>CM035423.1:90945911-91035911 GCA_020310875.1 Ceratopteris richardii
TGGCCATCATGCACACTTACTCCCATTACTACTAAGTACCTTAGGGTATCCCTCAAGCTTGGGACCTTGGCTAGCTGGCCCTTGTCCCTCACACACATGGACTGATCCCTGTGGATCAATGTCTGACAGAGATATACTCGTCGCTCTAATGTGAACATGTGGCCATCATGCACACTTACTCCCATTACTACTAAGTACCTTAGGGTATCCCTCAAGCTTGGGACCTTGGCTAGCTCGCCCTTGTCCCTCACACACATGGACTGATCCCTGTGGATCAATGTCTGACAGAGATATACTCGTCGCTCTAGTAGGGTCTAAAATTCACTAAATGTCGAAAGAGAGGATTAGCATTATCGACTTGAGAGGGGTTTCCATGAAAGAGTTTTATCTCTATATTTCTTGGAAAGACCTTGAATGGTTTGTTTCTATGATGGACCTCCAACATGTAAAAGCCTCTCAATAACATAACACTGAAAGCGGTTATGAGCTCACCATTAATACTCTATTTTGTGACTATCAAAGTGGGTGACAGCTAGGGTGCGAAATTGGTGCAAAATTAATTGGTAGTGTAATTAAAGAAATGTGAATCGGAGACTCCTAAAAATATGCATAGATGTATGTTAAAAAGAGCGATAGTGTTCCAATTGAAAATACGGTAGACAAAACACTCGAGAAAACGGTAGGTAAGAGAGGAAAATTTCTTCTTCTCAATAGTATATAATTTCTTGATGTTAGAATCGAAAATTTGATAAAAAGAAGAGCAGGTAGAAATGTGTTCAAGAAGAAATCAAAAGAAAACATTATTCTGCTTTTCCTCAAAGGGAAGGCAAAGGTTTGGAAAAGCTCTTATATTTATTCGTTATCAGTTTTTTCGAAAAACAAAGTTTGGCCTTGGCCTACTCTCCTAGACTCTAATTAAAAAAAGGA
The DNA here is from genome assembly GCA_020310875.1 of Ceratopteris richardii. Classification (NCBI taxonomy): domain Eukaryota; kingdom Viridiplantae; phylum Streptophyta; class Polypodiopsida; order Polypodiales; family Pteridaceae; genus Ceratopteris; species Ceratopteris richardii. The sequence goes on from CM035423.1 coordinate 90,946,839, forward strand.
AGAAAAAGTCACAAGTGAATGAGACCACTGACCTTGGGACCCTCCGAATGTAGGAGGGATAGAACTTGTAGATCTAGAGAGTGTTACAAAAGAGGTTAATTGCCCTCTCATCCCCCTCATTGGGGGGGGGGGGGGGGCATTTGGGTTTAAACTTGTTGTTCGCGATGAAAAACACTTTATGATGCCTAAAGGCTAGGGACTGCTTGTAGTTGGAGGTTCTTTTGCCAAGGAGAAGCACAGACTTCTCGATCAACCATGCTTTAGGAGGGTTTCCAAAATTCTAGGCACACTGCTCCCTCCAAATCTTCCAGAGGGTCTCTCCTCTTACAACATTCCATAGTGCCACTGAGAAGCCGATCGCTTCACCTAGAAGCGCTTTCTTGTAGGTGATACGCTCGTGCAATCTCAAAATATTTCCAAGGGTCTACCAGAGGAGGAGAGACATGGAGCACGGGCAGAAGATGTGACCTAGATCCAATGTTGTGACGACATCGTTTGCACCATAGCGGAGCCCCATAAATTTTGATAGCCTTTAGGTTGGGCCAAATACCACGATGGAGAATTTGGCGCATGAGAACCAACTTTGTGATCTTGATGAGGGGATGCCAGATAAACATGAACTTCAAATCCCAATGCAGCCTTGTCCAAGTTAGGCACCACTTGTTAAGTGTGATGTGATAGTCCATGTTCACCCTGATCCTAGGAATTTTGAACAAGAAATTGCCATTATGTCAAATATGATCCTCATGGCACATTGGATTCCACCCAATGAGGAATCGGGTTTTCGATCATTCACACGTGATGCATCTACTCTGAAGGAGAGTCCATTCATCGTAGTTCACTCTTATTTCAGGGTCTATGTCCTTAAAGCTGATCCATTGGCTAGTTTCTTGTTTCTAGAGGTGTTTCCAATGTCTGAAACCCTTGTTCCATAGCATCTTAACATTTTAGAGGTTCCCAGAGGCCACACCCTTGATGCCCATGATTGGAAACCAGATTGAGTCAGTTTGTCTAATATCGGCTGCCCATTTCCAATCTTCTCTAATTCTAATAAATTTTTTGAACTTGTTCCAACTCTTCCATCGTGAGCGCACAAGATTCAAGCCTTTAGGGGAAACCAAAATTGGGGAGAATAAAAGGGTGAGGAGGCCCAAGTCCTTCCAACTAGGGAGGCCCATCAGCATAATCACGTTCTTGTTCCTAAAGATGAGTTCGGCCCAAGAGGTCTCATTGTTGCACCAAGCCTTGATGACCCATTTCATCGCCAATGTGTTGGTCATGCCTTCAATATTGATAATGCCCAGACCCCCACAATCCTTTTGGCTGATGCAGGTAGACCATTTAATTTTTGAACCCCCCTTCTATTGTGGTCCCCTGTCCAAAGAAAGCTTTTGCATATTCTTTCCAATTTGCTAAGCTCTTGATCCTTTGGTCTCCATCAGAGTGTGCAGGGGGAGATTGTACCCAATTTGATGTCATCTCTTGTCTCTTTCTATTCTCTGAGTACTTTTGTGTGATTTCGTTTCTGTACTATCCTCTATTGTTCATACGTCTATGGGATCTAAAGGGCAACAGTGGTATCAGAGCCAAGGCATCTACAGAGGTGGTTTCGACGTCTGATTGTGATTTGCAACATCGGTTCTATTCACGATTTGGCACCCATCTCAATCGTCGGATCCAAGTTGCATTATTTCAAAATTTAGGTTCTAAAATAGACTTTATTTTTGCATTTCATCTTGAAAGTAATAGGCAAAGTGAAGCTATGAATAGTACTATTTAGGATCTATTACATTGTTATTCTTTAGATAATCCAAGTAATTGGGATGAGAAACTTCCTTTACTACAGTTTGCATATAATAACACAACACATACCACTACTCGACGTGCACCGTATGAAATTGTGTATGGTAAAAAGCTTTCCACTCCCATGTCTATGACTCAAACTGACATACCTATGGCTGATTCTTTTGCACAACATCATATTTCTATACTTCATGAGGTTCATGAGCACATTAAAAAGAGTCACGAAAAATACATGCATAATGTTAATAAGAAACGAGTAGCTAAAGAATTTAATGAAAATGATTTTGTATGGTTACAAATTATTAAAAGATGTCTGAAAAATATTTGACAACATCCTAAGGTCAAACTTGCACCATGTTATTATGGACCTTTCCATATTATTCAAAAAATTAATGAGAATGCTTTTAGATTAGATATAACTTCTCATTGGGATATACATAATTCTTTTTGTGTAAGTTTATTGAAACAATTTAAAGGAACATTACTAGACACTCTTATTTTAGGTGATCCTCCTTTACTTGAAGAGGATGAAAAAATTTAGTTCTAGAGAAAATACTTGATTATGATGTCACTACTACACACACAGGTAATCAATATCATAGATATTTGGTTAAATATAAAAAAAAACTCACTTCAAGAATCTCAATGGATTCATAAGACATCGTTAACTCCACATTATGACCACTTGATTTTTGCTTATCGTTCACAATCACATTAAATTCCAGTTTTCGAGCTCCATGCATGTGTTTTTACATGGAACATGCTTATTATTGTTCACTGATGGGACATGTCACTGGCCATACATTTCTATTTTATTCTTATCAACTGAGGTCAGTTGCTTGTCAACTGGGAGGCATGTTATACTTTATGGAATATTGGAATGTTAAATGGATTTTAATGCCTTGAGGTTTTTAATGTGTTTTGTGTTTTGATTTAGTAGGTGAGGATTCATGAAGGTGTGAACATGCATGGACTTATTCAAAGATTTTTGGAGATATTTAGGAGAATATTTAGAAGATAGTTATTTTTAGAAGATAATATTTTTAGTTACTTTTGTAAAAATAATAGATCGCTTTAGAAAGCGATGTTTTGCAAAAATAGAAAACCACGATTTTGTAAATAAAGAAAAAGCACACTTTTTGAAGTGTCACGCTCATGTATCTTCTATTCAGGATGTAATAAGAAATACGTATAAATTCACATGCTCTGATAGACTCATCCATTAGAGTATGTGGGGGGAGGTTGTACCCAATTTGGTGTCGTCTCTTGTCTCTTTCTATTCTCTGAGTACTTTTATGTGATTTCATTTCTGTACTATCTTCTATGTTTGTATGTCTCTGGAATCCGAAGGGCAACATATTTTTTCCTTTGTTTTTCTCTATTTTTTATTTATGTTTGCAAAAGTGTTTGAGAATGACTTCCTTTCTCTATAGGATCGATAGGATGACGTATCCATGATGATAACCTTATGCTGATAACCTTATGCACACACCCTCAATGCGTTGTAGGATGATGGGAAGTAGAATCCTTTACCGACACACCCTCAATGCGTTGTAGGATGATGGGAAGTAGAAACCCTTTACCGATTATGTTCATGTAAGGGAGGCACCAAAACATTGTAAGCAATCAATTCCACTAATGGTGATTGAAGAAATTAATTTAGACGGAGGAAACTAAATTAATTTTCAACTTTTTCATGTGATAATTGATTAGCTATTATGGGTGAGAATGGACAAAGAAAAAGTGTGGATAGTGTATGATACATACACAATGGATATAGCAACCATATGAGTTGCAAAAAGAAATGGTTTTTAAATCTTCATCAATCGGCAAGAAAAGGAATGAAACCACTCGTGAGATTTGACACATTGAAGATTTCATTCTACGTGAAACTCTAAAAGCTTTCCTTTGTTAACTTTCTTTTTCAAGCCTCTAAAGCTTTCGATTGAGCCTTTCTCTTCTTTTCGTCTTTATCCTTTAGGTCTCAGTTTTGGCTTGGCATCGAATACTTTGGGTCGCCTTCACCGCATCAATGAAGCACTTAACTGGTATGAACAATGTTATAGAAAGCTCATCTTTCCTGCCAGATCTTCCATACGACCTCCCCTCTGATGGCATTCCTCCTTGGCAAAAGAATCGTTAACTATAAGAAATCCCCCCCCTTAAGGCATCATCAAGTGCTCCTTCTGATCAACAATAAGCTTAAACCTAAGTGGGCCCTACACGAGGGTGATGAGAGGGTGATCAACCTTCTTTGTAATGCCATCTAAACTCTATAAAAGCTACCCTTGCTCTATGGGACTTGGGGGATCCCGTGGGCACTAGTTCCCTTCACCTATACTTTTCTTTTCTTTTAATTAATACAAGTCCAGAAGAATAGGCCAAGGCCGAACTTCCTAACCTACTATCGAACTGCAAGTACCCTTGAGATGGGGTAGTGGAGATCTAACGGTGAAAAGAGGAGATCATCTCATGTCCTTCATAAGGTCATTAACTCCAATCTTCACCTACTAGAGGCAAAAGAAATCAGAGTTGATCTTATTGTCCTTCAACCAGTGACATATAGTCTTGGCTCTAGTAGGATCTCAAAGTCGTTGAATGTTGAAAGACAGGATTAGCATTATCGACTTGAGAGGGGTTTCGTTAACGGAGTTTTATCTCTCTTTTTCTTGGAAAGACCTTCAGTGATTTGTTTCTATGACGGACCTCCAACATGTGGAAGCCTATCATTAAGAGTGAAAGAGCTTAAGAGCTCACCATTAATACTCTGTTTAGTGACTATCAAAGTGGGTGAGTTTAGCACAGCTGAAGTGAGAAAATGGTGGAAAAATCATTGATAGTGTAATTAAAGAAATTCTACTTGTCTTTTATTTTTATCTTTGTTTTTCTTTAACTTTTTTCTTTTATGTTTGGAAAAGTGTTTGAGAATGACTTGAGGATGTGGATTGAGTGAAGAACAGGATTGCGGCCTACCACAAAGGAAAGAGAAAGACTTCAACCCGAAAAGACAGGATGGCGGCCTACCACAAAGGAAAGAGAAAGACAGGATGGCGAACCCCAAAAGTAGGTTGTACGAAATGCCTTCTAGGCATGCCCAGAAATACTAAGAATACTAAGAAAACTTCCAAAGAATACTAAAAAAGTGTCCAAAAGTTTGTGCAAGCATGTGCGGTAGGTCTCTATTCTTGATATATGTGTAGATATATGCGTAGCCACATATGTTGGCATTTTCCACGTGTGAGCCAAAGTTGATTCACTTTATTTAATCATAGTTTTTAATTGAAAATTTTGAGTTATGTTAATAGAAAATTATAAGATTATTCAGAGAGAAGTGCAAAGGAAAGATCTAAACCTCTCATCTCTCTTGCGTAGAGAATACATGTTAGTTTCAACCCAAATTTGATCTTCCCCTCAGAAGCTCCCTCATGGCCTTCAAAAAAACTAAGGTAAGAATACCAATAATTGTTCAGCCTTCAAGGTTTTTCATTATAGGGGACTTCTATGATTGTCAAGTGCACTTACGCATGAAAAAATAACTTCAAGGTTTTTTATTATAGGGGACTTCTATGATTGTCAAGTGCACTTACACATGTCAATATAAGTTGATAGTGGCTCAATGCAGAACCAAGCACATGCAAGAGATACAGAAGTAGTTTTCTTTTTTTTTTCTTCAAGGAAGTTCAATAATTGAGACAAAGTATCCCATATTAACCTTGAATTAATTGAAAGTTGCAAGTGAAGGTGAGCATAGCACCCATGAGACTCCCAGTATCCCACAAAACAGGGGTTAGACATCTAACACTACTAGGTTAAAGAGCTAGAAGGCCTGCCAAGGTAGAGCTAGGTAATGGATGGCCTAAGGATAGACGAGATCACAATTTTTAAATGTTTCAAAAGGCCAAAGCAACATGAAATTGCCTAAAGGCTCAATGAGAAATCTTCTCTATCAATATCAAATATAAGGACATCCATAACCATCAAGGGGTCGAACCCTCACCCCCGACCAAAGAGGCAAAGAATACAGAAGAAGTTAACCACATTGATGGAGTGTGTTAAGATCTCCATCAACCAGTTATGTACTGAAGTTCTTCTGTTCTCTTGTTTCCATGTGTATCTTCTCTTCTTTCTCTCCCTCATGGATTGCTGTGTTTTTTAGTAAACCTAATTTTTAATTCTTCATTACAAGCTTATTCCTTCACACGAAAACAACAGGAATCCTTGATTTTTCTAGCGTTTCAACCCAGGAACGAGTATAAAATGTCTAAATGCCTGCACATTTTCGCACTAAAATTAGAAATGGGGCTCAAGCTATAAAAGCATAATTGTAATTGGCTTTATAAATATATTCATGAGCTATGCTTGAAAATTCGATAAGGGCTCAAGAAATTATTTCTGAAATTGATATGTTAAGAGTTCTAAGTACTACGTATGCAGTAAGCAATGTGGAAAAAAAAAAGACAAAGAAAGAAGAAAATCTGAAGTCAACGTGTAGGAGGTATAAGAATAATGAAGGCTTTAGGGAGAGAAGGAGCAAAAGATAAAATCACAAGTCAAAGTAGAGAAAGAACAAATATTTCCTCATCTACACGCATAAAACCTTTACAATATATTCTTTCAGAAGGTTTCACTTCTAAAATGTCTGGATTAGTAAGATTTGATATATATATATATATATATATATATATATATATATATATATATATATATATATATATATATATATATATATATATATATATATATATATATATATATATATATATATATATATATATATATATATATATAGAGAGAGAGAGAGAGGGGGGGGAAAAGAAAGGAATTTCGATCGAGGTCTATTCTCCCTTGCATGAATTAATTGAAAGAACAACGATACAAGAGAAGGGGGCACAGTGCCCATGGGAATCCCTTATCCCACAAAGCAAAATAACTAAAAACAAAACCTTTATAGAGATTTATAGAGAATTACAAAGATGTTTAATCACCTTTTTGTCCTCCTCATGGGGAGCTCATTTGCTATGGGTCTTGTTGTTCTCGGCAACAAACACCCTATGATGCCCGAAGGGAAGGGAATTTTTACAATTACAAATACTTCTACCTAAAAGGTTAAGGGTCTTGTAAATTGAACACTCTTTTGAAGGGTTTCTAAAGTTGGCAGCACATCTTTCTTTCTAGATTTTCCAAAGAGCTTATTTACCGTGCTTTGAAAAACAGTTCAACTAATGTCAAAATATATATCTGAAAGCTTCTTAATTCTCATATTTCTACTTCTTTTGAGAACCATATTTCTACTTCTTTTGAGTACCACATTTCTACTTCTTTTTAGTTGATGTTCAAATTTCTGGAGTGTCCTTCCATCAACATATAATTTCAATCCTTTGTTGCACACTCCACTCTATCGTTGTGACACATCATAAGCGGCTTTCTTCTCTTAATTTTGAGAGTTTTTTACACATATCAAGAAGATGATATGTGTACCTTGCTTGACCACCTTATGAAAATCAATCAGCTTATTTTTATGAAGAGTGACCTCTCCTTCTTCATAAATATATGTATTTGCATACGCATTGGCCCACTCTATGAGTACGTGCATGTGCATGGCATTACATTTAGAGAATAAAAGAAAAAAAATACATAAATAATTAAATAAAAATGAAAGAAAATGACGGTGGAAATGGTCCCAAAAGAGACTACGGCTTCTCCCTTTTAAAACGTCCCTTACATGTTGTCTTCTATTATTGGCCATTTCTATGGTCCATTTCGTGGTGATTTCCAAGGACAGATTGTCATCCTTAAACAATGAACAACATGTGGGACATCTTTACCACGTTTGCATTAGATGGTGCCTTTCTCCGTTTGTCAATATGGTGGATTTTGATTTCTTTGTCTCTTTTGAGAAGAGCCTTCCTTTTGATTATAGATAAATGACACGCATCATAGCAAGATAACGATAAATCATCTGTCTTCTTCCTTCTTTTTCATTAAAGAGGAAGGTCCACCGAAGCCTAATCTCCTTTATAGCTTGAATTCATTGAAAGAACAACAACTTTATAGGTGAATGAGAATAGTACCCCTAGGACTCCCATATCCCACAAAGTAGGGGTTACACACTACCCAAACCCAACAATGGGAAAGGACTACCGAAAGGTGAACATGGGAATTTGGTTTAAATTGCCCAGAGACATTACAATGTCCAATCGTAGCAAGGAGTGGTTAAACCATCACCTCAAGAGACAGAGGGACTAACCACATATCCTACATTGAACTCTTCCTTCTTTTTGAGAACATGTGCTTTAAATATCATTAAAGGGGAGCTACAATAAGAGAGATATAAGCCTTTCATCCTCTTTATGTGAGATCCATTTGCTATGGGGCTTCTTGTCTACTAGAATAGAGGTTTCTTGTGTCTAAAAAGGGGTTTGATCTCATGATTATTGATTCTTCTACTTAGGTAACCTAAGGATTTCTCCGTTGACCATTCCTTGGGAGACTCATTGAAATTCATGGCACACCCTTCCCTCCAATTTCATAGAGGGCCTCCTCTCTGGTCACATCCAGAGCACACACGCATCCAAATTCTCCCTAAGAGGAGCCCACTCAAATTGATCAGATGATCAAATCCAAGGATTCTTTGAACACTATTGTTGGCACTCAAGTTCAAGCACAAGGTGCAGAGATGCATCAAAGAATTGGACACACAAGAAGAGGTAGCATGTAGGGGGCTCCAAGAAGCATATGTCAAATTTTCAAAAGAAACCCCTATAAAAACAGTGATTTTGATCACTAAAAACCATTGTAAATATTAATATCCTTTCATATTTTTGCAACTCCATTTTGTTCAATTCAAGTAATCCTCAAGCTTGAGGAGTATTATAAGTACCTACATATCGATTTTCATAATTTTCTAATTCCGTTTCCGTCCTCAAATAAGCCCTAGAACCTAATTTTTAACTAAGTTGGACACTACGCGTGGACATGGCCAAAACTATTCAAAAAAACAATAAAACGAACTAGAGAACTCGTTTTTGTAGTTGGCTTGGTAGATATTGAAGCTTTTATAAGAGACTTATTTTTTAATTGAAAGCTTCCATTTTTCTTATCTTTGTTATCTTGCCTTGTGTGCATGTGTGTGTACATGCATGTATGTGCTTGTTGCTCACATTTGCTCACCACAATTGCTCATGGTCTTCATATCCTCATCACATCTCCATGGATTTAAAAGTAAAGGAGGTGGTGTTCATGCTTGGGCTACACCAAATTCTGGTATCATTGTCAGGGAATGTTGCTCCAGGAGGAGCATTGTGATGGTAAGATCATAGATTTACGATGTTGGAAGGTAAAAAATAGTCATTTTTTATTAAGCTTTTGAATTTTTTCCTCCATCTTCATTATCATCATCATCATCTTCTCCCATCTTCATCTTCACAGACATTTTTCATTTTTGATTGTTTATTCACTACTTTCACCTCATTTTTCATTCATGGTTGTGTGAGAGAGGGAAAGAGAGACAAAGTGCTTGTGTGTGTAAGTTTTTGTGCTTCCCACGACCCTCCGAATGACATGCAAGCCTTCATGTTAGATTTCAAAGTTCCCGCCAAAATTCTCAAAAAAATCACACTAGAAAAAAGTCAACTTTTTGGAAATTTCAAATTTTTTAAATTTTGAGATTCTCTTGTTCCCACCTAAAATCACTCAAAGAAATTGTGATTCTTTAGTGGACTAAAAAAAATCACGATTCTCTGGTTTCTAAATGTGAAAAAATCTCCATTTTCTAGCTTTCTAAGTGTGAAAAAAGCACAACCTTTTGGCTTTTGGGCTCTCAAAAAATCACAATTTGGTATTCTTAATCTTAAAAAAGTAAAGACTTTTTTATTGTCACATAAAATCACGACTTTTTGATGGTCAAACAACATTGCAATTTTTTGTGTTTTCAGTTTCTTGGTGATTATTTTGATCTTTTTTGAGTGAAAGAGAGGAAAAAGGGGGAAAAGGTGCCTGTATAGGAATAGAAAACATTAGCAAAAACTAGGTTTTAGTGGAGTTACAAAAAATTGTGACTTTTTGAGAAGACAACTTTTGGAAAAATTGCGACTTTCTAGAAATACAATTTTTGAAGAAAATCATGACTTTTTTCAGGAAAATTCATGACTTTTTGGAAGGCAATTTTTGAGAAAATTGCGACTTTTTGCAATCCAGTTTTTGAGAAAATCATGATTTTCTAGACTCAAGTTTGTGAGAAAATCGTGAATTTTTGCAATCAAATTTTTGTGAAAATCGTGACTTTTTGCAAACAAGTTTTCGAGAAAATCGCAACTTTCTACAATCCCGTTTTTGAGAAAATCGTGGCTTTTTGCAATCCCATTTTTGAGAAAACCATGAATTTTTGAAAGAAGAAAAGAGAAAGAAATCATAATTTTTTTGATACTTATTGGGAAAAACATCATGACTTTTTGGTTTTTGGCTTTCAACAAATCGCGACTTTTTGGCTTTTGGCTTTTACAACATCGTGACTTTTTGGTCCTCTAACTCTCAAAAAATTGTGATTCTCTGACACATCTTATTTGTCTATTTGACCTCAAGAGCTTGATTTGACATAAATTTTTCATCCAAAATCTGTTTTTTGTGCTCTAGAGTGCATTGGAAAGCTCGTTTCTTACAAATAATGTGATGATTTTTAGATAGGGTAATTTAAAGTTGACCATCAAGTGGAATTAAAAATCCAAGGGGCTCCAAAGGATTTTGAGAAATACAAAATGGAAAATGGGTCTTTAAAAATGCTTGAATCAAATTGTCATCAAATAAATTAGAGTCAAAGCTTGATCTAAACTTGGGACTTTTACAAGTTCATTGAGATCCATTCAAGGGTGTCAAAGCAAGGTGTCAAGTGTGTTGCAAGCTTGGGAATGTGTATCTTGAGCATTCAAGTGTGATCAAGGGAGAAGGGACTTGAGGTTGGAATCATTCTTAATCACCTCCGCCAATAGTGATATTGATTAGTTAGGGCTTTGATAGGTACAAATCAAGTCCAAGGAAACCCTAATTTCTCAAGCTCAAGCATAGCTAAGATATTCTTGCGATAAACCCTAAAGGAAAAGGACTTAGGTGGATCGATCACATCTCAAAGTGCAATAAACTTCAAGTATTCTTAATGAGGATATTTGTTAGACAAGATTACATTAGAGAAATCTATAAAAGAACAAGTAACTAATTCAAAAGAACATTGCAACACATTTGTAATTGGGAAAATTAGTACTATTAAACAAAGCCTATGAACCTTAGATCAGGTACACATCTGGGCCACGATAGAAAAAGCTTTAGACCTTTTGAAGCTTGTATCAATCACATAGTTAGGTCATGGGCACAACAACTTAGTGATTATCCCTATGAGCTAAGCTTGGAAAAAAGTGATCTATGAGGATGGTCTAAGGGGATCAGTTGTCCAACTCAAAAATCTTGATCAACCTTTGGACTTGAACACCGAGTAGATAAAATTGAAGAGGGTTCATATATTGATAAGCAAGGAACCATGTATGTGGTTACCAGCTTACTAGATAGGACAGATGATTTTGGAAGTGGCATTCTCAAGAACGAGATAAGAGACCTAGAGCAAGGAGAGCTAGGATGAGAACCCAAGACTCCTCAAGGAAAATCCATCTTGACTAGAGTGATAGTGGCTCCCCAAGACAAGAAAAGCATAGAAATATTCTTGAATGGAGAAACCGAGGAAGCTTTTTGGAGATTTAAGCCAAATGAACTTAGCAAAATAGGTGGAGTCACCATCTACGAGGTCAAAGATCCTAAGATACTAGGAAAAGTTTTCTATCTGGATAACATGTCGGCGAGAATGTTCTTGGTAACAAAGCAGACGTGCATACACTTGGATGGGTGAATTGATTTTCTCTCCACCACAATCTAATGTTTCCCATGGCCTCCAAGGGTTAGGATCATCCTAGGCTCATGAAACCGTGAGGGAAAGACATAGAGAGAGACTTGAGGTAAGCTTTGCACACATTTTGGGTAGAGATAGATCAGGACTTGAAAGTGAAAGATGTGAAAGAGAGAGACATAGCACACATAGGCATCAAAGAGATGAACATGATTTTCCATTGCCTAAACCTCAAGAGTACCCAAGAACCCTTAGACCCTCTCACGTGGTCAAGACAATGAAAAACTACTTTGATGGGTCAGGAAATCCTTATGATCATGTGGCCGCAATCAAGCAAGTATTAAGAGCTAAACAAGTCGAGGACTTGTTCACCCAGTTGGAGGTATTTGGTTTGACCCTCAAGGGTACTGCGCCCTTAGCTTGGTTTCAACCCCTTAACAATTGCCGCTACCAAAATATAGGTCAACTGCTAGAAGCATTCATTATAGAAATTTCCAAGAGTGGCATCAGGCATAACACATCACCCTTGACCCACAACTTCAAGCACACACCCCAAGAAACAGTTTGGCTGGTCGGATGGAGATTTAAACAATACGTGGAAAGATGTCCCACACCTAAATTACCTACATAAGCAAAACACATTTCCTTGTTTTCAGATGGACTTCCAAGTGGGAAACTCAGATCATATGTATATCTCAAGGAGTCAATCACACTAGATCAATTCTTGAGAATGTGTATTGACAACTTGGGAGAGGAGTTAGAATTTTCCAAACTCTATAAGGATTTTGACAATTCTACTGGTCATACATTCAAACCCTCCACTTTGATAGATGAACCAGCTGAGCAAGTTGCAAAGAAGCTAGGAGTTCAAAATAGACAAACACATAGAGTCACCTCATTGAAGTGATGTTATAGTTATGGAGATGACCACATGGCAAACATATGACCAATCCAAAACTAGAACGTAAGATAACTATATGCTCCATATTGCACTATTGAGAGAAAATACGCAAACCATATGGCTCAAGATTGTTCGTACAATAGGAAGGCCATCAGAAAAACTTATCAGCAATCTTAGCAAAAGGGTAGGTATCAAAATCAATATCAATAGCCTCATCATAGGCCACAACAATAATATCAACCTCAATACCAACAACAATACCGGGCTCCATATTCATCACAATCGGTCCTAGGAAACCAACTCCCGCCTCCTTCCAATGTGATCCCAGTTAAGTATGGAGTGGTAGAGGAGAATCCTAATAGAGAATTGGTGTCGATAACCCCTTTGGTCTCAGAAAATGACCCTCATGTTTAGAGTTCTGAGTACACCCATGAATATAGTCCACAAACTTATTACACAAAAGTCACCTGAGCATAGTGAAACTTATTAGTATCAATATGAGGCACTACCTATGGAGCCAAATTGGGAGCCAGAATACTCCAATGTCATGTATATGAATCCTAACCCCACACCCCAATTGAGACAAATGAGACCACAAGCCCCTAGAGGACCATGTTTTAGATGTCAGGATGACTATTTCATTCGTGAATGTCCCCACCCACCGGCTTCAGGACAAGGATAGAGCATCACAATGCAAGGCTTTTTCTAGAGTGGAGCAAGGAACATCTCTAGAGAGATTGTCCAAGGAACCCCTCTCGTGAGACCAAGGTTACACCCATTAATGTGGTAGGCTTAGTGGTGGATCCAAGTTCAAGTAGCATTAACATGGCTCCTATATAGGCAATCACTAAGGCACAAGCCTTAAAACAGGCTAAACCAACTGAACAATTAGATTCAAGTGAATCATGAGAGCCTAGTAAGAGGAAAAGAAGAACATGGAAGGATACTAGGGAGAAGGCCAATCGTAAGTGGTTTAGAAAGTTATCCAAATTAGAAGAAAGCTTAAGAGATGCAAAAAATAAAATTAGCACACATTGCATCTCAAAACCCCTTGCATAACATAACTCCATCCACTCCACTCCATCCCACCCCACCACTCATTGCAAATAGACCACAACCGGGGTACATTCTTGTCGATCCAACCCCCACAGTCTTGGACATCATGTCCAAGGCCTACCAGGCTCGGCTTTGTCCTCTCACATTTGGGTGTATAGGAAGAGATATCGTTAGAAATCATTTGAATGCTATATGTATACTTAATGTTATATGTATACAATATGTGAAAGGAAGGCAGAGAGTACTTGGACAGAAAAAGCAAGGACGCTAAGTGGGTTTAGTCTATGTATGCTTGTCCTTTCAGATTTGGGTGTATAGGAAGGGATATCCTTAGGAATCATTTGAAACTTTCTTGATTTTTGAATTTCGATATTTACTCTTCCCCTGTTGTGATTAACTTGACACAATTTCGTGGTGTTCTCTTGTCATTATTGTAAAGTTTGTTAATGCGAATCTTAAGAAGGACAATCTTCGGCAACAGCAGTGGATGGAAATTAACATGAGTGAAGTTTGCATCGAGTAGTATGAATAAAAATGGGTTTGCGCATAACTATGGGATTAACAAAGAAGCAAATAAATAAATAAATAAAATTAAGAATAGATCAACAAGAGGTGTACAGTGAATATACTTTCACATATGGAATCGAAAAAATCAATTTGAAGCCTTGCATAGAAAAATGGGTTTTTGAATTTCATTCATAAGTTGTCAACTTTGGGTTTCATATTTCACTTCGGAGTGAGTTAAATTGATACGTGTGATGGAAGGTTTAGTGAGGGTTTGGCTACTTTCGATTAACATAGACATGATGACCTAAAGGAACAGAAGCAAAGCATCAAGAATGAAAAAGAATAGGATTGTAGTGCTTTTGTCTGAGGCATTCTATTGAACTTTTTCCATGTCTAAAGCACATTTTGTGTCCCTCTATGATAAAACCTTGTGTGCAAGGGTAAATCTATTTGAGCTTTACAATTTGAATCATAATGAATAAAGAATCAGTTTTTTTCTTTATCTCGCAAATTTATGATACTCAACCTCGAGTGCAACCTAATATGTCCATGATTTTGCCCTCTTTTCCAAGAACTTGATGACAACATGAAGGTACGATCTTAGGTCATATTGTTTCTAAGAACAGAATCTCAACATATGAGGACAAATTAAGATCCATAGCAAAGTTGTCGAGGCCAAGGAACGTGAAAGAGGTACAAGCCTTTATGGGCCATTATGGATATAACCGCAGGTTTATCTACATTTATGTGATCATAGCTAAACCTCTTTATGCTTTGTTGACAAATTTTGAGTGGAATGATGAATGCAAAAATTCCTTCAATGAGTTGAAGAGACATTGGTGCATAGCACCAATACTGACCACTCTTGATTGGAATAAACCATTCCATGTCCATGTAGATGCATCCAATTATGCAATAGGATGAGTGCTAGCACAACCCCTAGGTGGAGGAAATCTAGATTTGTCTATAGCATATGCTAGTAGACAACTAAACACATCTGAGCGAAACTGTACAACAACCGAAAGAGAAGGCTTAGGCATGGTATATGCCATGAACAAGTGTAGACACTATCTATTGGCCAACAAGTTCACATTTTTCACAAATCATCAACCTTCATTATATTTGGTCAATAAACCTTGCAATACAAGATGTTTAGTAATATGGTTCCTCTTACTAATGGAATACGACTCTAACATGGTTGTTCAAAAAGATTGGACCCACCTTAGGGCATATCACTATTCTTGCATCACTTCAAGAGATTCACTGTAAGGAGTGTCTGATGAACTGCCTGACACTTATCTGTTCATTTTAGAAGTTGTTCCTAAATGGGCAAATAAGTTGGTGTATGTCCTAACCTTCAAACCCACAAATAAGAATGTGAAAATGAACAAAGATGAAATTATAAAATCACAAAAATATCAAATATTGCCAAGAAAATATCTACAAACAAGATAGAGAAGAAGTACTAGCTTGTTGTGTCAAGGAGGATGATTATAGAAATTGGTTGCAACAAGCCCATGAAGGATTGCTAGGAAATCACTATTGTAAACAAAGAACATTGCAGAATTCAAAACATTTAGGAGTGTATTGGCCTAGAATGGACAAAGAAATACATGAGAAGATAAACAAGTGTCCATTGTGCCCAAAGAGACCCACTAGTGAAGTATGCTACTCTTTATCACGTGCCTTTAATTCCAAAATGGAGTGTTGCATTGGTAGAATTGATGAGATCCGGAACACTACCTAGTGAAGCTAGTCTAGCAAGAAAATGAAGCATGCAACAAGAGGCTCAGGACTATGCCTTAGTAGGAGACAACCTATATTGAAGAGGCAAAGATGGTTACTTAAGATTGTGCGTTCACAAATCAAACTATTTGAAAATCTTAGAAACTCCACATAGCGGTGTTGCAGGTGGACGCTTCATGCTTGACCGAGTAATTAAGACCATTCTATTCTCTAGACTTTGGTGACCCACTCTTCATATGGATGCACACCCCTATGTGAATAGATGTGACACAAGCCAATGCACACAATATTTGATTAGAGAGGACGAGATGCCTTTGAGGCAAATGATGGGAGGACGTGCATTCTTGAAGTGGGGTATATACTTTGTAGGTCCTATTAACCCCCAACTAGAAACTCCCATGTAGAGTACATTATTGTAGCCACAGATTACCTTACAAAGTGGGTAGCAGTAAATGCCACGACAAAGAATGATGTTCAAACAATGGCTAAATTTTTATTCGAGAACGTGTTCACAGATATGGATTACCAATAGAGTTAGTAAGTGATAGAGGTATGCACTTCTTAAACAAAGTCATTGAAAACCTTCTCCATGAATCTCAATGATACATAAGAAGCCTACCCCCCTATCATCCATAGGCTAACAAACAAGCTGAGAGCGCAAATAAGATCCTATGTAATGTATTGACAAAACTAATAAATAATAAATGCTCTGATTGGCATAAACAACTTCATCATGTTATTTGGGCTTACCAAGTTGCCTACAAAATGGTACTCAATGCCACCCCATCTTAGATGGTGTTTGGATAGAATGTTGTGTTACCATTAGACTTCCTGATCCCAACTTTAAAAGTAGCATAAGAGCATGAGTGGAATGGACATGAGCTGTCCTCTAGGATATTTGATCCAGAGAGCTTATGTGAGATCAGGCTACGAGTGGCAACAAGCATCTATGCTAGGAACAAAAGGAAAAAGGCATATTTTGATGCATTCATCAAGGATAAAGGATTGAAAGAGGGAGACCTAGTGTTGGTTTATACTAAAGTAGCATGCCTATAAATTGTAAAAATGAGGATATGGACTCATGGTCATTAATACAATTTCCAATAGTGGTGCAGTTCAATTGGCCACTCTAGAAGCTGACATCTTGGCAAATCATATAAGTGGATGTCGAGTCAAGCTATATCATGAACCTCTTATAGAGGATATGCTAATGAGAATCAACATTGGTAAGAAGCAAAAAGAAGAAGAGCTAAGGGTTAGAGAAGAAGCACATGTAGAGGCTAGAGAGCACATTAGGCAGCATAAGTTAAGGCAACAAGGCCTAAATGTCAATCCCAATGCCCTGTGATATCACATGGCCATGTCCCAAACATCGGGTGTGATTGCCACTTGAATAATCGATCGACATCCCTTTTTTACCATAGAGGTAGAACCAAGAAAGAGTGTAAGGACTCTAAGAGCCTTGATTGACTCAGGTGCAACAAGTAGTGCATTTAGACTCTCATATTGCCAAACTCTACAATCGAACATCAATTCCATAGAAGCCTATCTCATAGAATTGGGAGGTGCCGAAACCCCTTGTTTGGGCAAGGTGGAACTTCCCATCTACCTTCAAGATGTCCCAATGACAATCAAAACTCTGGTGTGTCAAGATGAGGACCTTATGGAACCACTTGTCTTGGGTTAAGATGGGATCTATGACCATGCAATCAACTTAAACCTAAGAAGTCAACTTTTTCATGTTTGGGTACATGAACAATGCATTAGATTAGAATTAGAGAATTGCATGATGACGAGTCCAGGTATCACACACTCTCTTAGTTCTTCTAAGAATAATCTTATAGAAGAAGATGTTGTATGTGTCAAAAGCTCTATGATGTAGAAGGAGTCAATCATGGAAAATAAGGCTCAAAGGCAAGTGGATCCCTCTCCTTTTTCAACGACCAATGCAGCCGTTGAAGCACAGAGTCAAGTGAAACAATACAAGACAACCGCTATATAGAATAGACAAACACAATTCAAGAAGAAAGTAGTTATAGGCATGAAGCACATATGGGTAAAAAAGGGTGAGCAATCAATCACACCATTGCAATCAAACTCGTTACCAAAGAAGTAGTGGAGAAAGCCACGGCAACAAGTAGTAGACCAACGAAGATCTCTCTCTCAAAGAGTAATCCAAATTTGGGTAACAAAGCAGTCGATGAAGGTGGACCACAATAACGTACAAATTTGGGTGCTTAAGGAATTAGCTATAGCTCAACAAGGGTGCTTACACATGTGGGTACCCAAGGAACTCTTACATACACAAAACCCTAAGCTCTCACTCATGAGAAAAGTCTCAACAAGGAAGCCAAGGAGAGGCAAGAGTCAAAACCCACCACAGAGATCAAAAGAACATCAACTCACCTCTTCAAAAATAGTAAGAAGACAATCATCAAGGGTATGGCTTAGGAAGTCAAAAGCACCAGTGGCCCCCACAAAACCAAAGATCCAAGCCATACAAAATTTAAGAAACTGTCCAAAGATGAAGAGGCCAAAGGTGATCTCTACGTAGTCAAACGTTGTTCTAAAATGGATCCCTATAAGGAGGAACGATTAGTTGTCATTTAACCATCGATTGATTAAATCTTTTCAAGATCCAATGGATACCTCCAAACAAAGATTGCATCAATGCCTGTAAGTAACATTGGAAGCCTCAACATGCGAAAACCATGTGCCCTTGACATAACCCCATCTTCTGCACCATTCACGTCATGCATTTCCATAGTATGCATTAATATAGGACCACATTACAAGGCCATGCATAGACACAATTGAGAGTCCCAGGCACATGGTACACATTTGACATGTGAACCTTTTTTTTATACTAATCGCTTTCTTCTTGTTTTGTGACATTGTTCCAAAAAGAAGAAAAAAAAAAGACAGGACCATGTGCTCAACGAATCTCATTAGTGAACCATCAACAAGGAAATCAATCAATAACAAAAGACAAGCCAATGGTCAATCACCTTGATAGGACTACAACACAAAGAGATGAGTATCGTCCGACCTTTCACCATGGTAAGCATCCCCTACTTTTGAAACACTATAACAATGCTAGATTAGGAAACCTCTTCATCAATGTACCCTTGAGAACTTAGCTCAAGACTCAATGTTTTACACCATACTTCTTACAATGCATTTTCTTACAATGCTCTACTCCACATTACAAGGCCATGCACAAGGCACATATTTTCTTCAGCCCATGCATTAACACACTTACCCATCATTCATTAATGATAACTATGAAACCCATGTTTGAAAGATCTAGACGACATCAAGGCTACAACATTAGTATGTATGAAGCAATTCACAGCCAACAACTGCTCAAAATCAACATTGATAACCTCTGTTGAGCAACTAGCAATTTTTTTAGGCTCAGAAATACACCATCATGTTGGAATGCAAGGAAGAAGTACATACAAAGGGACTAAAACTTGCACAAGCTAGTAGTGACAAAATGAAGAATAGGAGAGCTGACCTTGCTACATTTGGATGACAAACTACTCTTGTGGATACATGATGGACACTACCTCTCAAAGTACTACATGGAACATCCACTCCAACAAGGGTCTATCGAGGACGATAGACTCGAGAGACGCAGGGAGTGTTGTCACTCAAGGTCAAGCATAAGGTGTGGAGATGCATCAAAGAAGTAGACACACAAGAAGAGGGAGCATCTAGGGAGCTCCAAGAAGTATATGTCAAATGTTTAGAGGAAATCTCTATAAAAACAGTGATTTTTAACACTAAAAACCATTTTAAATATGATTTCACATTTTTCTAAATCTATTTTTTTCAATTCAAGGATTCCTTGAGCTTGAGGACTATTAAAAGTACCTACATATCAATTTTCATATTTTTTTTATTCCATTTGAGCCCTCAAATAAGCCCTAGAACCTAATTTTTAACTAGGCCAAACACTAAGTCTAGATAGGAAAAAGCTATGGATGAGGAGATGGCTGCCCTTTATGGAAACGATACAGGGAAGCTAGTTCCATTGTTGCAAGGAAAGAAATCCATAGGTTGCAAGTGGGTTTACAAGGTAAAGCACAATGCTAATGGTAGCATAAGCAGGTACAAAGCATGATTGGTAGCAAAAGGATATGCACATACATATGGCATTGATTATGAGGAAACATTCAACCTTGTAGCCAAAATTTCTACAATCAGAACACTTGTTAAATTAGCTACAGCAAAAGGATGGACTTTGTATCAGATGGATGTAAAGAATGCTTTCCTACATGGTGACAGGAAGAAGTACACATGGACCAGCCATAAGGATATGAAGATTCAAAGCACTCAAAATATGTTTGCAAGTTGCAAAAGGCTTTGTATGGGGTTAAACAAGGCCCTCGTGCTTGGCATGCAAGGATTTCTCCCTACTTAACCACCATTGGGTTTCCTATGTGTGATGTAGACCATTCACTATATGCAAGGAAGGGTGATGATGGCATCACAATTGTGGCTATTTATATTGATGACTTGATTGTAGGAGGTGACAATAGAGCAAGCATTAAAGAGGTAAAGCAACTCATGCACAAATTTGACATGAAAGTTCTTGGTGTGTTGTGCTATTTCTTGGGCATTGAGTTTATACATACAAAAATAGGTATATGGATGTCACAAAGGCAATATGCCTTGAGTACATTGTAAAAGTATGGTATGGCTGATTGTAAGCCAATTTCTATGCCATTAGATCATAATTTGAAACTGGATACTACATCAAGTGAAGCACTAGAAAATAATACTATGTATAGGAAAATTGTGGGAAGTTTGATATATCTCACAATTACAAGGCTTGATCTAAGCTACATTGTTGGACTTGAAAGTGAACTTATGCAGGTTCCTAGGAAGCCACATTTAGATGCTTTGAGGTGCACTCTACGTTATATGAGTGCTACTTTGGATTATGCATTGTTTTATGAAGTTGGTGTAGATTTGCAAGTTCATGGATACACCAATGCAGATTAGGCTATTAGCATTGCAGATAGAAGATCTACTAGTGGCTTTCTATTCTCACTGAGGAGTGCACCGATTACATGGAGTAGTAAGAAGCAACCCACTATTGGTTTGTCTAGTCTAGAGGCTCAGTATAGAGGTGTTGCAAAGGGAGCATGTGAGGCATCATGGCTAGAGATGCTACTTGCAGACATAGGTGTGGAAGTGCAAAAGCATATCACCATCTATTCTGATACTCTTAGCCAGATACCGTTAGCATAAAATCTTGTTTCTCATGCTAGAACAAAGCATATCAAGGTACATTATCACTTCATCAGAGAGAAGGTATTAGCAGGTGATATTGATCTTGTTTATGTGAGAACGGATGAGCAGGTTGCTGATATTTTCACTAAAGCACTTGGAGCATAGAAGTTGAAGAAGTTTTGGAAGGTGCTTGGATTATAGGACATGATGTTGAGCTTGAGGGGGATTGTTGAGATATCAAGCTCAACATGATATGATCCACGATGACACATATCACTTTTTCATCTCTCTAACATGTATAGTGGTCATGCCAATATATGTCACATATACTTCATTGAGCTTACTCCAGAGACATAGAGATCTTTGGATGTTCTTTAATTAAACACATTTAATTCTAGTGTTCATAACTAGCAATCACACATCCTATGACTATGCTCAAGTGGTGGCTTGATACAACATGCTAAATTTTTAAAATGAGATTTTCCCTAGTTAAGTGCATAGAAGCATAAACCCACACATGATGGTGAATGCATTCAATGGTCAATAGAACATATACTAAGTTGTGAATCATCTCACACAACCACATTCTACATTTTAAAATGCACCATGACACCTCTAATAGTACCAAACACAAAAATGGAGTTTTCTCTTTGCTTGAGTTTTTAAATATGGGCAATATTGGGTTCTCTCTAAAGCTCTCGACAAGACATATCTATTTGAATACTATAGAAGTATTTTGAGTTCTTTACACAAGGTTATGGACAAAGCAATAGGTTTCAAGAATCTACCTAGACCTTGAAGCTCCCAACACTTCATAGAAACAAGAAAACAATGAAAACGTATGGAAAACGTGTAGAAAACACTGTTTAGCACATATTCCAAGCTATATATATGCATAGAAGCTCACAAGGAAGGGGATAAAAGGCTGAAAAGAAGAAGTTACACGAATGTACTTATTTAAGTTAGTTCTCCTATAATTTCAAATGGCAACTCTGTCTACAAATGAGTTCAAAATGACTTATTTACATGTCCCCACACTCATGTTTGTTCACTCTTTGGATCCGCATTGAAAAACTCTATCAAAATGCTAGGACTTAGTTGGTTATCGTAAAATACTTGGAGTGTGACACTAGAGGACTCATATTAGTGCATGAATAACGTGCAATGCCACAAGGCCTTTATTTTCACCTTGAATGGAAACCCAATGGCCCAAAAGTTTATGCCCTGCCTAACTTGATGGTTAGGCTCACAAAGATCATCTATAACCATCAACGGTCACACATAGACCTCATCTAACTTAGAATTTAGGGTTCCACAAATGTCCAGGCTCCCACAATGGCTTCTCCTCCTAATAGGGGCCTTACAACTTAGAGCACCATGGATCATTTGTGGTCACTTGAGGGTGGAGTATTGAGCATATCTAACATCAGCATGGTTGGCCCTAGTTAAGAATCTATACTTCCTTCAAACAATAGAGCAGAGCTCATAGACATTCCAAAAACCAACAGTCCTCTATAGTATCTTGTGTATCTTGAGCATCTTCAAACTCTACAAAGCAAAAGCCTGGTGTTCAAGGAGGCAATTTCAATTCAATATCTAAAATCCTTCCATACTTGCAAAAAGATCTTCAATCTCATGCTCTCTCTTGATGCGATTTGTACTCTTCCAAGATGACTAGATGCCCTCTCCACTTTATGTGAGCTTTTCGTGATGAGTATGAGCCTCTAAATTCATGTTGAAAATGGTGGCACCTATCCTATTAATTCAGAGGAAATTTGCAATGATGATTCCAGGACAGATCCACAACTTTTCTATGTATCTGTGACAATACCCTTTTTTAGAGTCGAACACATAGAGTGTGTACAAATCTATAGGCAACCAATAATCTGCAGAATTTGTTCTCAAAAGGCTATAAAATTTCTAGCGCATACTTGGAGCAATGCTGTGCAACAACACATCTTGAACGCTCAAACCTGAAGGAAAAAAAAAACGATCCTTAAGCTTGCCCACCTCTTCAGATATATCAAATGTTATGTCCCTAGGACGTGCCTCCTGCTTCCAAACTTGCTCCTTGTGGCCATCAATCTCTTTGTTCTGAAGAGTATTTGCCTCTGCGTACTTCTGTGCTACCACCAAAATGTCCTCTCAAGCCCCCACACATGCCATCTTTTTGGATCTCTCCATTCACCTACCGGCATTTCAAGAAGGTCTTTGTATGCCAAAGCAAGAACGTGAGATCCCTGGCATGTAAAATGTTTGTATGCCTTGACATACTTGGGATCAACTATACACAATTGATGAAGACACATCCAAAATGGTAGCTCATAACTAGAGCAGCACATGAGATTTATAGGAATAGCACTGCTTCTCCACAACCTTGAAATAGATAGGATTACAATCAGCCAGATTCACCTCTTGAGGACCGTATGGGTACTCAAAATTCTTGAACTTTGAAATCATTTGGATGGTTTGTTTATTTGTGACCAAGTCAACAACCCATTTATAATGGATGTTTAAAGGATATTTTGGATGCAATTCATCTCTATGTTTTACATTTGAGAACACCTGACAACTCTTACATGTGGCCACATAATTCTGAATGTTTACATACATTTGAGGCCACCAATACCTTTCCTTTATCTTCTCATATGTTCCTTGAAAGCCTTTGTGCCTAGTCCATAACAAACAACGCATTTGGTACATAATTTTATCTTCCTCTTCATTACAACCTACAATCCGCTAAGGAATTTTGCTCATTCCAAGTTTACATCTCTAGAGCAAACCGTCTTCCAAGAAACAGTTGTTTGATTTTCTTCAAACCTTCCTGAATTTCTCTTTGCTCCAGTTTGGATCAGGAGACATGGTACTTAAATATTTTACAATCCCTTTCCATTCACTTTCATATTCACTCTCATCAAATATCTTTGTTATTTCGATTTGAATCTCGTAAATATTCTCATTTCTCTTCTTATTTTCTTTTTTTCTTCCTAAGTTCTTTTGATTTCTTCTTCTTCATTATTTGAAGTCATCAAATCTTTGTCTTCATATATAGCTCGTAACAACATATCAGCCACTACATTATTTCTCCTAGCTATATGGACAAACTTAGGGTTTATTGACTTGATATGTGCTATCCATCTTAGCATAGTGATGTCTATATTGGAACAATTCATGATCATTCCTAACAATGAAAAACACTCTGTTTCCACCACTACATTCTCTCCAATTAAGTATTCTTTGTTGCTTTTCAGTGTATTCATTATTCCCTAGAGTTCTTTTTGATGTGTGGATAGAATCTTTGGCAAACATTTAGCACCTTGGCTCCAAACCAAATGGCATATCTTTTTCCTTGGTCATCTTCCTGGCCAATTACCCATCCTATGCTTGTTGGGCTTGTATCTATAGTTCTCACAACTTGAGTATGGATTTCCTTCCACGGAAATCTTTGCCTCTTTTGTAGCAGTTGATAGAGTGGATCTGCTACATGTGCAAAATGTGGAATCCATACAACATAGAAAACACATGCACCAAGAAATCTCCTCACCTCTGTGATTAAGGAGCAGACTTCTTTCATATTTTGAATAGCATCTACTTTCTTTGGGCATGGTTTCTACCCTTTGGTCCACATAGACTTCCTATAATTAGCACTTCTTGCATTCCAATACTGATATTTCTGCTGATAATGTCAAATGTACCTCTTGCAATTGACTAACAATGGATTCACAATCATTTATATGATCTTTAACAAACTTTTGACATCTATTTTCATCAAGAGTCACATTTTTATCCTTCTCTTCACATCCTTTAATCAGAATGTCATTGATGAATGACATGGTCAAGTGTGGAATAAAATCCCTAAGTACCTTAAGCATACCCTTCATCATATGTGCCATCGCGTTTGTGGCTCTTTGTGGCAAGGCACACATGCACATGAACCCAAGTGTCATCCTCATGGTCGTGAAGTCTCGACTCTCAAGAGCTAACTAGAATTGGTCATAACTAGAATGTAAGTCTCCCATTGAGTAAATAGACCTCCCTGAGAAAGCTTTCGCATATTCATCTATGATGGATCCAGTCCCCATATTCTGAATTGTCACTTTATTATGAATTGTCCCCATATTCCGAATTATTATTGGTGATACCACAGATGGATCTACACACCCAATTTCTTGGGAATCAATGAAAAAATCACTTGAACGTAGGGACCACCTAAGAACTACCTCGCAAAACCCATTCCAAACACAGCAAAGAACGAAAAATGTGATGTTGGGACAAACAAGCCAACGCAGTGTGCCGAACAGGCCAGAGGTGCAGTCCACCATGCCAAGAATTAAGTCCCACGGCCACACTAGCCAAGGAATGGGAACTATGAATAGACCCACCTTTGGGACAGAACTGTCCCAAGGTCTTCCCACCATAATTTGATCCCCACAGCCCGACAAAAGATTAAGACCAATCCAATTGGCCAAATGTATGAGAAATCGTTACGATGGCACAGGAGAGCCCTATGACCAAATTGTAGAATTCAAGCAGGCATTGCGAGTGGAGCAAGTGGATGACTTTTTCATACAATATGAATCCTTTGGGCTAACCCTCACGGGAATAGCCTTAACTTGTTTTCAGCCCTTGGATCCGAATTGCTTTGACCATATCGAACAATTCTTCCAAGAATTTATTTGGGAATTCACTAAGCGAGGGATCAAGCACAATTTGTCATCCTTACTACATAGTTTCAAACAAGCTCCTAATGAGACGGTAAAAAATGTTGCACGAAGATTTAATCAATATGTAGATCGATGCCCTCTGACAGAGAGACCTTCTCAGTAGAAAATGATATCCCTATTTTTAGAAGGTCTAACCAACAGAACATTGAGAATCTTGGTATATGTAAAACGGTTACAAACTCTGAGTGAGTGTCTTCAAGAATGCATAGATTTGGCAGACAACTTAGCTAAGGATCTCAACATCACACAAGATCCAACAAGGAGCAATGAGACTTCTAGTTTGAGTTATGTGGAGGAAGTGGCAGAGTTAGTGGCCAAGAAATTAGGGGTACAAGGACTAAGGAACTACCATATTTCTTCCTTGAGAGTGCCAATGTTAGGGAGTTGCACACTTCTATCTCTTCCTAAGTATCAACTTGAGCTTAGGTTCATAAGCCTTGTCTACAAGTCCAAAATTGTCCTTTGAATTGCTCAAAATCTTATGGAACCCCTTGCTTCCTAGTCCACATATTAATTTTACCATAAGTAGTGAGAGTTTCGGTAGTACTCCCCACGGGCTTTCCAACGAACCCAAAATCACTCCGAACAGATTTCGTATGAGAAAGTTATGCCAGTTCAGGGTTCTGGGGGTTAAAACAGGGAAACAGGATCTCTCAGGGAGTACCTCAGGACAGGCGATACGATACCGG
This sequence comes from Ceratopteris richardii, assembly GCA_020310875.1. Lineage (NCBI taxonomy): Eukaryota > Viridiplantae > Streptophyta > Polypodiopsida > Polypodiales > Pteridaceae > Ceratopteris > Ceratopteris richardii. The sequence goes on from CM035423.1 coordinate 90,973,395, forward strand.
ATTTTCACGATATGATACCTTTGTTTTACATGATACCACTATAGACGATACCAACTTTAGACGAAACGATACCACCGGGAAGACCAAGATCGCAATACCAACTTCCACGATACGATACTGCTATCCACACGATACGATACTAGAAATGGTCATGATACGATACCTCTAATTTGCACGATACAATACCAACCTCACAATACGATACCTCTACATCTGACAATATGATACCACGTTAGTGGATGATACGATACTTGACCATCGATAGGATACCAGATTGCTCACGATACGATACCAAGGTGACAGGCGATACGATACCAAAAAATCAGGCAATACAATACGAGTAAAACCCACGATACGATACCACTCAGTCGATGATACGATACCATGACCGCCGCGATATGATACCACCAAGGCGATCGCGATCGCGATACCAACACTTGATGATACAATACCAGAATGGTATCACGATACCTCAAGTGGGCGTGCACGATACGATACCTCAACAAGTATCGTGATACTCGGGAATTCTGGTATCGCAATACCAAAACTCAACTGGACACGATACTTGGAGATTTTGACACCCAAATGCAAAATGTCTTGTAGATATGTGTACCTTAGGTTCTCCTTGTCACTCCTATGTGCCTGTAGGTGTAGGTGCAAAGTCACCCTTCAACCACACGATATCACAGCCGCGATACCAAATGCAGGTTTTGTCACGCCGTGATACAGTCACTCAGATTTTGGTGTTTTAGTGGCACAAATCTCTGTATTTCAAGGGTGCCTAAGATCTGAACCATCTCTGAACTCCTCGTGTAGCCAAGAAGGAAGAAAAAGAGGAAAAAAAGGGAATGTACAGTCAAAAAAGTGAAAAAAATCAGAGGAGGTGAAGATGAGAAGAGATGGTGGTGATGATGATGATGAAGAAGAAGGAAAAGTCAAAAACTGAACTGAGAATGGTGATTTTTTTACTTTCCAACATTGCTACTCTACGTCTTACCGTCACACGCTCGTCCTCCAAGCTCTCTCCCCGTGCTCACTGTGCTTACTATACTCACTGTGCTCACTATAGTCACTGTGCTCAATATACTCACTGTGCTCACTATACTCATTGTGCTCACTGTAATCACTATACTCTATGTGCTCCATGTGCTTTATTCACTATGCGAGTTTGGTTTGGTTATCAAATTCATTTATCAAGTTTGTTTATCAATTCCGTTATCAATTTGGTTACTCATGCAGCTTACTTCAAGGTGCCGACTAAGGCATAGAACTATGGCATAACTTTGGCATCTTTAGCTTCTTTGGCACCGATGGTTCTCTTCATTCACTTTGGTTCCCTTTGGTTTACTCCGAGGCATCCACTAACGCATAACTTTGGCATATTTGGCTTCTTTGGCACTCATGGTTCTCTTGGTTCAATTTGGTTCCCTTTAGTTCCATTGGCTACGCACGAAACAACTCTAACTTATGAGTGGCAATAAGAGATTCATTATTTCCCCAGTTAGCCTACATATTTCTCTATTTAGCTTACTTAGTCCCTTATTTAGCGTGTAGGGAAGAAATTCATTTTTGTAATCACTTTTGGGTTGCATTATTTCAAAATTTAGGTTCCAAAATAGACTTTCGCGCTGCATTTGATCCTAAAATTAATGGGCAAAGTGAAGCTAGGAATAGTACTATTTTAGATTTATTACGTTGTTATTCTTTAGATAATCCAAGTAATTGGAATGAGAAAATTCCTTTACTATAGTTTGCATATAATAACACACCACCACATACCACTACTAGACGTGCATCGTATGAAATTGTGTATGGTAAAAAGCTTCCCATTCCCATGTCTATCACTCAAATTGATATCTCTATGGTTGATTCTTTTGCACAAGATCATATTTCTACACTTCATGAGGTTCATGAGCACATTAAGAAGAGCCAATAACGTTACATGCATAATGTTAATAAGAAACGAGTAACTAAAAAATTTAATGAAGATGACTTTGTATGGTTATGAATAATTAAAAGATGTTTGAAAAATATTTCACAACATCCTAAGGTTAAACTTACACCATGTCATTATGGACCTTTCCATATTATTCAAAACACTAATGAGAATGCTTTTAGATTAGACATACCTTCTCATTGGAATATACATAATTATGTTCATATTACTCTATTGAAATCCTTCAAAGGAACTTTACCACTCACTCCTATTTTAGATGATCCTCCTTTGCTTGAAGAGGATGTTGAAATTCTAATTCCAGATAAATTTCATACACATCTTTGGAGCTAATTGATGTCTCCTTAGTACATGAAAGTAATGGCTGAATTGCATCTTCCATAAAAACAACATCATGGCTAACCAAAATGCATTTACGCTATGGATGATATAGACGATAGCCTTTGCTTTCAAAACTATACCCAACAAAAATACATTTCATGACTTTATCATCCAATATCCTACATTTTTGTTCATTCACTAATGCATATGCCAGATAACTAAAGACACAAAAATTAGCAATAGATGGCTTGCGATCATGTCAAGCTTGATATGGAGTTATAGGTTGCAGTGCTTTGGTGGGACACCTGTTAAGTACATATGTTGCACACATAACATCCTACATTAGTTCAAGATAGAGGCTATGTACCTATGGTATTTCCAAACCAAGAATTTGAACCCCATGGTTGGGCAGACATTCTAGCCACAATGGATTAGTTGTCAACAAAGAGCAATAGACCTTGCCTTGCAATGAATATGGCTATGACATCTTGGTTTTCACCATAGAACCTCTAGTGGCTAATTTGGTTCTAGATGAATACAAGCCTACTACAATAGTAATAAATGAAGAGAGTGACGGGGATGATGAATCCGTCATCATGGAACCCTTTCTTGACTCCAAGGAAGACTATATTTATATGGTAGCTGAAGTATTTTGACAGCGATGCACCTCAATGGACTTTTCTATTGGAGCAAGACAATCAACAGTTGATGATTATATGAAGCTTAGGAGTTCATACTTGAAGAAAACATTGAATTCTAAGATCATGAAGTGAAGTAGAGGTTTAGAAAGAGATGGTCTATATACACATTTATATTAGCTTTGTAAATACTTCACAAATACTTGAAGTAATGATGAATCCACACTCATATGTATATATACACTTGTATATAGTCGTGATATATATGAGAGATGAAAAATAGATGAGATAGAGAAGAGTAGATCATAAGTTGAATGAGCATCATCCATCAGATGTAAGAAGAGTTGAATAGAAGAAGTTTTCTAAGAATTGCACGTTGATCTTTCATCCATTTCTCCTTCTGTGCTTGATCATTTTAGAAATCCTTTTGTAGATGTCTAATTCCATATTTAATGCATCTATGGTCAAGCTTTGAGAGTCTGATTGTAATCGAGTTGAGAGAATTGTAAGTAGGAGCATTTGTAAGTGAAGAAGTGATAAGTGTCTTCTAAAACAGGTGCAAATTTGATGATCAAAGAATTGATCAAATCTCAGTGTATAGTGTAAATTTTTACACAAATCAGGAGTCAAAATCTAAGTTGGAAGGTAATTCATCTATGTCTAAAACAATTTCATTAAATGGGTTATATTTTGTGAGAACCAACTGTTTAAAGTTGCATATGTAAAAGTTGCCTATAGAAAGTGCTTGTTACAAACACAGGTTTACTTATTGAAGTAAATCTAAAGTTCTGTGAGTTATTTTGGAGAACTTTAACTTGGACTAGTTGTGCAAACACTAGAAGAGTGTTGTATCAAATTTTCATGGAAAAAGTTAATCATTTCATTAGTCAATGAGTGAATTTTGTGAGGCAGACTTGTCTAAGTGAAGTTAGTTTTCATAGAGAAGCTGAGTTTACCACATTCAAGAAGAAGGCTTCACAATCAATATCTGATCATGTGACAAAGATGAAAGACATTGCTGATTCCTTAGGTGCAGTTGATGAAGAGATTGAAGAAGATAAATTGGTAAGACAAATTCTCACAGGTTTAAGAGGAGATGAGAAGTGGAAGCCTTTCATATTGTCAAGACAACTTTCATTGGATCATTTTACTCCTGATTTGAATCAATTTCTAGGACATATGCTAACTTTTGAGAATGATATCAAAGGAGATGTTGATAAGAATACATGTCATGCAATGTATTCTAAGGATAAGAAGAAATCTATCAAAGGAAAGCAACAATGAGTTGAAGATGAAGGTACTTCAAGTCAAGCAAACTTCCTAAGAGGAAGAGGAAGTGGCAAAAGTAGAGGACGAGGCATAAATAACAAAGATAATGTCAAAGCTTGCTGGATATGTGGTAAGATCAATCATCTATCTCATGAATGTTGGCATAATAATCAAAGCAATGGTAATTTTAATCAAAATTTTTACCAAATAGGAAGAGGAGGAAGAAATCAAAGAGGAAGTTACAGAGGTAGAGATGGTAGGAGTTTCTTTGGAAGAAATGCAAGAAGAAACTTCCAAAACCAATCCTACAATAATACCTACTACAATTATGCATCAGATCGGAAAGAAGATTCAACTCTTATTATGAATGCAACATGTGAAGTTTCAAATTAAGACTTAAGGGTATTCTATATTGACTCATGGTGTAGCAATCACCTGAGTGGAAACATTGCTTTGATGATTGATTTGGATCATAAGGCAATCAATCATAGAGTTCAAATAGGTGACAATACAAAGCACAAGGTAAAGTCAATTGGATCAGTTAAAGTCAAAGATGGAAGTACTCTCTTGAGTAAGGTTTTGTATGTTCCTAAAATTCCAAAGAATTTGATTAGTGTAGGACAAATTGTGGAAAAAGGACATGAGATGAGGTTCACTAATGATGGATTTTATGTTGAAGACCCTAGCCAAGGGTATAAGCAAATTGTTACAGGAAAAAAAGAAGGAAGGCTCTTCACATTGAGGGTACAAGGTAATGTTGGATATACCTTGTTTACATATGGAGAGCAAAAGGTGTCTGAGTTGGATCTTTTGCATAAGAGGCTTGGACACTTCAATGAAAGAGGTATCAAAGAGATGATTATTGATGGTTCAGTACTTGGATTACCTAATGTTGCAGGTCAACACATGACGTATAGATGTGAAGCATGTCAATTAGGTAAGGCTCATAAGCAATCATATAATAAGCAGGGTTTCATGTATTCAGAAAGACTTGAATTGGTACATACAGATGTATGGGGTCCTTCAAAGGAATTTAGCATAAATGCTTCAAGATATTATCTCATGTATTTTGATGATGCTACCAAGTGGATCACTATTTATGTGATCAAAGACAAGTCAGAAGTGTTTAGTACATTTAAACACTATCATGCATATGCAGAAAGAATTACAAGACAAAAATTCAAGAGGTTAAGATCAGATGGAGGGGGAGAGTATTTCTCAAATTAATTCGGTGATTATTTGTGGAATGCATGTATAAAGAGAGAAGTTACTTGCATGTAATGTCGTCAACAAAATGGTGTAGCAGAAAGGAGAAATAGAACTCTTGTTGAGTTTGCAACATCAATGATGAAAGAAAAGAATTGCCCTAATTATTTGTGGGTTGAGGTTGTAAATACAGCCACATACTTGGTTAATAGGCTACCATGTAAAGCTTTGCAGGGTATGACATCATATGAAGCTTGGTGGGGAAAGAGACCTACATTAGATCATTGCAAAGTATTTGTTTGCTTAGCTTATGCTTAATTAAGGCATAAATTGGAACCAAAGGCTGAAAAATATGTGTTCATTGGTTATGATGATAAGCAAATGGGATACAAGTTGTGGAGTCCATCTACAAAGCAATTTCTTGTATCAAAGGATGTCACATTTGATGAGCAAAGTACTTGGTATTTAGGTACAAATAATACTTATGCAGGTCTTGAAGAAACATTGAATCGGAAGAAAGGTAAATCAAAGGTTCAAATCTTTGAAGAAGAAGAGAACAATGAAACACTAATTGAAGTTGAAAAATTTCCAAGGTTTGATCCAAAGTGTGATAAACCAGAAACTTCAAGAAGTGGAGAACTTAGAAGGTCATCAAGGCATAAATGGCAACCCATAAGGTATAGCTATGATACTTCATTCTTGACTACTAAAGATTATGCTTACATGATAAAAGCAGATGAAGATCCATCTACATATGATGAAGCCATAGGAAAGGAGAATTGGGAAAAAGCTATGAAGGAAGAGTATGATGCACTCATTGAGAATGAGACTTGGGAATTGGTACATAAACCAATTAATCAGAAGGTAATTGGATGTAAGTGAGTTTACAAAACAAAAAGATTTGCAGATGGAAGTGTGTCTAGGTACAAAGCCAGACTTATTGTAAAAGGATATGCACAAACATATGGTGTGGACTATGATGAAACTTATAGTCATGTTGCAAAGATGACAACCATAAGGACTCTCATAGCTATTGTTGCTTGCAAGGGTTGGAAATTATCTCAATTAGATGTGAAGAATGCATTTTTGAATGGTTACATTTCAGATGAATTTTACATGGAATAAGTAGATGGTTTTAAAGATCAATTTTATCCAGATCATGTGTGTAAGCTCAAGAGAGCTTTGTATGATAGAAGATCAACACATGGGTATTTGTGTTATGTGGGAGATAAGTTAATTTCATGGTGTTCTAAGAAGGAACATAAAGTTGCTTTATCATCTATAGAAGCAGAGTACAAAGGTATGGTAGAAGCTGCAAAGGAATTCATATGGTTAAAAACTCTTATGAAGAGTTTTGATATCATTCATAGTACTCCTATCATTTGTGGAAACAACATGAGTTCTTTGTATTTTGCAGCTAAGCCTGTGTTTCACACCAGGACCAAACATATTGAGATCCAATATCATTTTCTAAGAGAGAAGGTTTTTGATAAAGAAATAGAAATCATACATACTCCTACAAAGGATCAACTTGCAGATATGTTGACAAAGAGTTTGGATGGACCCAAGTTGCAGAGATTTAAAGATATGGCAAGGATAAAAAGATGCAGGTAATCACAATTGATGATTGAGGGGGAGATCTTGGAGCAAGACAATCAACAATTGATAATTATATGAAGCTTAGGAGTGAAGAATTGAAGAAAAGATTGAATTCTAAGAGCATGAAGTGAAGTAGAGGTTCAGAAAGAGATGGTCTATATACACATGTATATTAGCATTGTAAATACTTCACAAATACTTGAAGTGATGACGAATCCAAACTCATATGTATATATACACTTGTATATAGTCATGATATATATGAGAGATGAAGAATAGATGAGATAGAGAAGACTCGATCATAAGTTGAATATCATCCATGAGATGTAAGAAGAGTTGAATAGAAGAAGTTTTCTGAGAATTGCGCGTCGATCTTTCCTCCATTTCTCCTTTTGTGCTTGATCATTTTAGAAATCCTTTTGTAGATGTCTAAGTCCATAGTCAATGAATCCATGGTCAAGGTTTGACAATCCAATTGCAATCAGGCTGAGATAATCGTAAGTAGGAACATTTTTATGTGAAGAAGTGATAAGTGTCTTCTAAAACAGGTGCAAATTCGATGATCAAAGAATTGATCAAATCTCACTGTATAGTGCAAAGTTTTATAGAAATCAGGATCCAAAATCTTAGTTGGAAGGTAAGCCATCTATGTCTAAAAGAATTTCATTAAACAGGTTATATTTTGTGAGAACCAACTGTTTAAAGTTGCATATGTAAAAGTCGCCTATAGAAAGTGCTTGTTTTAGACATAGGTTTACTTATTGAAGTAAATCTAAAGTTTTGTGAGTTCTTTTGAAGAACTTTAACTTGGAGGAGCTGCACAAACTTTAATCATTTCATCAGTCAATGAGTGAATTTTATGAGGCAGACTTATCTGAGTGAAGTTAGTTTTCATAGAGAAGCTGAGTGTTCATATTTTGGTAAAAGATTTCAAAATTGGTGAAAGTTTTGAGCTATACTTGACATAGAGGTGTTCTAAACTCAAGTGTAGCTTGCCTTTTGGAGATTAATCATCTCCATCATTATCTTCTTGAGAGCTCCATGAGGGTACCCTTGAAGTAGAAAATTGAGCTCCAAATGCCACACACAGTGCTCCATACAGAGGCTGCAAGAAACACACAGTACACAAACCACAAACATAGATCACTTAGTTCATACAAATGTGATCAAAATTTTAGTCTATAACTAACCAGGCCACTATATGTTTTATTAAGGAACATATACAAAAGTGTCCGATGGCCATTTGGCCTTTCACATGGATAATAGCAGTAACAATCTCCCACTAAAGGCCAATATGGCCAAAGTGATTATGGGAGAAAAATAAACAACGATAAAGAATACCTGATTGTAAGTATACAAACTATACCTTCCATCTGATGGGCATGTTACACAATATACAAGTAACTGTGTAAGATCATGGATCAAATAACCCCCATCAAGTGACAACAGTGTTGAAAGTTATCCTATGGTAGAGCTTTAGTCAAAGCATCTATAACACTACCTCGAGCATGAACCTTTTCAAGAATAATGCACTTTGGCTAACCAATCTCTAATGAAGTGATACCTCACCTCAATGTTCTTAGTCTTTGCATGATAGACCAAATTGTTAGCCAAAGCATTGGCACTTTGACTATCACTGAGCAAACGAGGTACATGCTAAGGTAGATCCATATCACAAGCATGATGGGAAAGCTACAATGCTTCCTTACATGCCTCACTTGTTGCAACATACTCTGCCTCTCAAGTGGAAACAGCTATACATTCTTGAAGATGCGATCTTCAAGAGATAGCACCTCTAGCAAAATGAAAAATGTACCTTGATGTAGACTTATGATTGTCTACACAATGAGTATAATCTGAATCTTTGCAAACAATAATGGATGCTTTCCCTCTACCCAAGCATAGACACTTATCCTTAGTGACACTCAAATATCTCAAAATCATCTTGACTACTCCCCAATGCTTCTTTCTAGGATTAGACATATATCTGCTCACAACTCCCACTACAAATGTAATGTCTGGTCTCATAGCCACCATAGCATACATGAGCCTACCAATAGCAGATTGATAAGGAATTTTGGTCATGAATTCCTTTTCCTCATCAGATTAGGGGCAATCATCCTTGCTCAATTGCACATATGTGGGTAAAGGTGTACTCAATGCCTTTCCACCCTGCATATTGAACTTGTGAAGTACTTTGGATATGTACTCACTTTGAGAAAACTATATGCATATTTTACTCATATCACGAGTAATACACATGCAAAGAATATTTTTGGCATCCCCCAAATCCTTCATATCAAATGTGTCACTCAACTTCTTTTTGAGAAGTGACAAGTCATATGAGGACTTCCCAGCAATCAATATATCATCAACATAAAGTATCAAGCATATCAACCTGCCATCTGAGCATCTCTTTGTGTATAGACAATGATCCTCATTGCTTTGAGAATATTCTTGAGACTTCTTAAAAGCATCAAAATTTTGGTACCATTGTCTAGGGGACTCTTTAAGTTGAAAGAACTTGCAAAAGCTTGTAGGAGGTAGAAAAGTGAGTTGCAAAGCGATGAATTTTGGTCCAACCAATCGGCACAAGACCAGCCCTTGAGCTTATGGAGACTCGAATAGACCTTATAGGCAGCGTTGATTAGCTCAAAAAACTTGTTATCTTTGGAAGAGGCAATGAACTTCAAATGCTCATAGCGACCTGCGTGAATACGATTTAAAAAAACCCATTTATGGGAGTGATACATGTAGGATTGAGTGTATATAATGCACAAGAGTATAAGTAATAAGCAAAATATGCTATAGGAATGAATCAGACACTCAACAGTGGTACCTCCTATTTTTCAAGAATACATAGAGATTGACCCCGAGATAGAAAAACTTAGATTTATCCCAATCTACTATATGAACTGCTATGAAAATTTACAATCATAAACAAGACACTTATAGCTTTCCAATGAGCCATCTTTCATCCAATTTAATGCTTTGTAGAGAGACAAGAAGCCTCTGCAAGCTTATTGTTGGCAAAGAAGATGATGCAGAAAAATGAAGGAGCAAGACCATGATGGTCACAAGTGTACGTATATTGCTTCCATGTATTTTACAAGTGATTTGGAGTCTTTATAGAGACTCTAGAATTGATCCATGACTTCTACAAGTGGATTTTGAATTCAAATGAAGACGATAAGAGTTGTTGGAGGGAATCCAATCACTTTCCTACAATCTAGGAAAAGTGAAGATCTAGTTTGATCTACTTTTAGGTGATTGATTGCAACCCAACTACCACAAATTCATGGAATTTTAGCTCTCTCTCTTTCTACTTTTACATGCTCCAAGCTCTAGGCTTTTACAATGTTAAAGGATCCATAAGAATTCTTTAAAAAAAAATAAATGAGCATAAGAAAAAGAACTCTCCAATGGATATTCCTTTGACGTAATCCAAGCCATAGTTTTTTATGTAAATCAAATCCACATCAAGCATAGTGTAAGCTTGATGTTCCAAAAAATCCCCCTCAAGCTAAAGTATGCTTGAGTCTTCATTCTCTAGTAGGTTGAATGCATGTCATACCTTTGGATCTACAAAGCTTTATTCCATCAAGTGCCTTAGTCATCATATCTGCTACTTGCTTTTCAATAGGAACAAAAGAAATGTCAATTGCCTTTGCCATGAGCTTCTCCCTGATGAAGTGGTAATGACCCTCTATGTGTTTGGTTCTTGCATGGAAAATAGGGTTTGCCACTACATGCATGGAACGTACATTATCTCCAAATATTTGAGGTTTGCAACTCAGAAGTCCCAAATATGTATACAATGCTTTTAACCATATTGCCTCTTGAGTTGCTATGGTCAAACCTCTATACTCTGCTTTAGTTGAGGATAAAGCAACTATAGGTTGCTTCTTGGAACTCCATGACACTAGCTTTGAACCTGCAAATGCTAAGTAACCAGAGGTACTTCTCCTATCATCTTTAGCTCTTGCCCAATCTGCATCTGAAAAGATTTTGATATCCAAATATGAAGAGTAAGGATAGAATATACCTTCATTGATTGTACCTTTGAGATACTTAAGTACTCTCTTAGCTGCATCCATATGTGGTCTTCCAGGTCAGTGCATGAAGTGACTAAGAACTTCCACACTATATGAGATATCTACCTTTGTATGAATAGCATATATCAAGCTACCTACCAAGCTTTGATATTCTTTCATGTCTTCAATTTTCTTACCTTCATAAACACTAAGTTTATGATTCATCTCCAAAGGTGTACCTAAAGGTTTAGTGTTCTCCATTTCAAACTTGAGAAAAAGATCCTGAATGTATCTTCTTTGAGTCAAATACATTCCTTCATATGTGTATATCACCTGCATACCTAGGAAATATGTGAGCTTACCTAAGTCACTGATTTTGAACTCCTCTTAGATGTGTCTCTTGATCCTTTGAATGCATTTCAAATCATCACCTGTCAAATTAATACCATCTACATATACACATAGATAGATTACCTTTTGATGAATAGAGAAGGATCTGAGTTGCTAGGTTTGAATCCTTGATCTTGAAGGTATGTAACCAACCTGTAATTCCAAGCTCTAGGAGCTTCTTTCAATCCATACAGTGCTTTCTTAAGTCTGCAAACATAAGATGGATGATTAGGGTTTTCAAAACCTGGTGGTTGTGACATGTATACCTCTTCACTTATCCAACCATTTAAGAATGTGTTTTTCACATCAAGTTTGAGGAGTCTCCAATTTCTTGCAACAGCTACACTTATCAATGCTTTGATTGTAGTCATCTTTGCAACTGGTGAGAATGTTTCCTCATACTCTATAGCATGATTTTGTGAGCCTCCATTAGAAACTTATCTTGCCTTGTACCTACAAATTGATCCATCTGATTTTCTTTTAACTTCATATACCCATTTGCAACCAATTACCTTTTGATTCGGCAACATTGGAACCAAATCCTAAGTGTCCATCTCCTTCAATGCATCTATTTCTTCTTTCATGGCTTTGGAATCACAAAAGTGATTGTATTCAATCCATCTGATTCTCACTTTTTGCACCAGCCAGAGCTCTCTGTAGGTTTTGTTTTCCCCCATTCGAAGAAGAAGTGCCCCCTCTACCCTGCTTGTCCTCCTTGAAAAGTCTATCCCTTCTGTGTGTGTCCTCTTTTCCTACTCAAGAGTCAGTGCAATCCTCCTCCAACTCTTTCTTCACTGCTCTATACTGCATTCCTTATTGTTGGAGGAGATGGTGGATAGATTCTAGAGATGAAGTGGTGCTACAAAACCCTACTTCACACCAACCAAGAACAAGTTGTGGAGAGTGTAGTAGGCCCCTTGAGCTTCCTAATGATCACAATTAATCACCTATGTGCTTTATAACATGATCCTCTAATCAATGGATCAAATCAGGTAACTAGAAAGTTGCACCAAGATCATTCTGCTAGCAATTAGCGAAATTCCTTTTGAAGTATCTAACTAAGCTAGCGAAATTCCTTTTGAAGTATCTAACTAACTTAGATAGCTACCAAACATGAGTTATTTCAATAAAAAATATGGACTATACAGTGAGAATGATGCTTAGCAAGTAAGAAGACTTGCCTGACATTTTTGGGGTGCTTCAATGTGCAGAACAGAGAGCAAAGATATGAAGATATCTCTCGACTAGAAAAAAAATATAATGAAACTTTGCAACTATGAAATAGACAATATAATAAATCTATAGTACTTTAAATCACATCAAAGAAACAACCATGCACTGAGAACAAGCTCTGAGAAGTTCACTGTTCTGAGATGATCATAGCAGAGAAGTGAAGTAGAGAAGTAATCAATGCATATGTATTAGATCACATAGAAATATAATGACAGTTCAATTGCACAACATGAGGGTAGTGAAGGAGCCATGGATAAAGCTCACTAATCCCGAAGAATCCCTTTCAAATGATCTCATAATCAGGCTCTATCACACCAACCTTTTTTATCCTCTTTCATAGTTGAACTTGGAGCCAAGCTTTGAATTCAAATTCAAATTCTCACCATAAAGTGAGTCCTAAACTATAGGATTTATTCTCTCATCAATCATCTACCAAGTAACCCGAGATTTGATTCCTCCTAACTCCACGTGAGAGTAGTGCAACAAACATAGGTACTTTTACAAAGGTAAAAGGTAATGTGACTTTTACAAGGGGATAGTCATATGTGAATATATGTGATACATGTAGTTATCCAAGTATGTAGGCTTGGACTCTTTTGCATCAACATCTCCCCCTCAAGCCTAATGTGCTTGATCTTCAATCTCCCTTGATTTCTTGCACAATTATCATCTTGAACATGTTCATCTTAGTTCCATCCAAGGACTTTGTGAGCATATATGCACATTGCAAATGAGTTGATACATAGGACAATTGGATTTCCTTGCTAAGTAATTTCTCTCTTACATAATGATAGTGCACTTCAATGTTCTTAGTGCTTGCATGATATACAAGATTAGTAGCCAAATGACATGAACTAGTGTTGTCTCCAAAAATCGTTGGAGTATAAGAATGTAACCCCAAGTTTGTATACATTAGTTTGAGCCACATAGCCTTTTGTGTTGCATTTGCTAAGCCTCTATATCCTGCCTCTGTAGATGACAATGACACAATTGGTTGCTTCTTTGATGACCATGATATTAGCTTTGAACGTGCAAAAGATAAGTAGCAAGAAGTACTCCTCCTATCATCCTTGGAACCAGCCCAATCTACATCAGAATACATCTTGATATCCAAATCATAAGTGAATGGATAAAACAATTCTTCATTTATGGTACCCTTCAAATATTTTAAGATCCTCTTGGCAGCTTCCAAGTGACATTTAGTTGGTGTATGCATAAACTTGCTTAATGTACTTACTCCATAACATATGTCCACTCTTGTTAGGGTTGCATAATTGAGACTCCCAACACGTTTTTTGTAACCTGTAATATCTTCAAGAACTTCTCCCTCATGAGAACTCAATTTATGATTGAGTTCCATAGGTGTACCTACAATTTTGGTGTTCTCCATCTTGAATTTTACCAACATATCATGAATGTACTTCCTCTGAGTAATAAACACACTTGAATTTGTATACACAAGTTCTAATCCCAGAAAATATGTTAACAAACCAAGATCACGGATTTTAAACTCTTCCATCATCTAATATTTGATTTGCTTGATGCCATTGGCATAATTCCCTATAGTGATAATGTCATCCACATAGACACATAAGTAAATAACTTCAGAGTTAGTCTTCTTTATGAATAACAAAGAATATGCTTTGCTATTAACAAATCCTTGATCCTACAAATATGGGACAAGCCTATGGTTCCAAGCTCTAGGAGCTTGCTTTAGACCATAGAGTGCTTTCCTTAGCTTGCATACATAACCTAGTTTGTCCTTATCTTCATACCCTGGTGGTTGAGCCATGTAAACTTCTTCTAAGATCCATCCATTTAGGAATGCATTCTTAACATCTAATTGATATAGGTTCCAATTCTTTGAAGCAGCAACATTTACCAAAACCCTGATTGTTGGCATCTTAGACATAGGTGAAAAAGTCTCCCCATAATCCACTCCATGGGTTTGAGCAAACCCCTTTGCCACTAGCCTTGCTTTGTACGTGTTTATAGAACCATATGAATTCTTCTTGATTTTATGTATCCACCTAGATCCTATTACCTTTATGCTTGGTTCCTTGGGAACCAAATCCCAAGTGTTATTTTCCTGAAGTGCTTCAATTTCTTCCTCCATGGCTTCTCTCCATTCTTTCGTCTAATTGGCTTCTTCAAATGAAGAAGGTTCTTCTATCATAGAGTCTTTGGTCATGTACATAGAATGCTTGGTGACTAATGGTGTGTCATAGCCATACCTTATGGGTTTTTTACTCTCCCTTTGAGATCTTCTGAGTGCTTGATTGGAAGACTTTGGAATGTCTTCTAATTGCTTGAGCTTGGTCTTGCCTTTTGACTTCCAAGCCTTGAATTGACATCTTCTGGTATTTGTTAATCTTCTTGATTGAGAGTTAGAAAATCACTTTCCAAGTCATAAGGTAACTTGATCTTCTTGTAGTCATCTTCAAACCATGAATTATTTTCATCAAACATCACATCCCTACTAACTATAAATCCTTTGTTAGTGGTATTGTACAACCTGTATCCTGGTTTTCGTCATAGCCAATGAATATACACTTTTTAGCTTTTGGATCAGGCTTTCCTCTAATCTGTGAGGGTATATGTGCATAAGCAATGCACCCAAAGATTTTGCAATGGTCCAATGAGGGTCTCTTACCATTTCGAGCATCATAGGGTGTCATTCCATCCAAGGATTTGGATGGGAGCATATTAATCAAGTATGTGGCTGAGGAAACAGCCTCACCCCATAAGTAATTTGGTAGTTTCTTTTCATTCAACATTCATATTATAGCCTCTACTATCAGTCTATTCCTCCTCTCTGCCACTCCATTTAGTTCAAGAGGGCATCTTGTTGTGAACTCTCTCTTTATACCTCTGTCTTGTAAGAATGATTCAAATTCATGTGAGAAATACTCACCACCTCCATCAGATCTGATCCTCTTCAAGCTTCTATCTGTTTGGTTCTCAATCAATGCCAAATACTTTTTGAAACAAGTAAAGACTTCATATTTATGCTTCATGAAGTAAAGGATTGTCCATCTGCTATAATCATCTATGAATGAAACATAGTACCTTGATCCTCATATTGATGGATCTTTGCTAGGACCCCACACATCAGTGTGCACAAATTCCAAGTAGTCTTTATACATATACCCCTTTTTGTTGAATGGTTTTCTGTGAGATTTGCCAAATTGGCATGCTCCACATTTGTAAATCATGTGTTCCTTGGACACATTTGGAAGACCAAGCACACTCCGACCCCTGCATATTTGCTTTAGTGTTATTTCACCTATATGACCAAGCCTTTTATGACATATCTCTAGTTCAGATAAGGTTTGATATTTGTAATTAAAGACTGCAATGTTTCTGGTATCTTCAAATTAAAATGTAAAAATTCTTCCAAATTTCTCACCTTTTGCAATCGTCTTGAAGCCTTGTTGAAGATCTTCCACATATGCTCCATGCCCTGTGAATCTGACCTATAAGCCTTTCTTAACAATCTTCCCAACACTCATTAGGTTTTTTGTTGTGTTTGGCACATATAAAACCTTACTCAAAATGTTCATGTTACCATCTGAAGCCTTGACATTTCCAATTTTCTTAAAAGAGTGTCTAGTGTCATCACATGTCTGCACTTCATGTTTTCCTTTAGGTTCTTCAAGATCAAATAGCAATGCTACATTTCTAGTGACATTATTGGAACAACCAGAATCAATATAGAAAAGATGTTCATCATTTTTACCTTTCTTGGATGTCATGTTCTTGATGAGTAGAGAATCCTCTTGGTCTTCTGTGTACTTGTTATAATCTCTTCTACTCCTAAAGCCTCCTTGATGATTGTTGTTGTAGCCTTGGTTGTAGTTGTGATGATAGTTACTTCCTCCATTGTTGAACCTGCCTCTGGATTGTCCATAGCCTCCTCTATGGAAGCCTCTTCCTCTCTGATTCCTTGTGTTCTTGAAGCATTCTTCTGTGGTGTGATTGGTTAGGCCATGGATATTGCAAGGTGAGGTGTTATAGGAGCTTCTCGTGCCTTGCTTTCCTCCTCTCCCCCTTCCTCTAGTATCTTTTCCTCTACCTGTGAAGTTCACTTGAGAAGTACTAGCCTCTTCTTCATTCTTTTTTCCTTTACCTTTATCCTTAATTTTATTTCTATCTATGTAAAGGGAAGAAGATTGATTACCTCTAGAGTCTCCATTCTTGTTGAGCTTTGTCTCATGTGTGAAGATTTGCCCCATCAATGTGTTGAGGTTGGGTATTTGCATATCCATCTAAAGGTCCATTGTTGTGGTGAAGGACTCCCATGTATCATCAGCTGAAGCCATTTATGATCTACCTTACTTTTTGTTGCTCTTCTATCTCTTCTCCAATGCTTGCAAGCTAGTCAGCCACATCCTTCATCTTGGTTACATAGTCAGCTACGCTTAGCTTTGGTTGCTTTCTGAGGGTTGTAAACTCCATCCATAGTTGGTTCTCCCTAGCCCTTGTATTTGATGAGAAGTATGAAGAAAGTACTTCCCAAGTCTCTTGGGAGGTCTTGCAATTCTTAATGTGAGGTAATAAGAAATTAGATATTGAGTTAAGTATATAAGACCTCACAAGAGCGTCCTTTGCACACCATGTAGTTAGCCTTTCTTGCTCTTCCCTTTTAGGTTGATGTTTTCTCCTCAATGTTGGTATTTCTTCATCTTCTGAGATATATCCATATAAGCTTCTCCCTTGGAGGTAGGCTTGTATCCTTAATGACCATGCTGAATAGTTTCTCTTGTCCAAATCATCAATGAATGATGGAAATCCATCGCCCATCTTGCTTGTTGTTGCTCTGATACCACTGTTGGAGGAGATGGTGGATAGATTCTATAGATGAAGTGGTGCTGCAAAACCCTGCTTCACACCAGCCAAGAACATGTTTTTGAGAGTGTAGTAGGCCCCTTAAGCTTCCCAATGATCGTAATTAATCACGTATGTGCTTTGGAACATGATCCTCTAATCAATGGATCAAATCAGGTAAGTAGAAAGTTGAACCAAGATCATAGGCTTGCTATTTTGGTCTCTGCATATGTTCAGTAGAATGAACAGTGCTCTCAACCTACTAGCAATTAGCCAAATTCCTTTTGATCATAACTAATTTACTTAGATAGCTACCAAAAATGAAAAAAAGATGGACTATACACTGAGAATGATGCTTAGCAAGTAAGAAGACTTTCCCGACATTTTTGGGGTGCTTTAGTGTGCATACAAGAGAGCAAACGTGTGAAGATATCTCTTGATTGGAAAAATTAGTAACAATGAAACTTTATAACTGTTGGAACTCAAGGTCAAGCACAAGCATGGAAGCATATCAGAAAGGTGGACACACATAAGAAGAAGGAGCAAGTAGGGAGCTCCAAGAAGTACATGTCAAATTTTTAGAAGAATCCCCTACAAAAATAGTGATTTCCATTACTAAAAACCATTGTAAATACCATTTTCTATTTTTGTAACTCCATTTTGTTCAAGCCAAGGAGTCCTCAAGCTTGAGGAGTATTAGAAGTATCATTCTACCAATTTTCATAATTTTTAGACTTCGTTTGAGCCCTCAAATAAGCCCTGGAACCTAATTTTTAACTAGGCCGGACACTAGGTCTGGACAGGGCCAAAACTAGTCAAAAAACTATAAAAAGAGCTAGAGAGCTCATTTTTGGGGTTAGCTTGTTAGAGAATAGAGCTTTTGTAAGAGAACTCTTTTGCAATCAAAGCTTTCCATTGTTCCTCTCTTTGATCTTGCCTTGTGTGCGTGTGTATGTATGTGTGTGCATGTGGGTGTGCTTTCACTCACACACTTGTGCCTTCACTTGCTCGTGGTCTTCATACCGGTCCTCACGTCTCCGCAGATTGACAAGTAAAGGAGGTGGTGCTTACGCTTGAGCTACACCAAATTTTGGTGTCGTTGCCGGGGAGAGAGCTTCGAGGACGAGCATTGTGATGGTAAGATCGTAGATTTGCGACGTTGGAAGGTAAAAAAACTGTCATTTTTGTTCATTTTCTGATTTTTCTTCTTCATCTTCATCATCATCATCATCTCCATCTTCTTCCATCTTCTTCTTCATAGAAATTTCTTGTTTTTTTAGTGCATTTTCACCATTTTCATACCATTTTTCATGCATTATTGTGTGAGAAGGAGTTAGGAGGTGCAAGGGCGAGCAAGCGTTGTGTTTTTTCATGATTTTCTGCACCTACGGAGCTCGCCATTGCTCGGCGCTCAGAAATTTGAGTTTCCCGCCAAAAAACACGATTCTGTGAAGAAAATCGCGATTCTGTGAAAAATTCAAAATTTTTTGAAAAATCACGATTTTCTATTTCCCGCCTAAAAACCCTCTGAAGGAAACACGATTCTGAGGTCATTCTCAGAATCGCGATTCTGTGGTTGTGCTCAAAATCGTGATTCTCACAAATCACGATTTTCAGCCAAAAAACACGATTCTGAGAAAACACGATTCTGTGGTTGTGCTCAAAATCACGATTCTCTAAACTTTTGGAAACCACGATTCTCTGAGACAAAATCGCGATTCTCTAGAATACGATTCTCTAGAACACGATTCTCTAGAACATGATTCTCTGTTGGCAATCGTGATTTTCATATCAAAAACATGATTCTGTGAAAACTCAATTCTGTGAAAAGACGATTATGTGAAAACACGATTCTCTGTTGGCAATTGCGATTTTCAAAAACACAATCCTCTGCTCAAAATCGCGATTCTCAAAAACACGATTCTCTGCTCAAAATCACGATTCTCACAAACACGATTCTCTACTCAAAATCGCGATTCTCACAAATCACGATTTTCAGCCAAAAACACGATTTTGTAAAAACATGATTCTCAAGGTACAAAATCGTGATTCTCTGATTTCACACAATCGCGATTCTTTGATTTCACACAATCGCGATTCTCTTGGTTTCATAGGATCACGATTCTCTTGGTTTCTCAGGATCGCGATTCTCTAATTTCACAGCATCGCAATTCCCTGATTTCATAGCATCACGATTCTCTGATTTCACAGCATCGCGATTCTCTTGAAGTTCACAAAATCGCGATTCTCTTGATTTCACAAAATCGCGATTTTTTCCAAAAGGTCCTGTTTGCCTGTTTTGACTCCCAGGAGCCTGATTTGACATAACTTTTTCATCCAAAGTCCATTTTTTGAGCTCTATAGCTCGTTGGAAAGCTCGTTTCAAATCCTACATGGTCTCAACTATTTTTTATAAGAATAATGCATTGATTTTCAGATAGGATAATTTGAATTTGACCCTCAAGTGAGACTAGGAACCCAAGGGAACTCCAAAGGATTTTTTAACCATACCAAGGGGAAATTTTGGACTCTTAACCAAAGCTTATGAACCTGAGATCTGGTAGACACCTAGGCAAGGATAGACAAAGCATTAGATCTTCTCAGTCTAGTGTCAATCATACAGCTAAGTCTTGGGCACAACAACTAAGTGGCTGTCCTTACGTACTAAACTCAGACACAAGTGACTCAGAAATGTCTTTTAGCATAGGGAAACCTGCAGGTAGCTCAGGAACTGCCCATCTACAAACACCAGAAGGTCCCTATAAGACACAATTGGAATAAATTCGGACCAACCGATTAGGTGCTTGCATCTATGAGGATGGCCTGAGCCGATTAGTGGTCCAACTCAAAAATCCAGATCAACCCTTTGGACTTGAACACCCGGTGTTAGAAGAGGGTTCATACATTGATAAGGAAGGAACCATGTATGTGGTCACCAACCTACCAGATAGGACTGATGAGTTTGGAAATGTCATTCCTGAGAATGAGATAGGAGGAGACCCAGACTCCTAGAGGTAAGTCAGTTTTGACCAGAGTGATCACTCCATACTGGATTCCTCAAGACAACAAAAGCATAGAACTATTCTTGAATGGAGAAACAGAGGAAGCCTTTTGGAGATTCAAGCCAGATAAACCTAGCCAATTGGGCATAGTCATCATCTACGAGTTCAAGGATCCAAAGATACCAGGCAAAGTTGTCTACCTGGACAACACATCAGAGAAGATGTTCTTGGTAACAAAACATGATAGACACACATATACTTGGAAGAGTGAATTGATTTTCCCTCCACCAAGATCCAATGTTTCCCATGGCCTCCAAGGAGTAGGTTCATCTCAAGCTCATGAAGCCCAGAGAGAAAGAACTAGAGAGAGACATGAGGTAAGTTTTGCACACACCGTGGGCAGGAATAGATCGGGATTTGAAAATGAAAGACCGGAAAGAGAGAGACATCAAGCACATAGGCAACAAAGAGATGAACAGGATTTTCCATTGCCTAGACCTCGAGAGCACACAGGAACCCTTAGACCCACTCAAGTGATCAAGGCAATGAAGAATTATTTTGACGGGACAGGATATCCTTATGATCATGTGGCCGAGTTCAAACAAGTGTTAAAAGTTGAACAAGTTGAGGATTTGTTCACCCAGTACAAGGCATTTGGTTTGACTCTTAAGGGCACTGCCTTAGCTTGGTTTCAACCATTGAGTAGTCGCAACTATAGCGATATAGGTCAACTGCTAGACGAATTCATTGTAGAATTTTCCAAGAATGGTATCAGGCATAACACATCATCTTTGATCCACAGCTTCAAGCAGACACCCCAAGAAACAGTGCGACTAGCAGGTAGAACGTTCAGACAGTACCTAGAAAGATGTCCTTCTCCAGAGTTACCCACACCAGCCAAACAAGTGGCTTTGTTTTTAGATGGCTTACTAAGCACCAAGTTAAGATCATATGTGTACTTGAAAGAGCCTAGATCCATAGAAGAGTGTGTGCGGACGTGCATTGACATAGAAGATAACTTGGGTGAGGAGTTAGGATTGTCCAAACTCTATAAGGATTCTGATAGTTCTACTAGTCATACTTTGAAAATCTCCACGGAAATAGAGGAGATAGTTGAGCAAGTTGCCAAGAAGCTGGGAGTCCAAAATAGACAAACACAGAGAGTCACCCCATTGAATTGGTGTTATACTTGCGGAGGCGACCACATGGCTAGCGTATGCCCAATGCAAAACCAAAACATTAGAGAAAGGAATGCTCCATATTGCACTATTGAGAGAAAATACACAAACCACACGGCTCAAGATTGTCCCTACAATAGGCAGGCTGTTCGACAAACTTATCAGTAACCTTACCAACAAGGTAGGTATCAGAACCAATACCAACAGCCATATTATCGACCACAACAACAATATCAGGCACAATATAGGCCACAACCAGTCTTGGGAAACCAACCACCTGCTCCTGCCAACGTGATTCCAATCAAGTATGCTGCGGGAGAGGAAAATCCAAATAGAGCATTGGTGCCACTAACCCCATTGATACCAAATAATGACTCTCATGCTCATAGTTCAGACTACTCCCATGAAGGTAGTCCACATGCTTATTACATAGAGTCACCTGAACATAGTGCGATATATCCGTATCAATATGAGGCACCACCTATGGAACAAAATTGGGAGCCTGGATACGCCAATGTCATGTACACAAATGCTAACCCTAGGCCCCAATTGAGACAAGTAAGACCACAAGCCCCTAGAGGACCATGTTTCAGATGTCAGGGTGACCATTTCCTTCGTGATTGTCCCCACCCACCATCTCCGAGTCAAGGACATGCTATCACCATACAGGCTTTTTGTCCTGATTGTGGCAAAGACCATCTCCCCAGAGATTGTCCAAGAAACCCCTCTAGTGCGCCCAAGATTACACCCATTAATGTGGTAGCCTTAGTGGCGGATTCAAGTTCAAGTTGCAGTAATGTGGCTCCTATACAGGCAGTTACTAGAGCACAAGCATTAAAACAGGTTCAACCAGTAGAGCAATCAGAGTCGAGTGAATCGGGAGAACCTAGTAAGAGGAAAACAAGGACATGGAAAGATACCAGAGAGAAGGCTAATTGCAAGTGGAATAAAAAGTTATCGGAACTAGAAGAAAGCTTGAAAGATGCAAAAACAAAAATACAAGACATCGCATCTCAAAACCCCTCGCATGCCGACACTCCATCCACTTCACCTCATCCCACCCCACCACCCATTGTAAATAGGCCGCAACCAGGGTCTGTTCTTGCAGATCCAACCCCAGAAGGCTTGGACATGATGTTCAAGGCCTACCAGGCTCGACTTCAAGAAGGGCCTACAGCTACAAACCTAGACAAGAGATACCCTAGAGCAGATTTAGAGATTGAACGGATGAAAATGTGCATGAAAATGGTAGAACAAGCTCAAGCCATACTTGAGACTAGTCAAAAGTTCAATCAGACAAACTCTATCAAATCGGATTTGCATTTCCAGGGCTTACTAGAAAGATTAGAGCAATTGGTAAACAAACCACAAGTTTCTTTACCTCCACAAGCTCAACCAGTTATTGAAAGAGGAAGCTCACCACCAATGGGAGCTTATGTTCCTAATTCCACGGATGCTGGAATACCTCCTTCAATTCAACAGTACTCTCAAGAGTTCTTGCGGGAAATACAAGAAGAGAAATGGGCCAAGGAGAAGGGTAATTCCCCTCCTATTCCTGAGATTGATGATCTTCATGATCAATTTCCCCAAGACATTCCATCCATTTATGGAGATCAAGTCGAGCAACAAGAAGACGAAAGGATAGATTTTGAATCTAATACCTTAGAAGAACTGCCTCAATTTCCAGGCCCATGGGAATCTGAATCTCTTCAAATCAGAGCTCCCACAATACTGGTCAGACATGAAGAATCAGTGATCCCAAGGAACACCGATGTCGTGAAGAACACTAAGGTTCAATGTCATCTCACTGTAGAAGAGCTGCTCAAAGCAAAACCTGAGCTATGGAATCATGTGAAGGATCAGGTTCCAGAACTTGATTCCAATAAGCCAAAAATAGGCTCTAAGCAAAAAGTTCCAAAGATACCTCTAGACAAAATAGGGGACATGTGTGAGGGTGAAGAAGGTAATACTTATCTTCCAATCACCTACCAAGGTTACACAACCAAAGCAATCATAGATTCAGGTGCTGGTGTTGCCATTGCGACCACCTCCTTGTGGAAGCAATGGGGCAAACCCACATTAAGACCAACTAGAATGAAGCTTCAAATGGCCGATGGTCATTTTGAAAGACCTCTAGGATTGCTAGAAGGGATAACTCTAACCACTTGTGGTGTAGAGTTTGAGCACACCTTTGCTATATGTGACTTTGAGAAAAATAATGTTTATGAGATGATCCTAGGAAGACCCTTCTTACGACAATTGCAAATAGTACAGGATTGGGGAACCAACTCCTTGTACTTACAGCACTTAGGGGTCACCACCAAGGTCAATCTGAAGGATTACTCCTTCAGAGATGTACCACCTCTACAATGGAATCCTATCCACAAAGCGAAAGAAGATTCCATCTCTGTGCATTCTGAAAGTTCACCTAATCCATCATGGCTGCATGAGGATACTCATTTATGGATGTGTAAGGTCGCAGAGGAAGAGGAAAAATGCTTGAAGGCGAGAGAAGAAGGAACTTCTCAAGAAGATAGACCAATTAAAGACCCAGCCTATACACCAATGGACATTGCGGTCAATGAAGAACAATGGACACCTCATTGTGATGAGGAGGGTTATGATATTTCAGTATTCATGTGTCAGCCCTTGCTAAAAGAATGTGACCCTAGTGATGTCATAGAAGAAGAAGAGAATGACGTTGATATAGAGTCAATTGTGATGGATAGTTGCTTTAACTCAGAGCAGCACTATCTAGAAGATATAGGAGTGTTCACCCAGAAAGAAGAAGAACCTCTCACAAGTATTAAAACGGTAAATTCAAAGGATGGAAGTGAGAGCAGTCAAAAGAAAAAGAAAAGAAAAGCAGTGAAACAAGAAGAGGAGGAATCATTGTTTGAAGTACCAGAGAATTTCAAGAAATATGAAGTTGACAACCACAAAATTTTGGTACGAATCCCTAAGAGAGAGGCCATCATAGGCGAATCATATGATAATAAAGAAAAGACCAAAAGATTGTTGTGACCATTGAGGAGAACGAAGAGAGATGTACCTACATAGGAGATGACCTAAGTGCAAGAGAAGAAATGGAGCTCGTAGCTCTATTGAGGGAATATAGGGATGTGTTTGAGTGGAACTATAGAGACTTGAAAGGGGTAGATCCAAGAATTTGCTCTCATACTATCCCCATGACTTCTGATGCCAAGCCCACCAAACAAAAGCCCTACACATATAATGATACATATGCAGCCAAAATAAAAGAAGAAATTGATAGGCTGATTGAAGCTGGATTCATCTATGAGATCGAGCATATTGAATGGGTGTCCCCCATTGTAGTGGTGCCCAAGAAGAATGGGAAGTTCGAGTGTGTATTAACCTTAAAAAAGTTAATGCCGCTACGATCAGAGATAGTTATCCACTTCCAATCACGAAACACCTATTGGAGCATGTTGCAGGCAAGGAAGTTTATAGCTTCCTTGATGGATTTTCAGGTTACAATCAAGTAGCCATTGCCCCAGAAGATCAACACAAAACAGCTTTTGCCACAGAGTGGGGAATCTTTGCATTTCGTGTGATGCCATTCGGGCTCACAAATGCACCTGCAACATTCCAACGGCTCATGTGTCATGTCTTCAAAGAGTTCTTGCGAAAGAGCTTAGAAGTATATGTGGATGATTTATGTGCTCATTCCCAAGAAAGAAGATTTCACATCCTTGAACTCAAACAAATCTTTAACAAGTGTAGAGAATATCGAGTGTGTCTGAACCCAGAAAAGTGTGTGTTCATGGTGCGTCAAGGTAAAATCTTAGGTCATATTGTTTCTAAGAATGGAATCTCAACAGATGAAGATAAGGTACGAGCCATAGCAGAACTGCCAAGGCCAAGGAATGTTAAAGAGGTACAAGCCTTTATGGGCCATTGTGGATAATACCGTAGGTTCATCCACATGTACGCGATCACAGCTAGACCCCTTTATGCCTTGTTGTCTAATTTTGAGTGGAACGACGAATGCGAGAATTCTTTCAATGAATTGAAGAAATGTTTGTGCACAGCACCAATACTGACCACTCCTGATTGGAATAAACCATTCCATGTCCATGTGGATGCATCCAATCACGCCATAGGATGTGTGCTAGCATAACCCACAAGTGAAGGAAACTTAGATTTGCCCATAGCATATGCTAGTAGACAGCTCACCACAGCTGAACGAAACTATACCACAACTGAGCGAGAGGGCTTAGGCATGGTATATGTTGTGAAGAAGTTTAGACACTATTTATTGGCCAACAAGTTCAAGTTTTTCACTGATCATCAAGCTTTGTTATATTTGGTCAATAAACCTTGCAATGATGGATGCTTAGTAAGATGGTTCCTCTTACTAATGGAATATGACTTTGAAGTTGTTGTCAGGAAAGGTAGAACCCACCTTCGGGCAGATCACCTTTCTCGCATCACTTCAGGAGAGTCACCGCAAGGAGTGTCTGATGAATTACCCGATGCTTATCTGTTCAATTTAGAAGTTGTTCCCAAATGGGCAAATAAGTTGGTACCAGTTCTCACTTTCGGAACTGCAATTAAAAATGTGAAAACCTCGCAAGAAGAAATTGTAAAATCACAAAAATATCACATATTGGCAGGAAGCATGTACAAAAAAGATACAGAGGGTTTACTCGCTTGTTGTGTCGAGGATGACGAACATACTAGCTGGGTGCAACAAGCCCATGAAGGATTGCTAGGAAATCATTATTCTAAACAGCACACATTACAAAATCTGAAATGTTTAGGAGTGTATTGGCCTAGCATGGACAAAGAAATACATGAGTGGATTAAGAATTGTCCAATGTGTAGAGAGAGACCCCCAGTGGAGCATGGAACCCTTTATCAAGTGTCATTAATTCCAGATTGGAGTGCTCCATTGGTAGAGTTTATGAGGTCGAGACGATTACCAAAAGAGGCGAGTCTAGCAAGAAGACAAAGCATGGAGCAAGAGGCTCAAGGCTATGCCTTAGTAGGAGACAACCTATACCGAAGAGGCAAAGATGGTTACTTAAGACTGTGCATTCACGAATCAGACTATTTGAAAGTCTTAGAAACTGCACACAGCGGTGTCGCAGGTGGACACTTCGGTCCTGATCGAGTAATCAAGACCATTCTATTCTCAAGACTGTGGTGGCCCACTCTCCATATGGATGCACATACCTATGTGAAGAAATGTGACACATGCCAACGTGCACAATATCCAGTTAGAAAAGATGAGATGCCTTTGAGGCCAATGATGGGAGGGCGTGCATTTTCGAAGTGGGGCTTAGACTTCATAGGTCCTATTAACCCCCCAGCTAGAAACTCCCATGCAGAGTATATTATTGTTGCCACTGATTACGAGATATGGGCTACCAATAGAGTTAGTGAGCGATACAGGCACGCAGTTCTTGAACGAAGTCATTGAAAATCTTCTCCAAGAATTCTTGATGATACATAAGAAGTCCTCCCCCTATCATCCACAAGCTAACGGACAAGCCGAGAGCACAAATAAGATCTTATGTAATGTACTGACAAAACTCGTCAATAATAAACGCTCTGATTGGGACAAACAACTTCATCATGCTGTTTGGGCTTATCGAGTTGCCTATAAAACGGTACTCAACGCCACCCCATTTCAGATGGTCTTTGGACAGAATGTTGTGCTACCATTGGACTTCCTCATCCCAGCATTAAAGGTAGCACAAGAGCATGAGTGGAATGGACATGAATTGTCCTCAAGGATCTTTGATCTAGAACGCTTAGGTGAGACGAGGCTACGTGCGGGGGCAGGCATCTATGCTGCAAAGAAAAGACAAAAGGCATACTTTGATGCACACATCAAAGATAAAGGATTGAAAGAGGGAGACCTAGTGCTGGTTTATACGCTAAAGCAACATGCCCGTAAGTTGGAGAAAAGAGGATACGGATCCATGATCATTAATAGAATTTCCACTAGCGGTGCAATTCAGTTGGCCACTCTAGAAGGAGTTATCTTGCCAAACTATATTAGTGGATGTAGAGTCAAGTTATACCAAGAACCTCTTACAGAGGATATGCTTACGAGACTCAACACTGCTAAGAAGCGAAAAGACGAGGAGTTAAGGGTGAGAGAAGAAGCACAAGCAGAGGCTAGAGAGCGCATAAGGCAAAATAAGTTAAGGCGACTAGGCCTAGATGTCAACTCAACAGCCCCAAAATATCACATGGATATGTGCCAAAAATCGGGCATAACTACTCAAGTCATTGACCGACGTCCCTTTGTGACTAAGAAGTCAACTTCCTCAAATTTGGGTCCAGGGACAATGCTTTACATTAGAACTAGAAAATGACATGCTCACAAATCCAGATGTCGCATCTTCTAGTTCTCCTAGGACTAATCTTAGCAAAAGAGATGTTGTATGCGTCAAAAGCTCTATGTTGCAGGAGAACTCAATCATGGAAGAACAGGCTCAAAGACAAGCGGACTCCTCCTCCGGTGCAAGGACTAATGTCACCACTACAACTCAACCAACAAGGCAAGCACAACGGAACAAGACTACTGCTATATCAAATAGAAAGACACCATTCGACAAGAAAGCAGTTCCACGCATGAAGCAGATCTGGGTATGAAAAAGAGAGCAGCCACCAGCCTTGCCAACAGAATTCCCACCCAAGCAAGTCAACAATGCAAGGACCAGAGCCAAGCAACCACGACCAGCTCAACAAGAAGGCCTTCGACGAATTTGGGTGCCTAAGAAATTAGTTGCAGCTCAACAAGGGCAATTACAGATGTGGGTACCTAAGAAGCTCTTACATCCACAACAACCTATGTTCTCCCACATGCGCAAGGTCTCAACAAAGAAGCCACAAAGAGAAAAGGGTAAGAACCGCATACAAAGATCGAAAGAAGATCAAATCACCTCTTCAACAATAGTAGGAAGAGGTGCAAAAAGGGTATGGGTTTGGAAGCCAAAAGCACAAGTAGCCTCCACCGAACCAAAGCACCAACTACACTGGATACCAGAATTCAGAAAGCATCCAAAGAGGAAGATGCCTGAAGTGATCTCTATAGTGCCAAATGATGTTCTAAAATGGACCCCAATAAGGAGGATTACATCATTTCGAGACCCAACGGATACCTCCACCACAGTCGGCATCAACATCTACAAGTAACATCGATAGCCTCGACGAGCGACAACCATGTGCTCCTTGCACAACCTTGTCTTTTGCACCATTCAGGTTATGCATTTCCAAAGTATGCATTAATATAGGGCCACATTACACGGTCGTGCATAGACACACTTGAGAATACCAGGCACAAGAGCACATTGACATATGTCAAATATTTTTATTGATACTAACCTTTGTCTTCTTGTTCTGTGACATTGTTCCTCTCAACAAAAAAAAAAAGAAGAAGAAGAAGAAGAGAAGAAGAAAAGAGAGAGAGAGCTTGTTCCAAGGTTTGGCTCATGGAACATGAATGAGTCATGCTTAGTTGAAGATGTCAAGAACTTGACAGGAACATGGCATCCACAACTTTTTTTCCCCTTACCTTGGTAGGGGTGAAGAGCTTGAAGGTCCGCAACTTGAGGGATGCTTAACTACTGCATGTCCGAGAGCATCCAGGGAGATATCTGCAAGAGGTAGTTTGGTACCCTAAGAATCCTTGTCCATATACTAGGAGATCAGACTCCTGCTTATGGTGAGCTAAAGAGAATATGTGAAAATAAGCTTGGTGTAGTTACCCAATGTTGTTTGCCAAGGAATATAAAGAAATTCAACTCTCAGTATTTGGAAAATGTTGCTTTGAAAAGAGGAGAGAGGACTAGGCACTCAAAAAATTTCATCAGAGGACCATCAACACGGAACTTCATCAACAATGTTCCATCCCAAAGGCCAAGTGTACAACACGAAGAGATGAACATCGATCGACCTTCTCCATGGTAAGTATCTTTACTTTAGAAACATCATAACCAGGATAGCTTAGGAAACCTCTTCATCGGCATACCCTTGAGCACTTAGCTCAAGAACCCCAATTTTTGCACCATACTTCTTCTGATGCATTTTCCAAGTAAGCATGCATAGGGCTATATTACAAGGTTGTGCACAAGGCACATATTTTCCTCAACCCATGCACGAACACACTTACCCATCATCCATTATGGGTTATGAGTACATGGCATGACTACTATGAACATCAACCTTGGAAGATCTAGAGGACATCAACGGAGACTCACAACGACACAGTCATGCTGGAATCCAACGAAGAAGTACATACCAAGGCACTACAACTTGCAAAGGCTCGCCGTGATAGATGAAGAACCAAACAACCAACCCTGCCACATCTGGAAGCCAAACGACTTTTGTTCATACAGAAGGGACACTGCCTCTCAAATCACTACTTGGAACAACCACTACAACAAGGGTCTGTCAGGGATGACAGACTCGAGAGGGGGGGGAGTGTTGGAACTCAAGGTCAAGCACAAGCATGGAAGCACATCAGAAAGGTGGACACACACAAGAAGAAGGAGCAAGTAGGGAGCTCCAAGAAGTACATGTCAAATTTTTAGAAGAATCCCCTACAAAAATAGTGATTTCCATCACTAAAAACCATTGTAAATACCATTTTCTATTTTTGTAACTCCATTTTGTTCAAGCCGAGGAGTCCTCAAGCTTGAGGAGTATTAGAAGTATCATCCTAAAAATTTTCATAATTTTTAGACTTCGTTTGAGCCCTCAAATAAGCCCTGGAACCTAATTTTTAACTAGGCCAGACACTAAGTCTGGACAGGGCCAAAACTAGTCAAAAAACTATAAAAAGAGCTAGAGAGCTCATTTTTGGGGTTAGCTTGTTAGAGAATATAGCTTTTGTAAGAGAACTCTTTTGCAATCAAAGCTTTCCATTGTTCCTCTCTTTGATCTTGCCTTGTGTGTGTGTGTGTGTATGTGTGTGCATGTGGGTGTGCTTTCACTCACACACTTGTGCCTTCACTTGCTCGTGGTCTTCATACCGGTCCTCACGTCTCCGCGGATTGACAAGTAAAGGAGGTGGTGCTTACGCTTGAGCTACAGTAACTTTGAACTAAACACTATACTTAATCTATAGTACTTCAAATCACATCAAATGATCGACCATGCACTGAGAACAAGCTCCGAGAAGTTCACTATTCTGAGATGATCATAGCAAAGAAGTTAAGTAGAGAAGTAATCAATGTATATGTATTAGATAACATAGAAATACAATGACATTGACAATGTTCAATTGCAAAATGTGAGGGTAGTGAAGAAGCTATGGATAAAGCTCACTCATCACAAAAATTCCCTCTCAAATGATCTCATAATCGAGCCCTATCACGTGAACCTTTTTTATCCTCTTTTATAGTTGAAGTTGGAGCCAAGCTTTGAATTCAAATTCAAATTCTCACCATAAAGTGAGTCCTAAACTATAGGATTTATTCTCTCATCAATCATCTACCAAGTAACCCGAGATTTGATTCCGCCTAACTCCACATGAGAGTAGTGCAACAAACATAGGTACTTTTACAAAGGTAAAAGATAAACTGACTTTTACAAGGGGATAGTCATATGTGACTATATGTGATACATGCTAGTTATCCAAGTATGTAGGCTTGGACTCTTTGGCACCTAGAGCTCCCCCTCAAGCCTAACTTTTTAAAAAATACCCAAAATATATATAAAAAATACAAATAAAATCCAAAAAAATCAGAAAAATTTCTCAAAAAATCCCTAAATTTCTAAGCCACTCATCCCCCTCAAAACTACAGAGAGATTCCTCATTTCCTCCATTTTATTAAGAAGAATGACATTGAGAAAAGATAAAAGATTCTTTAAAAAATTCTAAAAATGCTTTAAAAATTCCCGAAAAATTCCTAAAATTTTTTTTATGCAAAGGGCTATGAAATGGCTTCTAAGTTGCATAAAAAAACTCAAGGAACAAGCATGAAAATGGATAAAAACTACTAAAACTTAAGCAAAAAATTATATGATAAGGCTATGTACAACCTGAACAGATTTTGCAAGTTCTAGGTGATCTAGAATTTGTCATTTGTGTTGATGATAGGCCTTGAGCCTAGATATGAGGACTAATTGAAACTCTTTGCCCACCATAATCTCCAAATTTATTGCACTTCATTTGATTTGTCTTCTTTTTGGGCATACAGACCAGCTGATATGGCCACCTTAAATCCATAATACTATTTCCTCCATCCTGCATCTTTTGTATTTTTGTTTCACCTACTGTGTGCATTAATCTGCAAAATTTCATTTTTACTATTCCAGCTTCTTTAGCCAATGGAATCCTCTATTTCCAAAGACTTGCAGGGACTCCTTCCACATCCTTGTAAAGCCCTACACTTACTATCATAAAAATAGGCATAACAGATGATATCCATACCAGCATCCATACAAAGTGGCCACTGATATAGGATTTGAAGTAGCTTCATCACTGTTGCACTTAATTCTTTCTTCTCTCTTCTATGGCCTTTGACTGAGACTGTTTCACTCGAATCAGTAACCCAAATCATGTCCTCTTTCTCTTCATAGACTTCCTCTCTACTTGAGTTTGGAAAAATTCCATAGCAAGAAGATGGGTCTTGTGCATGGAGCCAAGCCAACATGTTTTCTTCTTCATATAAATTTGCTTCTTCATATAGGTCTGCTTTTGGGTTGTCCAACAATTCTTCTTCCATAAAAATACCAATTGTCTACATCATGCTGGTATGTCTTTGGTTGTCTGGACCTTCTTCTAAAAATATTTGTTGTAACTCTTTTCCCTCTTGCTTTACCCACATTGTGTCCTTACCCCAATCATGTAGCACATTGGCATGCCTTAATCAAGGCTCCCAATTAGTAGGGGGAACTTCCTTCTACCTGTGGCAGCCTTAAGACAACAAAATCCAAGTTAAAGATGGTACCTTGTATCTCGACTGGGACTCCAGGGACCACTCCCATAGGTCTTACTATGCTTTGGTCTACCAATGTCATAGTGATTGATTTTATATATCCACCTGGATCCTATTACCTTTATGCTTGGTTTCTTGGGTTTTCAGTCATGTACATAGAATGCTTGGTTACCTTTATGTTCATAGAGTCTTTAGTCATGTACATAAAATGCTTGGTGACTAATGATGTGTCATAGTCATACCTTATGGGTTTTTCACTCTCCCTTTGAGATCTTCTGAGTGCTTGATTGGAAGACTTTGGAATGTCTTGCAATTGCTTGAACTTGGTCTTGCCTTTTGACTTCCAAGCCTTGAATTGACATCTTCTGGTATTTGTTGATCTTCTTGAGTGAGAGCTGGAAAATCTCTTTCCAAGTCATAAGGTAACTTGATCTTCCTCCAATCATCTTCAAACCATGAATTATTTTCATCAAACACCACATCCCTACTAACTATAAATCCTTTGTTCGTGGGATTGTACAACCCATATCCCTTCTAGTTTTGGTCATAGCCAATGAATATGCATTTTTTAGCTTTTGGATCAAGCTTCCCTCTAATCTGTGAGGGTATATGTGCATAAGCAATGCACCCAAAGATCTTTCAATGGTCCAATGAGGGTCTCTTACCATTCCAAGCCTCATAGGGTGTGATTCCATCCAAGGATTTGGATGGGAGCCTATTAATCAAGTATGTGGGTGTGGAAACAGCCTCAGCCCATAAGTAATTTGGTAGTTTCTTTTCATTCAACATTAATATTGCATACTCTACTATAAGTCTATTCCTCCTCTCTACCACTCCATTTAGTTCAGGAGTGTATCTTTTTGTGACCTCTCTATTTATACCTATGTCTTGTAAGGTAAAAGGTAAAAGGTAAAAGGTAAAAGGTAAAAGGTAAAAGGTAAAAGGTAAAAGGTAAAAGTGACTTTTACAAGGGGATAGTCATATGTGACTATATGTGATACATGCTAGCTATTCAAGTATGTAGGCTTGGACTCTTTTGCACCAACACTTATGACTATCAAGACTATGAATAACCAAAGTCTATTGCCTTCTCATTTAGCCCCTTCCTCCTTTGCCAGATTTGTTTCACTTACATTTGTGGAAAGTTTTCAGCAAGAGGGGATGGATAGAACGACACCTGACCAAGGAGAGAGCAAAAAAAAACTCTTGATGATTTGTGAAAGGCTCTATCATCGTCGAAAGAACCTCCTTTTGAACATGTGTCAGCCGTGATGAAGAGCATACCCTTTCTTTCACTTGCCTTTTTGGGATCGAGATTTTGTTACTATAATAACCATGTAGCAAATATGCGTGGTCACATTGAGGACCTAGAAACATCTGAGCTAATCATTGTCCATGATCCCTTCCTCATGCCTTCGGACCAAAAAATATGAAATTGTTCTTGATCGAGGATGCCCTGAAACATATTCAGTTCTATGCATCTAGTTAGCTCATTGTCTACAAAAAACATTTGATCATCCATGGAGCTCCTTTGAAAGTGATTCCATTTGGTACATTCTATTTGATTTCCAAGTCTTGATTCCTAATCACGATGACATCCACCCCAATCTATGCATCATCTGGATGCGTCAACCTCCAGATGGGCTTTAAACAAATGCTTCATATTTGATTCTCGTACTTCAATTTTGGATTGCGACCATAGCATATATACAACCCGGGGGGAAAAAACCTCCTAAAGGGGGAAAAAGTTCCCCGACGGTCCTAGTGGAAGACATATATTCTCCCCCTCGATCAAATCAAAGGATGCCCATTTTACATGCTGACATATTTTTAACCAAAAAGAAAAATTTTTTGAAGCACATAAACACTTTGGACTTTGCTTTCAATGGATATACCCATACATGCCTGGAAAAATCATCAATGAAAGTCACAAAGTAAAGATAGTTTTCAAAAGAGGATTTCTGCATAGGACCACACACATCACTGTGAACAAGCTGCAATTTCTAAGTAGCTCGAGCTGAGCCATCTTTTGGGCATGAGGAATGCTGCATTTTGCCCAAAATATAGCCTTCATAAACATTTTTACCCAGTGCCTCAAGTTTGGGCAGAGAGGACACCATTTTAGATTTATGCAGGCGTTTGACCAAAGTGTGCATGCCAAGGCTTTGCATCTGACGTAGCCTGAGAATCGTGTATTGCACATGTTGAATCATACATAGATATAGTCTATGAGCTTATACAACCCACAACATAAAATGCCAGAAGCAATAATGACATCACCATTTGATAGATCATGAGTTATACATCTATCATCAACAAATTTCACAACCAAGCCAATCTTGGCTAAAGTTGAAATTGATAACAGATTCTTCTTAATCCCTAGCACAAATAAAGCATCTAACAATGTAAAAGAACTACCATCAACAGTAGTCAGAATGGTCTTCCCAACTCCCATAACAGGATAAGAGGACTTGTTGATGCATGTGACAATATTCCCTATAGGGGCAAGCTTGAGTGAAGTGAAGAAACTTCACTATGAGGTAATATGTTTGGTTGCCTCACTATCAAAGTACCAAACATCTGAGTCTACTGCAGACATACATTGTTCATGAGAAGATGGGTCATAATTGCAGACAATGGTAAATGCCCATTCTTCATTCTCACAAGATTAGCTGACTCTGTTTTGGGTGTAGAGGCCTTTGCAACAACCATTCTAGCCTCTTTCTTCCTTGCCTCTTTAGCAGCCACTTTTGGATAGCTCTTGATGACATGATCATTTCCATTACAATATTTGCAAAAGAATTTTTGCTTTTCTATTTTCTTCTCATCTCTGCCTTCCTTCTTTGATTGTGCAGAATTAGCAAATTTTTGCTTACTAATAGAAGAGCTCCATTTACCTTTGCCCTTCTGACTACCCAGGAAATCTTGATCTCCAACATGCATAATGGACATTTTCTCCCTAGACTGATCTTCCTATAATAGAATAGAGACTAACTCCTCAAATGTTAAGGCATTTGGATTTCCTTTCATCATCAAACAAAGAGTAGAAGCAAAACTCTAATATGAATTGGGAAGACCATTTAGAACACTCTACACAAGTGAACTGTCAAGCAAGACTTCATCAGTAGAAATCAATTGTTCTTTCAAATCTTTGATCTTTGTCAGAAAGCTATCCATGGAATCACCTTCATTCATGTGCTCATTCTCCAATTGTTTTCGGAGGTAAGCAACATGAGCATCATTCCTTGCCTGGTATAAAGTGGTAAGTGTATCCCAAGCATCCTTAGTTGTTCTGCAAGAGTGAATGTGAGGAATAATGGCATGTTTGATAGACAAGGCTATCAATGCATGTGCCTGAGCATCTTTGCCATCCCAATGAATTTTCTCTACAATGGGTGCAGCAGGAATTGCAACGCAAACAGGAACATGAAGAATATCGTCATCTTGAACATCATCTACATCACCTTCAACAACTGTGTTTGCAGGTGTAATAAGAAGTTTTTCAATACCTTGCACAATATTCCACAATCCTTTTGCAACCAATACATGATGCATCATATAAGCCCATAATGGGTAATTGGTATCGTCCAACTTATCCTCAAAAGCCAACATACGGAATACATCACTGCTTTTAGCCATGGCCCCTGACTAAAATACCCTAATGTAGAAAAATGACTATATCTCAAAAAAGTTGAAGAGAATTACCTTATTGAGTTCTGCTTAACCTATAGCAGACTTTGAGATGCTTATACTAGTGAACCAAAACCTGTATATATCTTTGGCACAAAAAGAAAAAATTGCCTACACAAGCACTGCAATAGTGCATTCAAAGGCTCAAACGAGCTCAAATCGTAATTTCAGCACCACACAACAAAGCTGTTTTGATCTCCTAATCACCCTGAGTACGCTCACCAAATTTTGTGTGATTTTGAGACTATGATCGAAGGGGTGTTGATGATGCCCTAGATGAAGTAGCGACCTGCTCTAATACCAATTGTTAGAGTTTGAGGTATGGGGAAGCACATGAACAGGAAAGGAAGAAGAAGAAGCTTGGAGCACAACACACAATATTGAATATGTTACCACTAGAATGTACAAAGATAACTAACCCATTAGGGCAATACGCATATATAGAAGTCAGGGGAAAAAACCTCCTAAAGAGGGAAAAAAGTACCCCGATGGTCTTAGTGTGTTCACACACATCACTATCTAAATGTATCAACAAAGTGAAGGAAACATTGATCTTCCCATAGCCTATGCTAGTAAACAGTTGAACTTAGTGAAAAGAAACTATACCACCATAGAGAGAGAAGGATTAGGCATGGTATATGTTGTCAAGAAGTTTAGAAATTATTTGCTTGCAAATAAGTTCAAATTCTTTACGGATCACCAGACATTACTTGACCTTGTGAATAAACCTTGCAATACAGGCAGATTAGTAAGATGGTTCCTTTTATTAATGGAATAAAATTTTGAGGTTTTTAGGAAATGCAAGACTCATCTTAGAGCGGATCACCTTTCTTTACTCACTTTAAGAAAATCCTTGCAAGGAGTATTAGATAAAATTATTGATGCTTACATGTTCAACTTGGAAGCAGTACCTAAGTGGGCAAAAACTATAGTGCCTATTCTTAATTTTGGACCCAAAAGGCCCATAGTAAAGATGAGGAGCAAAGGCATGATCAAATCTCAAAAATTTTACATACTAGCAGGAAGCATATACAAGCAAAATATCAAGCAAACTTAGCTTGTTGCATGGAAGAAGAGGAACATGTTAAATGGTTGCAATTGTCACATGTATGTGCATTAGAGAAACACCATTCAAAAAACCAAACCCTATAAACTTTGAAGAGATTAGGTGTGTACTGGCCAACTATGGAAGCAGACATCTATAGATTGTGTGTGGATTGCCCAACGTGTATTAGTAGACCTCCTGTGGAACATGCTACATTATATCAAGTGTCTTTAATATTGGATTGGAGTATTCCATTAATTGAATTTTTGAGAAGGAATACATTCCCTTAATACATCAGAGAAATTTTGGGTACAACATGTACTCCTTCTTCTCTACTTTTCTCCTGCCAACACTCAAGCCCCTTTGGCTAGAGAATTCCCTCAACAATAATCCATAGATTTTTCCATAATTCATGATCTTATATAGCAAATGACATAGCTAATCAAAAGCAATAATTTTGTTACCATCAAAAAAAAATCATGAATTCTTGCTTGTGGTAAATTGCTTTGTGGATGGATTATAGAACCTCTATCCCATTTGAGTTGAATCATAGCCAATAAATATAGCCTTGGTTGCCCTTTCATCCATTTTTTCTCTAATTAGTGAAGGTGCATGTACATATACTAAGCAATAAAAAACTTTGCAATGACCTAGACTTGGTTTTCTACCATTCCAAGCTTCATAAATATTCATACCTTGGAGTGATTTGGATGGAAGTCTATTCACAAGATACACTGCAGTAGATATAGCTTATGTCTATAGTTAATGTGGTAGCTTCTTCTCTTCAAGCATAGTTCTTGCAGATTCAACTAGGATTTTGTTCCTCCTCTTTGAAATACCATTTAGTTGAGAAGAGTTCCCGGTAGTAACCCCCCTTTAATGCCTTTATCCTCCAAATACTCATCAAACTCTTTGGAGAATTATTCTCCCCCTCTATCAGATATGAGTTTCTTCAATGATCTAGCTACATGATTTTCCACATGTGTTAGGTACCTCTTGAAGCATTCAAACACTTCACTCTTATTCTTGATAAAGTACAGAAGTTTCCATCTACTATGATCATCAACAAAAGATACATAATACCCCATGTCTGCTAATGAAGGTTCTTGGCTTGGTCCCCATACATCAATGTGTACAAGATCCAAGAGATTGTTGTGGATGCAACCTTTCTGGTTGAAGGGTTGTCTTTGTGCCTTCAAATATTGACAAGCATCACACTTGATGATCATGTGTTGCTTTGATATATTTGGAAGTCCTAAAACACTTTGATCCCTGCATATATCTTTAAAAGATCTTTCATTTGCATGAACAAGTCTCTTATGCCACACTTCAAGCTCACTTAGGGTTTGAGATCCAAAGTTGAATAGAGCTATATTCCTTTTTTCTCCTGCTTCAAAAGTAAAGAGCCTACTATGCTTCTCAACCCTAGCTATCTTTTTGAAGCCTTGACATGGATCTTCCACATAAGCTCCATGTTGGGTGAACCTAACTTGCAAACCTTTTTCAACTATTTTGCCTACACTTATTAGGTTTTTAGTGATAGTGGGTACATAAAGAACCTTACTCAAAATGTTTTTTTACCATTGGGAGCTTTAACATTGCCAATATTCTCCATATTGTGCTTGGTATCATCCCCTATTTGTACGTCATGCTCATGCTTGGGTTTCTCCAAGTCATATAAAAGAGAAACATTGCGTGAAACATGGATTAGACAACTAGAATCTATATAAAATAGATGCTCATCTTCTTTACCTTCTTTGTGACTCAGATTCATTAAGAGTAATGAATCTTCATCTGATTGATCCTCTGAGAAGTTGTTGAAATACCTTTTGTTGTAGTTCCTATTGTATTGTTGTAATCTTATCCACCCTTTCTTATGTTGCCAAATCCACCTCTACCACCTCCTTTTTGAGTCCTTCCATTGAACTAGAAATTTTGAGTGTTGTGGTTGGCCTTGTTATAGATGGCACAGGGTTGGCTCTCTTGTCCTTTTGACTTATTATGCTTTGCTCCTTTCTTCTCCCCTTTCCACTTGCTCTTGCCCACATCATTGGCTTGGGAAATCTCCTCATCATCATCTTCCGTCTTCTTTCCTTTGTGCTTCTTATCTTTATTGTCTACATAAAGAGCACTTGTTGAGTTACTTGAGAAGATTAACCTTCCTTCAAGTTGTTGTTGGCCTCTTGATTGATGAGTTATCCAAGGAATATATTGAATTTAGGTGCATTTGCATCCATGATAATATCATAGGCTATTGTGAAGGATTTCCATTGCTTGTCATTTCTCATTCCATTCAGGACTTGCCTCATGATAGCCTCTTCTTCAATCAACTCTACAGTTGAAGCTAATTGATCTACAACCTACTTGATTTTGGTGACAACTCTATGATAGTTTGCTTTGATGGCTTCTTCATTTGGTTGAACTCATTCCATAAATGGTTCCTCCTAGCTTTAGCGCTAGAAGAGAAGAAGTTCTCAAGTGCATCTCAGGTCTCTTGTAATTTCTTGCATCTTGTAATGTGTGGTAACAAGAAATCACAAATAGATTTCTAAGATATCTGACTTAGCTTGAGCATCTCTTGCACACCAAAGTATGAGTTTCTCAATCTCCTCTTGTGTAGGTCCTCGTTTGGATCTTGGAGTAGGCATAACTTCATCACCTACCACAATTCCATACAAATTTCTACCTTGCAAGGAAGCTTCTATTTTGATTTTCCAAGCATCATAGTTGTTCCTATCAAGCTTCTAAATCATTGAGGGAAAACTATCACCCATCTTGGTGTAGCTCTGATACCATTGTGAATACTTGGAGAAGCTTAAGTAGTAGAAATATGTGCTTAAGTGTTGAAGTTTGGTCCAGCCAACCAACACAAGACTTGCCCTTCAACTCTTGGAGAGTCTAATATACTTTATGAGATTCAATTGGATGCAATAAAAAATCCTATGTGCTTTGGATCATCAATGAGATAAGGTTGATACAAAACATATAAGTTTGCACATATAATAGACCAAGAAATTTATTTATGGATGAATCATATAACTTGTAATGATCAATTCTTCCAATCTAATTGCAATTGACTA
The DNA here is from genome assembly GCA_020310875.1 of Ceratopteris richardii. Classification (NCBI taxonomy): domain Eukaryota; kingdom Viridiplantae; phylum Streptophyta; class Polypodiopsida; order Polypodiales; family Pteridaceae; genus Ceratopteris; species Ceratopteris richardii. Next base: position 91,013,783 of record CM035423.1, read on the forward strand.
AAACCCTTTTAGAAAAAGATATCTTATAGTATCGAGTTGCTAATACGCAAAAGATTTGGATTTATCATCAAGTTGTGTGCTAATTACAAGCTTAACACTGATTGGTTGTGATCTGGACTTTTCAAGGATGTGTAGAGATAGATCCCAAGATCATAAAAGACTTGTCTCTCACAATCTATTGAATAAAATGATGTAAAAATTTATACACATAAAGTAGTCACCAGTGAATCTTTCCAATGAGTCCTTGCTCATAAAGATTGGAACTCTAAGGAGTGAGAATCAACCTCTGCAAGTTGAAAAATCTTGGAGATAATGATGCAAGGAAATGGAAGATGAGCAAAGTGAAAATAAAGTGTTTGTCTATTGATCTAATAATGAAAAAGTATTTGTGAGTCTTTATATATACTCTTTGGAGATTCCACAACTCTCTTACAAATGATTTGAATTCAAAGTAGTTCTTGCGCTTGTTTTTTGTGATAAAAATCACTTTCCCTATAATCTAGGATAGTAAAGAATCAAGCTAAACTTGATCTAGGTAGTTGGTTTGATACTTGATTGAATACCAACCTCAAATTCATGGATTTTCTTTGGGCTTCTCGTTTTATTCTTTAACAAGAATAAAGCTCTAAAGACTTTATAAGCTTTTAGATGGTTAAAGAATCCTAATGGGATATCACAAGGGACCATGAACCTATACATCAATGGGAATTCTCAAAGAATAATTCTTGCTTCAATGGTGAAAAAGTTATTCTCAAGCATGAAGGCTTGATGTCCTAACAATAGATTTGATAAAGTCTTATGGATTGACTCAAATTTGGTATTGGAAGATCCTCTTGTAAAATTGGGAGGTTATATTGAGGATACATCCAACAAAGAAGAAAGATCTTAATAGGATCTACCCTAATATATTACGGTGTACCCTGCTAGGTTGTACATTGATGGAATGTACCCTCACAGGTACCCTGATGGGATGTACCCTCATGGCATGTAGCTGATAGGTACCTTGATGGGATGTACCCTTACTAGATGTACCCTAATAGGTACCTTGATAGGATGTACCCTACGAGGGATGTACCCTACTCTACCGTGGAAAATGTGATTCTTGGGGATTGAGAAAAATTGAGAGAGATGAAAGTCATGTTAAATCTATGTACAACAGAGTAGAGTGACAACACAAGTGAATGGTGTAGTGGTAAAATACTTGACTTGTAGATGTGAGAATACGGGTTCAAGTCACTTCCTTGGTAGATGAAAGACTCCTTATTGCCACTCCTTAATTAAAGAGTGTTCATGTGTAGCCATCAGTTTCCAATGCTTGCAATGGGTGCTAGGGAAGTCAAAGATACCAAATTTATGTCAAAGTTCTATGCCTTAGTTGACACCTTGGAGTAAACTGTAGGCATAAATTGTAGGCATAAACTATAGGTTAAGGTTCATGAACTAGAACTGAAATAGGAACCAGAAACAAGAATGGGAATAGGATCCATAAACCAAAAACAAGAACAAGAACAAGAACCAGAAACCAAAACTGAAACCATAACTAGAACTAGAAAGCAAAAACAGAAACACAATCGGAATAGAGATGAAGATCAAAATCAACCGTCGAACAGACAATGATCGGACACAAAAATGAAGAGTGCCAAGACTCGTTTGCAATGACGTATGTATGCTCTATTATCACTATTGCAAGATCTTACATAGATAAGTACACAAAAAGTACAAAATTTGAAAAAACACACAGAAACAAGAAACAGAGATGTGAATAGACAAAATAGCACAAGTATTGGATGAAATCTCCCCCATGCACTCTATTTGATGAGTCTATAGAGTGCATCTATTTATAGGATTTTTATTATCTCAAAAGTAGAGATTACAATGAGGATGGTGCTTCAAAAACTAGGCATGAAAGTAAAACATTGTTCTCTTTTACAAAGAGCGTTTGCTTTTCTTTACAAAAATTATGATCTAGAGCGATCCTTATCTTAACCATCATTTTTACAACTTTCTAAAAAAAAACCTCTACATGAATATTTATTTACAAAATATATAGGTAATATTATTTCTCTTATTTGTGTCTATACACATCCAAAATATCCATGCCCTCACGAACCTTCAGCTGCTATATCAAATCACAAAGCACATTAATAAATGAACCATCCAAATTTTGTAGTAATTGAATTTATGATGTTTGAAAGGAGATTATTACTCAATTCCCTTAAATAGATGTTTGCGGGTAGTATCTTCCACTTACCCAAACTTTCCATGATGTTTATATATAAGAGTTTTCCCAAGTTGATCCAAACACAAACACACAAACACATTGCTAGGAGATTCCTCCCCTATGGCCTTTCATATTACTCTCCAAAAACTTCCTAAAATTTATGATTTCCCATACATAAAACACCAAACCATAGCCCCATCATTGGTCTCCTGTCACATAGTTTTAGCCAAGTAATAGATGGCGCTCATCACGTTGCTCTGCATTACTACTTTTAATATATTCAAGACTCCATTATGTAACAATTGTTTCATCTCTACCTTTCTAGACTTTTCTTCTTATAAACTTCAAATTAAGTTATAGGAGAAGTGTACAAGGAATAAAAACTTACTATGCGAGCCAAAACATGTCTATGAATCTCTCATCCTCCTGATGAGGGATCCATATTTTTCTCATCATTCCACCCTATGTTACAAAGGCCATTGACTAGCAAAATGGCACATAGCTTTTCGTCTTTATTCTTTCTTCCGCTCAACACATGGATATGTGTAGTAGTCTTTTGGAAGCACTTCCAAGTCGATCAAGCATCTAATCCTCCAAATCTTCTCAATAAATTTCCCTTTGATTGTGTTTCATTACAATTTCAAAGAAACACATCTCCTTGCCAAGTAGAGCTTGTTGCCAAAATATCATCTTGCTTAACCATGGGATGCTCTAAACCTTGTTCCCAAGTTTAAGTTGGAGTGAAAAGCAATGTATTTATTGAGCAATCAAGTAAACAATATGTCTCATAGGGACTTTCTGGTATTGCACCTGTAAATATAACCATGAATGTCTATAATGAGCACCAGTGGAGTACTGAGGTCAAGCCACAAGGAAATTCAACCAAGTAGCATCATTTTGGGAGCAACAACCCAATGTGGTAACACACTTCCTTCCTCTGCATCATCACAAACATGAGCTTCCAAATAACAGTACAAAGGATGTGTGACCAGAATGAATAATTATGGACTGAGGGGGGAATCCTTTGCAAACTCCTCTCTGAGCTGTTATTGGGTCTCATAATAAACCATGTACCTCTACAGAGGTGGTACCATCCGAACAGAGGAAGAAACAGAAAGTTTATAAACAGAAATCGAACTCCTTGCACAAGGCCTCAAATTGCACACAAAGAACATTAATTGTTAGATTATATGTCCACATTAATTCTTTAGTTATATGTCCACTAATTTTTCAGATCCTGTTCAATGTTCCCAACAAGCACAGGAAAAATGTATGTTCTCATCCACATGTGAGCAAAAATTACTTAAGGTATTTTTCAATGCATATACTTTACCAACAGAAACAAGGAAGGGGGATAGAGAGAGGGTATAACGAATGTGCCCGCAAAATGGCTTCTATAAGGTGTAGAAGTGTTTTTTGTTGTGAGAAAACAGCAGCATCCACTGGCTACATAGCTGAGTCAGTTGCACAAAACCTTAACATCATAGAGTGCGATACAAGTGCTCTAGAGAGTTCTTGCCGAGGCTTTGCATACAGTAAGGTCAAGAACACGCAATAAGTTATCCCAACCTGAAGACATTCTGAATATGCATTCTCTTCCCATATGAGAGTCGTTTTGTACTTCATAGACCATGCTCCAGACCAGACAGTGTTGTTGAAGAAATGTATTATTCTGGTCAAGTCCTTTGGAAGTGCTCTATATTGTTTGGAATATGAAGAGAGTATGCACATTGTGGAAAACAGGTATCCCTTTCTCTATTTATCGTTTTGTCTGAATTGAAAGGGTGGGAAGAATTTCGATCCCTTTGAAATGGCATTCACGAAGTGATTCCTGCATGCATTGTGTGAAGTTAGGGCATTTCTTAAGATAGATTATTACTGTCAACCAAAAAGCAAAGTGGTAGTCCCAAAAGAACAAGTCCTCCGTGATAAAAAGAATCCAGATAGAACAACACAAAAAGAGACAGGATAATGCAAATACAACCACAGTTAGCACCATAAATATCAAGGTCAAATGCAGATCTTAGAAAAATCTATTGGTGCTATAAATGAGGCTAATGAAACACATTCACAATTAAGAGAGAGAAACGATGCCACTCTTATATGCAGGCTGCAAACAAAAATAAGCCTCGGCCTAAGTTCAAATCTGTTTATGTGAACATGGACAGCAAACGTTACTTGAACATGATACTAGAGATTGATGGCATGGAGCCATGGAGTAGTGCGTACTTAAGAAGAAATGGAGTCTATGTATTCAAGAACACAAAATGTAATTTAACAAGAGTATTATTGGTTGTAGACACAATTTTTGTTGGCTTACGTGGGCAAACCAAACTCCTCATATTCGACTTGCATGCATGTGTGCATGTATGTCTTGTATCCACAACCCTTCAGACAAAGTCTGAAATAACTTATACACTGTCATACCCTTTAGACCCAAATGATGTAGTCGAAAACTACTGAATGGATTAAAAGACAATTTTTAAAAAAAAAAAAAAAAGAAACAAGAAAACAAAAAACCGTGTCATGCCTATTATAAAAAGTCTATTTCCATTGATACTTTACAATCAGTTTATTGCAACAGAATATCAAATCCTAGTATACGAACAAATTTGTAGGAGAAAAACTCCTTGGCCACACTACCTAGACCTGAAACAAACACGCAAGGACAGGGAAGGCTGATACCTGCCACCCTGCAAGTGAAAACATGTTAGTAAGGTGAATTCAAGTGGGAAGACAGGTACTCACATCTACCCCCTTGCAATCGGTTTTATATCCTAGTGTTTCCTACAATACTAAGGCAGACATAGCCAGGTTTTCATGCTGCGCCAAATTCAGGTATAATCCACAGAAGAGAATACTTTAGTGGCAACTCCAGTACAAAAAGGTATCAATACAATACAGGAGTATTGTTTTTCAACAGTAGTTAACTTAAGCCTATTTGAAGCTACAATTAAACAAATTCCAAAGTGTAATATTAGAGGAGAAACATAAGATCAGAATTCTAGTGTACCATCAATGATTGGATAGCAAATCAGTATATAAAGTCTTACATATCTTAGTTTTCCAGCCTATTTTAACGAAAAAACACTAGACTAAACCGGATTTCCTACATCTCTCTCTATGGGAAGATTAAAAGAAAGATTTAAATCTCCACAAAACTTGTGTAGCCCTATACAATCCAAAGTTGTTGTGAATGCAAAACCATACTCTGCTTGACTTGAAGAAGTCACAGTTGTAGGTTGCTTTTTGCTTCCCCAAGATATCCATGCATCACCAAGATAACAAAACAAAACCACTCATAGGCTTTCTTGAAACTTTGTCTCTAACCCAATCAAAATCATAATAACCAGAAAAAAGTTGAAATTATTTGCTTCTTTTAGACATAAGTGCATACTTTAAAGTATCTTTCAAGTATCTAAAAGTTCTTTTGATTCGCTTTCCAAATTCCAAGATTGCACTAAGCATATTGCAGCTATCTGTGGGATAGAAAACTGAATATCTGGTTGTCTATTGCATAAATTTATGAGACAATCAATAGCTTGAGTATACAAAGTAGAATCAAAGACTTCAGAAGCAAAAATATTTGCTTGGGGATCCAAAGATGTACTTATGGCTCTAGAATCTTGCATGTTAAATCTACCCAAGAGTTTGTCAACATATTTTGCTTGTATCATAGCAATAAATTGGCTAGTCTGTGTGAACTCAAAATAGAAATGGAGAAGACAATTGTTGGAAAACAATGTCGAATTTGGCTCTAAACCCAATTTTCCAGCAAACCCTAAATTTAAAGTTCGCCATTTTTCAGCAATGGAAATGTTTTGACTTGGTCAAAGATGGTCAAAATTTTTAATTGCATATTCTTATAGAGCTTCAAGAGAGCTATCCAACCATACATAACACTCAGGCATCTGATCTCACTGAGATGCTGAAACGTCAAACCCTAATTCTCAGTTTTGCACATGCTTTTTAAGTGCTTTTCACATTATAAGTTGATGGCTCAGATTTAAAGTTTCAAAAGCATATAGATCCTAGAGTGAGATTAGTTCACCTATGATTTTACCCTAAAAGCTGCCCACACATCCCAAGAAAGCAAAATCGCAAAAATAATGCTCACAAAGCTGCTGTTCCGGGACTTGTGGCGATTTTTCATTAAAACAGCAATGGGGCTAAGGGGTATGTTGGGTACACTTTATAGCATCAATTCAAGAGCTTTTACTCTTACCTTGTGAGATTTAAGGCTGAATGCTGCTTGTGCTGCAGATTTGGAAGCGTTTAGTTAGTGCCCAGTTATTCTTCACACACATTGTGTATGCCAATTCTTCCAGCATATTTTTGGTTCTACTTCAAGATGTGCATGTGTGCTAAGTGTTCTAGTGTTGAAAAGATTTTGGGACATGTATCATCAGGCCTACCTCATATCTTGTTCCCAAGATGAGTGATTATAAACATAGATTGGAAGAAGAGGACACGCTTGATGGAATGTCTAATTATCCTATGCGGAGTTTCTTGATGACGAGTTTGATAGTTATCAAAGACTTGTGGAATATTGACGATGGTAAACATCCAAGACCAAGAAAATAAGTAGAGGATGTTGCATCTTCTTCCAAGGACCCTGTTGCTCCAGTTTCGGCTCAGCAATCGGTGGAAAAGGAAGAAGAAGAAGACTGCTGAGAGGAGAATGAGTGCACAAAAGAGTTGCATGGCAAGGCTTCCAGATGAAGGAAAAAGTGCTACAAAACAGAACCATATTCATGTACAAATTAAATTAAGTTGGAAATGAAGCAGAAATAAAGCAGGAGATCACAAATATTCAAATCCCCTCTATAGGTCCTTTTTGGAGTATATGATAATTGCAAGGGTTCATGAACCACTAAAGTGGAGTCAGATCATCAACCAAAAGATGATGTCACTAAGAAGAACAATGTGAGGTATGTCAAGCATGAAGAGAGATACTACATGAAAGATCTCCATGAACTCCAAAAAAGCCCACCATATGCATCTGCGATACTTTGAACGTGTCCACCAAATGGGCTGCTAAATCCTCCAAATGAAGTTTACCAAAGAAGTGAAGTGTGGAATAAAATCTCACAAGACGAGATTATATTACCATATGAGACTAGTAATGAGACTCCATGAGATCCATTATCTATGTGAGCAAGTGCCACCAAGATCTTGGAATTTTCAACAGTAAGATAGCAAGCATGAGAGAAATGAATTTCCATTGCATGGAATCTCAAAATTCTTTCTATTTGTAGTTTCTCTGCAACCCGTATGAGCTTTATGCAATACTTTGAGCTTTATGCAACACAAAGATCATATATTGTATTATTGCAGTGCCTCCCATCAAATATGAACAGTTAGCTGTCATTGGGACGTGACATACATCAACTGCAACTTAGTGGTCTGATCTTTCTACAAGTTATGCACTGAAGTATGTTCCAAAAAAAGGTGAGAACATTATTTCAAAAAAGGTTTATATGGTTTGCTTGTGTAATTCATCGTAGACTGATATCCATGTTGAGAGTGTATTTGATATTGCACTATGATCTGCAAACCATGGACAGGTATGAACCCCCACCTATGCAGTACTTCCCCTAATCTTTCCCCTTAAGGTGACTCTTGTAAAGGTAGAACAGTGTGGAAGAATGGTTGTAGATACAATAAGTACGATCTTAAAATCTGCAATTAGAGAGAAAAGCACAGCAAAAGAGGTAAAATTGAAGAGAAAAACAGATAATATTCTGAATTTCTTATATATTAATGAAAAATCTGAATTAGAAAGCGGCACCAGTGGGATGAGAAGACCCGTCGTCTCCCACGGGTGTGGAGCTCGATGGAGCCGAATGTGACGCGGAAGGAGGAGGTGCCCGACAAGGTGGCCGCTGACTAGCCTGCTGTCGGGACCAATGTTGAGTCCTCAAGGGGCAAGCCTTCACATGTGAGCAACCTTGTGACAAGCAAAGCACTAATTCGGGAGGCCCGAGTACTCAACCCTCTGAATCAGCCATCCTCCCGCAAGGAGAGGGAACTCAATCTCAGTCGGAAGCTATGTGGAATCAGATATGAGAATCCATACTGATGCAAGGCCCGTCGGCTTGGTCACAACTGAAGCCGCGGTCTTTGAAACCTCCAAGAAAGTACCAAGAGACCCACCAATCTGAGGCAAAAGTGGTAAATACTCACGCCGAAAGCCAGGGAAGAAGGCTGTCACAAGACACCCGCTAGCTTCCCTAGGAATAAAGGTGGACAATGAGGCTGTCGAGGGATCAAAGCCATGGGTCCAGGGACATACAAAAGGACCAGCCCGAACTGCAATGGGCGAAAGGGCAATCATCCTCGTGGCAGCCTTTGGAGAGCAAAGCTCCACCTAATAGAAGCTCCAACATAGGGCCTAAACATCAACAAGCTTGCCAACCTTTGTAAGCAAGATGCTCCATAGAAGGTCCCAAAGCTCACCACAACTAGGGCGCAAACCGACGATTTTACAAATGGCCGAAGATGCTTGCATACGTTCCATTTCTGAAGCCAAACTTGCTCTGCCCTCATCGGCAAGGGAGAGTCGAATGGGAGACAGAGAAGAGGCGGGCAAGGGGGCTTCAGGTGAGCCACTATGTGGAGCTGTCTCCAAATCCATTCGTGTCTACCACGAGCACAAAGAAAAGGGAGGAGGCTAGGAAAGAGGGGGCAAACAGAGAAGAAGCCGAGAAGTGACCCTTTTACCACAACACCACTAGCCAACAAAACATGCCCAAATTAAATCGAGCAGGGGCAACTTCCGATGGGCTGGAAACAAAGGTGAGAGGCAAAAGAGGGTCGCGGGGGGGGGGATGATATGGCTATCGAAAAATCAAGGAAAGCGAAGGGTGCTAGCGGAGGAGGATGGGAAGGGCAAGGAGGAGGTTGTGCAGATCAAGGAGAGGCGAGGGAAAGGTGGCACAAGGAGAAACGGAGGTGGGGGAAGAGGGGGTTGGGGAGGTGGGGGGCGCAAGTGCATACAAGAAGAACAAGGAGGGGGCAGCACTTGCCGCAGCGAGTCATCCATGACAAAAGCTTTGAGCCTGCAAGATCGTTGTTTTCTAATGTAAGGTTTTGGAAAAACTTGGAGGCTTCAATGTCCTCCAATTCTTCGGCTACCCTGTCTACTCAAACTTTCTTCTTGGTCTCTGTGGCTAGCACTCCCCCCTCTCGAGTCTATCATCACTCTCACACACACTTCTGGTATGGGGTGCTCTATGTAGTTCTGAAGCATGTCTATTGCCGGTTCGTGTTCCTTGATTCGGAGACCCCTTGCTAGATCTGCTTTCAATCTTTGCAAATCGAGAGCACCTAAGATCTCTGGTTGAGGCAACCTATAGTGCATTGAATAAATGGCTTTCTCACAAGCGAAGAGGTGAAAGAGATGTGGATATGAACCCCTCATAGTGGTATTCCCAAAAGCATGTGGTGAACATGTCTTCAAACGTATGCTTGTAACAGGCTACAAGATACTTCACGCTACAATGCAAGGCATAAATGACTTTAATGGATGGTGTCATGCTCAAGCCATAAACTAGTTCCAAGTTTCCATGCTCGAATCTGAGAGAGGACACGTGAGGTGCCTTGATATTCCTTATTCCTGGACGTTTTAAAAACAACTTGCATAAGATCGAGGATCTTCAATAGGATACAAGAAGTGACGTCGGGCATCATTTTTAGCCTTGGTATCCAATGGCGGATAGTAGCCATCATGTACGCTATCATTTGCGGTCCCTGTGGAGGTGTAAGATATGAGTAGTTAACCCAATCTATGCATTGTGCATTGTTTTTTACTTTGATGGCAAATGCTTGGGCCGGTCCATAGCACGAGTTGTATAGAATATGCAAGGAGGCGTTCGACCATGTGCACGACATCTCAAGATACTCTTGTAGTAATTGAGCCCTCCAGTTAGGTTGAAAGATTGTGCCTTTGTGGGCCGCTTCAAGAAGGTCCTCCAATTCGAACTGGGTGGCAAAAGTGGGTAGTTTGCCTGTAATCCATTAAAGCTCTGCATTGCAGTCTTGCACGTATTGCAGTTCGGAAGTGGTCATAAACCTGCGAGGAGCCAGGTTCTAGAAGTATTTTGATTGTAATATAGTCTCCTCGATAGTCGCCATGGCCACTACTTGTACCTCAACTCGTTCAGTGTGGGTCCTTCCAATCTCCTCTACTTGTTTAAGTTAAGCCATGCAGATCCAGGTAGTTCATACGTGTCATGGCCTTAATCGGTGACTCGACCACTTGGTGCTTGTTGTGGTTCATACTCTTCTTCAAATGACTATTCTACTAGAATCTCCACCATCTCTTCCCCGTATGGTGCCTCTAGAGAGAATGCATGTGTCTCATATTGTTGTAGCCCGATTTGCAATCTATTGACTCTATAGAAGGAAGGGTAGGTTTTGGGACAGTCGTTGATGGTGCAAGGAGCCCTGCAAGTTGTGCTTGTAGTTTAGTGAGTTCCTCCATCAATTTGTCATGTGCTTCTTTCTAGAAGGTTAGTGTAATCTTCTAATATGATCTGTATACTTTATGGGGCGACTGAAACTTAGTGGGGTTAGCTCACTAAGAGAAGCATTTGATTGTCCACATGTTAAAAAGGGAAACAAAGTGTCATACATATTCCATTACCTGACTAATGTCTTTGGTACATGAAAGTAAGAGGTGAATTGAATCTTCCACAAAAACCACAGCATGACAAACCGAAATGCCTTTAGTCTATGGATGATTCAAACGATAGGCTTTGCTTCATAACTACATCCCACAAAAATATATTTCACAACCTTATCATCCAATTTTCAACATTATTGTTCACGCACTACTTCATATGCAAAACAAACAAAAACAAGAAGATGAGCAACATATGGCTTGCGACCATGCCAAGCCTCATATAGAGTGATAGACTACGATGCTTTGGTGGGGCATATGTTAAATACATCTGTTGCACACATAAACAGCCTCCAACCAAAAGCTATGTTGTAAAGTTTGACTTTTTACCATATACTTTGGCACTTTCATTAGAGACCTATTCTTCCTCTCAGCAACTCCATTTTGTTGAGGTCCCTCTCGATTAGAACAAAGCACATGCTAATAAATTTTCAAGCATAACCAAGATTAGTGTAAAGCACATAAACACTTCAGACTTCCTTTCAATGGATAAACCCATGCATGCCTAGAAAAGTCATCAATGAAAGTCACAAAGTATAAGTAATTCCTAAACGAAGGAGTCTGCATAGAACTACACAGCTACATCTATATCCATCTCTGATTGAACCATCTTTGGGGAAGGCTACCATTGTATAATTACATGGATCTAAGGGGTAGAACCCTTGGGTTTCTAGGTGTAAAATCCTTCGGATTTATGGCTTATTTACCCCTTTTAGATGGGTCTTGAACTTTAGGGCTATTTCTCTAAGGCTGAGTACCTAAGGCTTGATTGGAAGCTTCTCCTAGCCACTTGCTTTGTATGTTGAGAGTTTGGAGGGTCTTCTTTTAGAAGCCATGTGATTTTCTAAGCTTGGAAACCATGTGAACACCTTAGGGACCCATGTGATGGAAGGTACATGTGTCCCCTTGAGAGGGACTTACCCCGTGGGACTTGGAGCTATATATTGGAGGGGTTGGTTGGGTGGAAGGTGCATCTCTCTTCATAGTGTGGCCTTGTTGGTTAGTTCTCTTAGACTTCTTAGTTCATTTGTGTGTGAAGGCTATGGAGTTTCCACAATAGTGGTATCAGAGCTGTAGGTTATCTCATGAGATTTGAGCTTCTAATAACTCACGTGGCCAACACTTTCGGGTTCAAGAGCTTTTCTTATTCGAGGCTTTTAATAATTCCATGCAAGCCTTTTTTTGTTGCAAAAGAGACTTCGTGTGACCCTGCTCTTAAGGCAAGAGAGTCCCCTACCTCAACTAATGGGTGGTCATGGCAGCCCACGCATGGTTATGAGCGTTAGCTATGTGAATGCATGAGGGAGAAAGACCAACGGGTGCTCCTCTTCTCCAGCTTCTCTTGTTGAGCAATGAAGGGGCGACTTTTCTATATAGAGCGCACGCTGATCATCGAACCATTGTATATGGGATAAAGCGATAAGTTCGTACGTTTGGCTAGATGTGCCACCAATGAGAAGGCTTGATAGCCTTCGTGTGTGAAGTGAGAGAATGACTAGCATCTTCCTCTCTTCACTTGACAAGAGGAATGATCTCATGCTCCAATTTCTTAAATAACTAAGTTAAAATAATAGTCCATGTATGTAGTGTGCATAGGATTAGAACTCTATTGTCTCACATCTTAAGCTCCTCCTCAACGACTAAGGATGCCAATTGTCACTCATCCTGTGAATATTTGTTCTTCTTTATATTATGAGGCATGGACCATGAGCTTTTTCTTGAAGCTTTTCACACATGGAGCATCACAAAGGAACAAGGAAGAATTCATGGAGTACATATATCACATGGCATTCAAGGAAGTCTTTAATTATTGCTTCTTTCATTCTAAGAATTCTTTTTATAGAAGTGAAAACATTTAATCCCAAGTCAAGTGTTCTTTTAAGTATTTTAGAAGAGGACATCGATTTTGTAAGCTAGGCACTATGAGGCAAGCATAACAACAAGAGATATTCATTCCAAGGAACACACAAGGAACTTGATGGGAGCTTAAGATAAGTATTTCCATGTGTGTTGCTCCTCATATAGAAATCACAACTCTGTGCAAAATGACAATACTTATATAACAAGCATGGCTCTTTTTTAACATCTTCTTTTCCAAGAGTAAGGGGTATGTGTGTGACATCCGTTAGCTATGCATAGAGCTTGCACCAATAGAATGCATACATCAATGCATGAATACTAAGAAGCAATGCACTATAGGGTAACCATAAGTTCTGAAAAGCTCCTCTCAAGGATAGAAGGAATGTTTCTCTTAGTTAACCACGAGAGAATGAGGGTAACTTATAGCACCATCATCTCAACCTCTAAAGAAGAGAAAATATGATATATAATAATCTATGTAGTTTTGGAAGATGAAAGTATCAATGCTCCTATTCAAGAAAGCTCTTTGTTTAAGAGAACTACAGAACTATTCAAAGCTTTACATAATACTTCCAAGCAAATGGAAGGCCTGAAGAGAAGGTAAAACTTAAGCGTTGTAATAAACGCTAAGTACCATTTTCCATTGTCCTAGAAGTAAAGGACTATTTTAATAATCAATGGTATTCTACTTAAAATTAAAGATCTCATTGGTAAAACAAGTATTCTTCTTTTAGATTACTCATTATGTCAACAGATAATATCTAGTTGAGTATAAACTAGCTCTATTATCAAGTGATATAAAAATGATCTACATCTGAACAAAGGAATCATTGGAAGGCCAATCTTTGACATTAAATCTTGTCAAGTTGCAATTACAACTTAGACTTGGTAAGTTCAAAGTCCATTGTAACATAGGCACCACATATGCTCTCCAATGGAAATAACACTTACAATCTAAGAAGTAATACTTCTCACCTAACAGAAGGTTTGATCCCAAGGTTGAAGCTAAAGTTACCTTCACTAAAATGGAAGTGGAAGTCGGATGTTATGGGACATCTAGGCTTTCACTACCATTGAAGTAGATTTGGTGGTACAAGACATCGAATTTATGGATAATCCAGACTTGAACTTTGAGACATTTCTTCAACAAGCTTGGAGGAAAGTTAAAAGCTCTAAATAGTTCTTTTAACCAGGGGGACTATAAAAGATTGAAAATAAACTCTCTCAAAATTTATTGAAAGAGCACAATTTTCAATATATCCTCAGATAGTTTTCAAGGACAAAAACTCTTAAGGAGGGGAGAATGTCCCCAAGAACTTTTCCCAAGGACTTATACCTTATGTTTTAGAAATACCAATAAAGGTATTGTAAGATACAAGATAGGCTAGAAATTGATAAAAGTTGAAGTATTTCCTCCATGCTAATACTTCATACTTCTTTCATTACATCTTCCAACCTAGATGAAGTTCTCAAAGATTGGGAGTTCTCAAGGAACCTCAATGCAAGAGAAGACTTTCATGCACCATAAGGATTGTACGAATCTTAAGTGGTTAGGAAAAGAAGTTGGATGAGCTACACAGCATAATCCTAAAGGTATCTTGATGCTTCATGGGATAACTTAACATACATTATGGATTCCAACAATATAGACCTAAGGAAAATGATTTCCTATATGAAGCATAATAGCTAGATCCCCAAATAAAACCCATGGGTAAAGCTTTGAATATGAAGGGATCTATTCGAGAAAATACCTAGTCTTATCTCTTATTTTGACTAAAGAAGAGAAGAAAAGCCAAAAGACCCAACTAAGGCAAACAACAAGTCAAACCTTAAGTTTGATAAGTTTAGTCACACCACATTAAATGGTTAAATTGGTTAGCCAAATGTTCTTGAGAATTAAGATTAGTTGTGGTGTATCCAAGCATCTTAGTCCTTGCTCTCATAATTTGGTACCATAGTTTGTTGCAGAAAGAGAGCATTAATAAGGATAGAGAAGGTGAGAAACTATAAAGACATAGTTGTGTGGATTGGACGAGGAACCCACTGGTATGGGATGGTGGATATTCAATCCTATTGAGTACTTTTGCTTGATGACCAGAAGAAAAAAGAGACTCATGACCCAAGGGAATACCTCATGGAGATATTGTCTAGGAATAGACATTTTCTTCAGTTATCCTCTCAAAAGGAAGAAGAATTCTTCCAACAAGATACTAAAGGTTCTATCTCTCAATAAACTTTATAGAGAGTTAGACATAAGGAGAGGATCAACTTCTTGGAGTTTGAAGGTAAAGTTCAAAAGACGAAGCTCTAAAAGCTTCATCCAAAAGTATAACTTGAAATTCAAGGAACATAAAGATGATGTAAGGCCACACTTGAAAGAAAGCTAAGAAAGATCATCTTTTGGATACTTGATAATTTAAGTCAACTGAAAGATCTAGTTGCGATGTCAACATAGGACATCTTAAAATAGATCTAGAATATGAAGGGAGAAAATTCTAGAAGGATCAAGAAGACCTTCAAGGTTTGAGATCCAACTAAAGATCCATGAGGATTAAGCATTGAAGAAATGATTGGAATGATCTATTTTTACTTGTGACCTTAAAGATAACACGATCTTTTACACTATGAGTTCCCATCTTGGGACGTAGTTCTAAAGATCTTAATCTTTTTGGAAGAACAAGTAAAATAGATTTCAACCAACTAGAGTCTTCAATAAGTTAGAATGATCCCTATGGGTTCTAGTTTCTTAAAATGGATGCTCAAAACTATGTAAAGTTTTTAAAGAATATTTAACCCACTTTTAGTAAGATATTCAAATCCTCTTCAAAGTAAAGAGGATATTATCTCCTCTTAAGACTAGATAATCCACCTATACCATTCTAATGGTTGGGTAGGGGTTAGCATTCATCTATTTTGCTAGGTTCATGCACATGTGATGCAAAGAGATGAACCAAGGTAGCAATTTAGTTGAAGTCACTTTGAATCCACCTAAATGGCACATGGCTTAAACAAGGAAAAAGGCAAGGATGTTCTCTTCCACCCTTTTCATTCTTTCCATACTTTGCATTCGACACAATTCTTTTTCGTATGCAAAACTAGATGGAGCTTTCAATGATTGGGGTAGGGAATGAGACCACACATGGGTTCTCCTCTTTTAAGATTCAATCAGGGTAGAATTCCCCTTCCAAATTAAGAGGAGGACTTAAAGAGATGAACACCATGATCCTTGAGATGGAATATGGGGCACGAGAGAATAACCCAAGGTATATATCTCCACTCATTTCCAAGGACGGAAATGCTTTTAAGGGGGGAGAATGTTGTATAATTACATGTGTCTAAGGGGTAGAACCCTTGGATTTTTAGGTGTAAACCCCTTGGGATTTATGGTTTATTTAACCCTTTTAGATGGGTCTTGAACCTTAGGGCTAATTCTCTAAAATTGAGTACCTTAGGCTTGATTGGAAGCTTCTCATAGCCACTTGGTTTTTACGTGAGAGCTTGGAGAATCTTCTTTTAGAAGCCATGTGATTTCATGTGATTTCCTAAGCTTGGAAACCATGTGAACACCTTAGGAACCCATGTGGTGGAAGGTACATATGTCCCCTTGAAAGGGAAAGCCCTTGGACTAGGAGCTATATATTGGAGGGATTAGTTGTGTTATACTTATGGAATATTCGAATGTTAAATGGATTTTAATGCCTTGAGATTTTTGATACATTTTGTGTTTTGATTTAACAGGTGAAGATCCATGAGGGTGTGAACGGGCATGGACTTATTCAAATATTTTTGGAGATATATAGAAAAATATTTTTAGAAGATAGTTATTTTTAGAATATAGTTATTTTTAGAAGATAGTATTTTTAGTTATTTTTGTAAATAAAGCAAAAGCACGTTATTTAAAGCGTGGTCCTCATGTATCTTCTATTCATGATATAATATGAATTACTTGTAAATACACATGCTATGATAGATGTAGAGAGAAACATGCATTCACTATCGATGTAACCATAGATAGGTCCATATAGACATACTTTAAAATTAGTATGTGGGGGGAGATTGTACCCAATCTAGTGTCATCTCTTGTTTCCTTATATTCTCCAAGTACTTTCGTGTGATTTTGTTTTTGCACTATCCTCTGCATACATGCGTCTGCGGGATCCGAAGTGCAACAAGTTGGGCAAAGTGCATCTCTCTTCATAGTGTGGCCTTGCTAGTTAGTTCTCTTAGACTTCTTAGTTCATTTGTGTGTGGAGGCTATGGAGCTTCCACAACAACTACATTTCATCCAAACTTAACCCTCATTTATATGGCTTAGAAGATGCCTCAAGTTTGAGCAAAACCGCCACCATATTGGATTTG
Organism: Ceratopteris richardii; assembly: GCA_020310875.1. Lineage (NCBI taxonomy): Eukaryota > Viridiplantae > Streptophyta > Polypodiopsida > Polypodiales > Pteridaceae > Ceratopteris > Ceratopteris richardii. The sequence continues at coordinate 91,030,906 of CM035423.1, forward strand.
CGAGCATGAAGCGAACTAGCAAAATTCAAACGACCAAACTTGCATGCATAAGTTTTGCATTTGCGAATGAGAATCATGACATACACATGCTAAATCATTCTCAAATTTTGCACAATCTTATGAGCTTCGTCAACAAGCAACATAAAATACCAAAAGCAATAATATTATCATCGTCCAAGAGATCATGGATTGTACCCCTATCATCAACAAATTTAACAACCACGCCAATCATGTTATAATATGTTTGGTTGCACCACTATCAAAATGTCAAACATCGGAGTCTACTACACATATGTAGGTTAAGGCACTTGAATTACCCTCTATCCTAAAACAAAGAGTAGAAGCAAAGCTCTAATAAGAATTTGGAAGACCATGAAAAATCGTCTACATAGGTGAACTATCTAGTAAGATTTCATCGACAAAAATCAATCTCTTTTCCAAATCCTTGATCTTTGTCCAAAAAAATCCATAGAGTTTTTCATTTATATGCTCACTCTATTGAAGGTAAACAATATGAGCCTCATTCCTTGCCTAGTATTGTAGGCTCATCGTATCCAAAGAATCTTTTCCTATTTTGCATAGGCAAATGTGAGAGATAATAGCACGTTTGATAAACAAATATTCAATGCATATGCTTGTGCATCTCTATTGTCCCAACAAACTTCTCTCCAATAAGTGCAATAGGATCCGCAATAGGATCAAGAAATTGAAGATCATCATCTTCGACACAACTAGCTTCAAAAGAACGCATTTCAACACTCCACAATCCTCCACTATGCTTTTGATAGAAATACATGATGCATCGAATATGCTAATAATATTTGGTAATTAGAGCCATCTAATTTATGCTCAACGATAGACATACAAAATGCATTATTGCTTTCAACCATGGTCAATGACTATACCTTGACGCAAAAAAATTGATTGTTTCTTTAAAAAATAGAACAGAAGTATCCAATCAAACTGTGCTGCACTTGTAAAAGACTTTTGAGGGGCTTCTACTAGCAATCTGAAAATTGTAGATATATTTAACACAGAAGGACTATATTGCCTACACAATCACTAAGACAATTCACTAAGACTTTCGTGCAATTCCAAAATTGTGGAAAGGGGTCGACAATGCACTAAAGGAAAAAATAACAAGCTTTTATTCCAATTATTGGAGTTGGACTACAAAAGAACAACACGAGGGAAAAAGAGCTTGGAGCACAACAGAGTGTATTTCTAAGTAAATGTACAAATTAAGTAGCCCTTTGAGGATTACAGATATGCATACAAGAGAAGGGAAAAGACATTCTAGGAAAAAGCATGCCCCGATGGTCTTAAGCGTGTTCACACATCATAATCGAAATATATCAACAGTTTCCACTCTATCATCTATCTACTTCAAGCATAGAAGCTTTAGCATTTAATACGCTACATTTTCAATCAAAAAAAAATAAAAAAATGACTTATGATTCATATACTTCCCTTTTTATTCCATCACTTTTACTTATTTATATCATGTATTTTTATATGAAATATATGAACAAACAAGACAACATTTTGTATACCTCTAATCACCAAATAATCCCTGGTTAGTTGATCAGTTATGGAAATATCATTCTTTCTATGTATGTTCTAAAATCTACAATATTTTCGAAGGTCCAAACCATGACATCTCATAGCACCCATGCTGCCTCAAGAGGAAACTCTAGTTCGACAGCACATTACTGGACACATCTTTGACAAATCTACTATGATGAATAAGATTTCGCCACTTTTCATCCTACAAGATTCCAAGCAGGAAATCTTATACCATATCACGGCAGCAAATTTCTAAGTTCACAAAACTATGTGTCTAAATACACAAATCCATCGTCTAAGGATGAACTCAATCCAGTAGACACGTCTAACTGAAAATCAGGTGATCAAAACAATTCTACCTAGAGCAAATTCAAAAAATGAGGTGGTGGAATTGAACCATCTGTTCAAATCTTGCACTCCTGTCATGGAGTATACACATCCTGACAACCAAACAAACAGTGTACCTGCAACTTTGCAAAATTATTGTTCCCTGCCTTACATCGACCTTTGAAAACAGACAAGAAACGAACTTCAGAATTCTTTTCATTGTCCTTACAGTTGAATTCTCACACATCAAGCAGGCTGCCAATTTCCAGAATCACACGGCTATATATCCAGATATGAGACTAGATGCGACCAAACTAGCCAGATATGCATATCTAGAGTCCGCTAGTTGCTCAAAATAGTCAACAAAAGGTGCATCATAGCTCAAACTATCATTGAGACTGCAGGAGACACGTTCACCCTCCCCTTTAGGTGAGCTATTCTAAATTCAAGGGTCAGATTGAGTATACTCCCTCCATTATCTGCAGTAAGAGGAAAACAATTGCTCATTTTTCTACGCATTGTCAGCTCCATCATTTCCATAACTTAACTGTAGAAGCAGCACACCAACACAAGATAACATCGACCTCAATCTAGGATTCAAATGTACCGTGACCCGTCCATTTCAATGCTGACAACGCTTTGCAACATTACTCCACAATTCATACTCTCTTCTACATTTCATAACGTAGCACCCAATATAACCAAAAGAGATTCTGTGTCGTATCTAAAATTCAATCAGAGGAAGAATATGCTAGTGGAATACCGAAGTACCGACACATTACTGCAGGTAGCAGAGAGGACATGTCTATTAAGTGACAAAGATACTGTGCTATCATATTAATTATTCCATTAAGCAGAGTACAGCTTTATTACCGGCACCTGAACGATCCAGCAGAAAGGTATGCAAAGAAACTATGTTCCATGAACATAAATAAGAAGAAGCAACCATACAATGCTCTCATCTGTACGAAAGCATCGGGTATGTCGTAGGTTGAGGAACTTTACACCTGTACACTGGAAAAACGTCAGAACCTCGTACATACGTTCGCTTATCTGTTCCAGAATCAGCGACTTTGACGTGGCCTGACCACATTTTGCTCATATTATAATTTGCTTACAACCGGCACACTCCTGACACCTACTTTTGGTTGTGGTTTCTTAGGTATAGTGATAGTGAGAACACCGCCTTCTATACCCGCTTTCACGTCATCCACACGAACATTGTCAGGTAAATGGAAGCGCCGATGGAAACGGCCCTGATATCTCTCAGAAGCATGCCATGTCGCAGGTTCCTTCTCGTCCGAAAACTTCACTTCCCCGTTAATCTCCATAGTGTTATCATCATGGACGTGCACTTGAACATCCTTTTTACTTACTCCTACATGCCGAGGGATCATATACTCTCTTCTCAGAACATGAAAACATGGTCCAGTCGAGTAAAAACCATAAAGCACTTACCAGGAAGATCAACCCTGAAGATATGAGCACTAGAGTTCTCTAGCCAGTCGACGGGAGGCGCATAGGCCTCCGGAGTCGGCAGCCAGAAAAACCGATTCATTTTCCCTAGCGCCTTAGAACTTGATTCTGGAAGCGAACCTGTGTGAGTATTACTGGGGCGGACGCCGGAGTGATACACAATCAGTGAAACACGAAACGCCTGGTTCAATGCATGCATACAAACTTGCAAGGGTCTGCTGGAGATTTTCTAGAACTGAACTGGCGAATAATAAAGAAGCTTCCAGACTCCTCCACATCATTACTATAAATTATAGATTGATCGTAAGAATAATTCGTACTCTGCTTGTTCCTCCTGGTATGACAAAAATGATACCCTCGGCCCTCGGGTAATGAAGAATGTTTTTCTTTTTTTTTATAATAAAAGGAAGTTCGGCCTTAGCCTAATCTCCCGAACTTTAATTAAAATAAGGAAGAAAAATTACAAGTGGCTGGGACTAGTGCCCATGGGACCTCCCAAATCCCACAAAGCAGGGGCGGAATATGGCAGCCTAGAGAGCATTACAAATGAGGTGGATAAAATCATCATCACCCTCATATGGGACCCATTTAGGTTTCAACTTATTGTTCTCAAGGAGATAAATACAGTGATGTCTAAACGGCGGAGATCTCTTATCTCGAGAGATTCTTTTACCAAGAAGAAACAAGGATTTTTCGATTGACCATTCCTTAGAGGTTTGGCCAAAATTGACAGCACATCGCTCCCTCCAAATCTTCCAGAGAGTCTCACCCCTAATTGCATTCCATAGTCTCGATGAGCAGCCGACCGCACCCAACATCACCTGTTGCCAATTGATTTGGTTCGTGAGTTTCAATACTCGGGTCACGTGACGCCAGATAACACGAGACTTGGGGCAGTCGAAGAACATGTGAACTAAATCTTCAATGCATCGATGACAACGCTTGCACCATGGCGGCACACCACATATTTTGTTAGCCCTTGCATTGGACCAAATACCTGTATGCAAGATCTGCCACATGAGAACAGACTTTTTGACCTCAATTAGGGGGTGCCAAATAGACATGAATTTTAGTTCCCATCGTAGTTTGGTCCAAGAAAGGCACCATCTCTTGTTAAGAGTGTGGTGAACATCTAAGTTCTCTTTGAAGTTGGGGGTTCTGGATAGCTTCTTATCATTGCTCCATTTGAGGCCCTCCAAGCAAGGAAGATCCTGACCGCAGAGAAGGCGGGTAGTTGAGCGGTCCCATGCTAAACACCTGCTTTGAAGAAGAGTCCATTCCTCAAGGGTAACTCTAAGTCTCGGATCCAATTCTTCGAACCTAATCCACTGGTTGGTCTCTTGATTCCAGAATGTTTGAGAGTGTAAAGAATCCGTGTAATCAATCGCAGGTCGCGCTGTTCGGGTGGCTGGGTCGTTCGTCTTTTGAAGTGGAGGCGAGGGTTCTAGCCCACCAGCAACATGTGAGGGACATACATGACATTGGAATGATGTATCATATGGTTAATATGCGACTGTTTGTTTTGCCCTTGGGTAGTTGTGACCGTATTTTAACCCAACTATGTAAATCCTTGTTCTTGTGGGATAAGGAAGGTTCCATGGTTACTATGCCGTTCCTTGTACAGTTGCAATTTCAAA
>CM035423.1:91040911-91298411 GCA_020310875.1 Ceratopteris richardii
TAATCTTGTGCAATATGCAAAGGTGAAAGATCTATATTCAAAAGACGATAAAGTACAAGATTTGTGTGACAATGATGAAGATGATGGCATGGCAGATTTTATTGAGGATTGGTATCAAAATGACAGTGAGAGCATTGATATTTCTAAAAATGAGAAATATCTTTGAGAGGAATGTCTAAAGCATGTATATGAAGGAAGTCGTTTGACACGACTAAGTGCGAGCTTACTTATTCTCAACCTTCAAAATCGTTTTGGATGGAGTAATGTATCTGTTTCGACACTATTAAGGTATAAATTTCAATTTTCTATCTATATATATATATATATATAAATACATGCAGGTTTTTATTCTTACTTTAGATAAGGTAAGAACAAGAACTTGAATTGAATGGAAACTTTTTGTATGCGCATCTTTTAAAACTATTAATGCATCTTTCCAAATATTCACAACAAATTTGATTGTTTGGATGGCAGGATACGATTGTTTGTTTTGGAGGATATGAATGATTTGTCAATTCACAAATATGTTCAGTTTGAAAGTGTGAGAAGCGGATTTATAATTGTTATTCAAAGAATTTGGCACTATTTATAGGCCATACAATGGTGACCTGGATGAATCGCATGCACAAAGGTTACTCAAGAGACAACAATATGATTATAATGGAGTAGTCCAGTTTGTATCCTAAAGTTCAGATGCTCATCATTGACATGCAAGAGGTTTACTGCATACCCGAGAAATCTTGCTCTATCTTGAGTAACCTCTGTGCATGCGATTCATCCAGGTCACCATTATATGAATATATGTGTGAATTGACAAATCATTCAATGAAGGTACATACTTCATATCCTCCAAAACAAACAATCGTATCGTGCCATCCAAAACAATCAAATTTTGCGTAAATATTTTGAAAGATGCATTAATGATTTTAAAGGATGCGCGGACAAAAAGTATCCATTCAATTCAAGTTCTTGTTCTTACCTTATCTAAAGTAAGAATAAAAACCTACATGTATATATGTATATTTATTTATTTACCTTTTTTAATATATCTTTTTTTGATAAACTTACAGGTTATTATCTGAAAAGTTTTTACCAAGTCAGAATATTCTTCCTACCTCACATGATGAAATGAAGAAGATAATCAACAATCTTGGTATAGATTATCAATGTATACATGCATGTCCTAACGATTGTATTTTATATAGAGGTGAATATGCAGACTCTTTGACATGTCCCAAATGTCAATCTCCTCGATATAAGGGTGAAGAAGGTAAAATCCCAAAAAAGATATTGAGACATTTTCCATTGGCTCCACGGATTAGACATATGTTTCAAAGCCCCGAATTATCAAAGCTTTTGACTTGGGGACATGATCACAAAAGTACTGATGGAATAATCAGAATTCCTCATGATAGTGTTGCTTTTCAGCATATTGATTCTACATGGCCTGAATTTGCACAAAATCCACAGAATCTAAAGTTAGGAGTTGCATTAGATGGGGTTAATCCATTCTCCATGAAATCTAGTAAATGGTCAACATGGCCAGTGGTAGTCATAAACTACAATCTTCCGCCATATCTTAGCATTAAAAAGGAACATTTAATGCTTTCACTTTTAATCCCACACAAAAGACAAGTTAAAGATATGAATGTATATCTTGCTCCTCTCATTGACGATCTTCAAGAGTTATGGAGAGGTATTAATGTCATTGATGTATCGAAAAGCATCAATGAAAGACATATTACGGTTCGTGGTATTGTGGCTTGGACTATTCATGATTTTCCTGGATATGGCGTTTGTTCAGGTATTGATGTAATTTTTTATTCAATATGCATGTAAATAAATATGATTTAATCTAATTATATTTTTATCATTTTCCATGATGCAGGAATATCTACTAAGGGTATAAAGCTTGTCCATATTGTGGTGATTGGTTGAGATCAATCTATAGTAAGAATCTCAACAAAAATATTTATCTTCGACATCGACGATTCTTGCCTGATGATCATCCATTAAGATCTAAAAGAGAAGCGATACATTTTAATGGAAAGCTTGAAACAGGCCAGTATCCAAAACCTATGACACCTATGGATTGGTATAAAAAATGGACAGATGGACCTCTGATAGATCCAGAAGCAAAAATCTTCAGTGATGATTCAGATAATGAGTATGTGAATAGAGGTAAAGGAAAATTGGCACTCGCAGAGAACATATCAATATGGTATTCTTTGGAGTATTGGAAAGAGTTAAAAGTATGTCATCTTCTTGATCCTATGCATATATTCAAAAATATTGGTTATTCACTATGGCAGCATCTTCTTGGACTAAAAGATACCACAGCATCAAGGAATGATTTGAAAGATAAAAAATCCAAACCAAAGTTATGGCCAGTTTTTGATAGACATAGACAAGAAACGACTTATGCATCTGCTCCTTGGGTACTTACAACAAAAGAGATACAGACTATCAACAATAGAATTCAATTGATCAAGACTCCTATAGGATATGGAGCATCAATTCAAAACATGTTTACTATGGATGATAAGAGTTTATCTGGGTTAAAGACCCATGACTGGCATAACTTTTTGAAACATATTTTACCTTTGGTTATCGATGGATGTACAACGAAAGGAGTACGAGATGTGATCTATCGTCTTGGATCACTTATAAGGTAATTATGATACTTTTATATTTAATATGTATGAATAATGGATATCTTTTATTTTTTAATTAACTTCTTTATAATTGTTTTATGATTTGTATAGGTGGATTACATCCAAAGAGATCGATAAAAATTTGATCCCACAAAAAAAACGTGAATGCAAAGAGCTACTATGTTTGATGGAAAAAGAACTTCCTACTTCATTTTTTGATATTCAGGTTCATTTATTAGTCCATCTTGTAGATGAGATAGAGATTGCTGGTGTTGTCAATGCTCGATGGATGTTTTGGGTCGAGCGATTTATGGGAATACTAAAAGGTTACGTGCGACAAAGAGCAAAACCAGAAGGATCCATGGCAAAGGGTTGGATGCTTGAAGAGTGCATGTATTACGTTAGTGAGTACCTTGAAAGAGTTCATGAAGAAGCTCCACGTGCATGGACCAACGAGTCTTCTTCAAAAATAACAGATGAGGTATTATCACGTAAGGGGGTTCCATTCTTATTTACATTTCAAGAAAAAAATGATGTTTCTACTTTTGTAGCATATAATAGCGAATGCATGCAAGCATTCGTTAGCGAGTACGAGGAACTTCAAAGTCTCCGAAGTAAAAGGCGAAAAAACAAAAGATCTAGACGTAATCTCGATAATAATGAGATTACAGATTTACCTTCTTTCACGGATTGGCTATATAGTAGTTTGCAACACGCCAACGCAAATAATGAAGAAATCTCAGATGAGCAAAGAGAGTTAATGATAGGTTGTGAACGAAAGGTAATTTTATTAAAATATATATTTTATTTTTTTCATATATGTATGTTAGTTTCTATTTACTAATTGAATTTATTTTGCAGGCTCGAATGTTCACTAATATGTGGGTTTTTGGACAGCATATTAGAATCAAAGCCATTGATTCTTTACGTAAAACAGAGGATTCTAGTATTGTTGCTTTTTTCAAGCAACTATCACGTGCTAGCTCAAAAGACATGAACCTTATAGATAGCGAACTTGGTTATGTAGGAACTATTGTTGGTATCTACGAAATTTCATTTCGTACATTCAAACAGGTAGAAAAAAGTTTATATATTTCTTTTAGAGTTAGTTATTTTCTTAAGCACCTAATAATGGGACGTTTTTGTTGTTATATATTTTGATAGGTCATTTTGAAGGTTGACTGGTATCAAGCGGAGTATAAAGGTAGTAATTCTACAATAAGAAAGGAATTATCTGGGTTTTGGGCAATTGATTCTTCCAAGGTAATGCGATCTACTAAAGAACCATATATTCTTCCTAGGCATATTGAACAAGCATTTTTTTATAAAAACCCAGATGTTCATCCTTGGTGGCAAGTCATTCATGTGCAACCTAGAGGTAGGTCATTGTTTGAACAGTTTATTGTTAGAGAGATTGAAGAAAATCCTCTTGATGATTCAGCATCAAATACTGATACATCAACATCTGGAATAGAAATTAGAATCATTCTACGTGATAATGATACTAATCTTTTTGATGAAGAGGATAATTCTCTACATGCTGATTCTACTGATGAGGAAGAGGAATTACCAGAAATAGATATTAATCCACCAATAGATGATGTGATTCATGAGAACATAGATTTAACAATAGAAGAAATAAATGAAATCAATAAGGATAATGAAGATGAGACTATATTGATGTCTTACCAAAATGATGGCAATAATGGAAACATATGAGCAGATTAGATAGTAAATTCTACTCTAGTTATCGATCAATAACTTGAAGCTTCTGAATGGATATCAGATAATAGGTTTTTTCTATTAACTTGAATAACCATGAATCCTACTAGAGAGATGAAATCATGTTCTTCTAAGTTAGAACATGAAGCTCGGGGGTATGCCTAATTATTTTATATATAGCTTTATCTTCGAGGAGTAATTTTTTATCATGTATGTATGCATATGTGTGTGTATTCATGTGTATTATATGTATACATATGTTAGTATGCATATATATGTATTTCATGTATATGTATGTGTTTGCATGTGTGTGATATATGTATACATGTGTTAAATATGCATATGTGTATATATGCATATGCATTTATGTAAAATATTCATGTATTCATGTACGTAATATATGCAAGTGTTTATAATTGTGTACATGTATATATGTATATGTGTCTATGTGTAAATATGTACATGTAAATATGTATGCATGTATATATATGTTTATGTGTGCATGTAGGCATGTACATGTATGTGTAAATATGTACATGTAAAATATGTTAGTATGTATATATATATTTATGTGTGCATTTAGGCATGTATGTGTGATGCATAATATATCTACTCCATTTTATATTTATGTATCCTATCTACATGATGTGTATATATCTTTACATATATTATGATCCTCGTTGATTCGAGTAGCTATATATAGAGGCATAAGGTTGGGAGGAGAGACATCTCTCTAGTAGGACGTCAGAGGTGTACATATACTTCAAACATATGACTAAAAGGTTGAATTAGAGTTTTTAAATTAGGGATTTCAAAACCCTAATATCGAGATTAGTGTTCTCTCTCTCTCTCTCTCATATACATACATACTGTGCATTGTCGCGACGATGAGCCATAAGTGTCCGCATCTCTTTTAAACACCACTTAAGCGACCACCCTGTCCCAAACTCTGTCTCAAGTGAACTGAGCACGTACTTTTTATCCCTCTCATCATGCTCACTACAAAAATAAAAAACATAATGTAAATAAAACATAAGATATATATTTCAATTTATATGTAAAACTTTTACTTACTTCCACGGTAAGTGGACAAAGCGCAGGTAAGAGTCGCATAGTGCGCGCATTCTTCTCTTGATCTCCAATCCATTTCCTATGTATACAATGTTCCCCTCTCGCTCTATGTCGCACTCTAGTCCTAACGTGCCTATGCATGTCCTCATAGGCAACGTCTCTGCTCTGCTATCACGTGCTGGAGGTGGTATAGGTGTCCTGAAAATAGATAGATAGAAATAAATAAAAATATGTGTTATAATATCATTAAAAAAGTTTATGAAAAAAAACATACCTATGAGCAGATAGCTCTCTTCCTGCTTGTGGAGCCGCAGAAGAGCCCTCGTCTGATCGCGTAAGCATCTGGATCGTATAATCCAGCTCCTCATCAGACATCTCTGTGTAGTCCCACATTATGGCCCCTAGAGTATCAGACAGAACTCTTGCTCTCATAAGACTTTTTATGAGAGTGAGTTTCACCTTTCTCTCTCTACTAGGATCCATAATACCTAACATATAAAACAAAATGGTTAGAAATCAATATATATACGTGTACATATGTAAATGTGTATGCATTAAGTATGTGTATGTATGCATGTGTGTGTATGTATGTGTGTGTATATGTGTGTATGCATGTGTATGTGTGTGTATGCATCATTATGTGTATATGTGTCTATGTGTGTATGTGTGTGTATATGTATGTGTGTATGTATGTGTATATGTGTGTGTGTATGTATGCATGTATGTATGTATGTATGTATGCATATGCATATGCATTATGTATGTATATATATGCATGTATGTGTATGTGTGAGTATGAGTGTGTATGTGTTCATGTATATGTATGTATCTATGTGTGTGTATGTGTCTATGTGTGTATGTGTATGCATGTATGTATGCATATGTGTGTGTATGCATATGTATGTGTGTGTATGCATCATTATGTGTGTCTATGTATGCATGTGTATGTGTGTATGCATCATTACGTGTGTATGTGTCTATGTATGTATGTGTGTGTGTATATGTGTTTGTATGTGTGTATGCATGTGTATGTGTGTGTATGCATCATTATGTGTGTGTCTATGTGTGTTTGTGTGTGTGTATATGTGTGTGTGTGTCTATGTGTATGTGTGTGTGTTTATGAGTGTGTATGTGTTTATGTGTATGTATGTATCTATGTATGTGTATGTGTCTATGTGTGTATGTGTATGCATGTATGTATGCATATGTGTGTGTATGCATGTGTATGTGTGTGTATGCATCATTATGTGTGTCTATGTATGCATGTGTATGTGTGTATGCATCATTACGTGTGTATGTGTCTATGTGTGTATGTGTGTGTGTATATGTGTTTGTATGTGTGTCAGCATGTGTATGTGTGTGTATGCATCATAATGTGTGTAAGTGTCTATGTGTGTTTGTGTGTGTGTATATGTGTGTGTGTGTGTCTATGTGTATGTGTGTGTGTCTATGAGTGTGTATGTGTTTATGTGTATGTATGTATCTATGTGTGTGTATGTGTATGCATGTATGTATGCATATGTGTGTGTATGCATGTGTATGTGTGTGTATGCATCATTATGTGTGTATGTGTCTATGTGTGTATGCGTGTATGTGTGTATGTATATGTGTGTGTTGTCTATGTGTATGTGTGTGTGTCTATGAGTGTGTATGTGTTTATGTATATGTATGTATCTATGTGTGTGTATGTGTCTATGTGTGTATGTGTATGCATGTATGTATGCATATGTGTGTGTATGCATCATTATGTGTGTCTATGTATGCATGTGTATGTGTGTATGCATCATTACGTGTGTGTGTCTATGTGTGTATGTGTGTGTGTATATGTGTTTGTATGTGTGTATGCATGTGTATGTGTGTGTATGCATCATTATGTGTCTAAGTGTCTATGTGTGTTTGTGTGTGTGTATATGTGTGTGTGTGTGTCTATGTGTATGTGTGTGTGTTTATGAGTGTGTATGTGTTTGTGTGTATGTATGTATCTATGTGTGTGTATGTGTCTATGTGTGTATGTGTATGCATGTATGTATGCATATGTGTGTGTATGCATGTCTATGTGTGTGTATGCATCATTATGTGTGTATGTGTCTATGTGTGTATGTGTGTATGTATATGTGTGTGTTGTCTATGTGTATGTGTGTGTGTATATGAGTGTGTATGTGTTTATGTATATGTATGTATCTATGTGTGTGTATGTGTCTATGTGTGTATGTGTATGCATGTATGTATGCATATGTGTGTGTATGCATATGTATGTGTGTGTATGCATCATTATGTGTGTCTATGTATGCATGTGTATGTGTGTATGCACCATTACGTGTGTATGTGTCTATGTGTGTATGTGTGTGTGTATATGTGTTTGTATGTGTGTATGCATGTGTATGTGTGTGTATGCATCATTAAGTGTGTAAGTGTCTATGTGTGTTTGTGTGTGTGTATATGTGTGTGTGTGTGTCTATGTGTATGTGTGTGTGTTTATGAGTGTGTATGTGTTTATGTGTATGTATGTATCTATGTGTGTGTATGTGTCTATGTGTGTATGTGTATGCATGTATGTATGCATATGTGTGTGTATGCATGTGTATGTGTGTGTATGCATCATTATGTGTGTCTATGTATGCATGTGTATGTGTGTATGCATCATTACGTGTGTATGTGTCTATGTGTGTATGTGTGTGTGTATATGTGTTTGTATGTGTGTCAGCATGTGTATGTGTGTGTATGCATCATTATGTGTGTAAGTGTCTATGTGTGTTTGTGTGTGTGTGTCTATGTGTATGTGTGTGTGTCTATGAGTGTGTATGTGTTTATGTGTATGTATGTATCTATGTGTGTGTATGTGTATGCATGTATGTATGCATATGTGTGTGTATGCATCATTATGTGTGTATGTGTCTATGTGTGTATGTGTGTATGTATATGTGTGTGTTGTCTATGTGTATGTGTGTGTGTCTATGAGTGTGTATGTGTTTATGTATATGTATGTATCTATGTGTGTGTATGTGTCTATGTGTGTATGTGTATGCATGTATGTATGCATATGTGTGTGTATGCATGTGTATGTGTGTGTATGCATCATTATGTGTGTCTATGTATGCATGTGTATGTGTGTATGCATCATTATGTGTGTATGTGTCTATGTGTGTATGTGTGTGTGTATATGTGTTTGTATGTGTGTATGCATGTGTATGTGTGTGTATGCATCATTATGTGTCTAAGTGTCTATGTGTGTCTGTGTGTGTGTATATGTGTGTGTGTGTCTGTGTATGTGTGTGTGTTTATGAGTGTGTATGTGTTTATGTGTATGTATGTATCTATGTGTGTGTATGTGTCTATGTGTGTATGTGTATGCATGTATGTATGCATATGTGTGTGTATGCATGTGTATGTGTGTGTATGCATCATTATGTGTGTATGTGTGTATGTGTGTATGTGTGTATGTATATGTGTGTGTTGTCTATGTGTGTGTGTATATGAGTGTGTATGTGTTTATGTATATGTATGTATCTATGTGTGTGTATGTGTCTATGTGTGTATGTGTATGCATGTATGTATGCATATGTGTGTGTATGCATATGTATGTGTGTGTATGCATCATTATGTGTGTCTATGTATGCATGTGTATGTCTGTATGCATCATTACGTGTGTATGTGTCTATGTGTGTATGTGTGTGTGTATATGTGTTTGTATGTGTGTATGCATGTGTATGTGTGTGTATGCATCATTATGTGTGTAAGTGTCTATGTGTGTTTGTGTGTGTGTGTATATGTGTGTGTGTGTGTCTATGTGTATGTGTGTGTGTTTATGAGTGTGTATGTGTTTATGTGTATGTATGTATCTATGTGTGTGTATGTGTTTATGTGTGTGTATGCATGTATGTATGCATAGGTTTGGTGTATGTGTGTGTATGCATTATGTATGCATATGTGTGTGTATGCATTATGTATGTGTATGTATGCATATGCATTATGTATACATATGTATGCATGTATGTGTATGTGTGTGTATGTCTCTCTATGTGTGTGTATGCATATATGTGTGTGTGTATATGTGTGTCTATGTGTGTATGCATGTGTATGTGTGTGGATGCATCATTATGTGTGTATGTGTATGTGTCTATGTGTGTATATGTGTGTGTCTATGTGTGTGTATGTGTGTGCGCGTCTATGTGTGTGCGCGTCTATGTGTGTGTATGTGTGTGCGTGTCTATGTGTATGTGTGTGTGTCTATGAGTGTGTATGTTTGGATGTGTGTGTGTATGAATGTGTGTCTATGAGTGTGTATGTTTGGATGTGTAAGTGTATATGTGTGTCTATGTGTGTATGCATGTGTATGTGTGTGAATGCATCATTATGTGTGTCTATGAGTGTGTATGTTTGGATGTGTGTGTGTATATGTGTGTTTATGTGTGTATGTGTGTGTATATGTGTGTGTATGTGTGTGCACGTCTATGTGTATGTGTGTGTGTCTATGAGTGTGTATGTGTTTATGTGTGTGTATGTGTCTATGTGTGTCTATGTGTCTATGTGTGTATGTGTCTATGTGTGTATGTATGCATATGTGTGTATGTGTGTGTATGCATGATGTATGCATATGTGTGTGTATGCATTATGTATGTGTATGTATGCATGTGCATTATGTATGCATATGCATTATGTATGTGTATGTATGCATGTGAATTATGTATGTGTATGTATGCATATGTATGCATGTGCATTATGTATGCATATGCATCATGTATGTGTATGTATGCATGTGCATTATGTATGTGTATGTATATGTGTGTGCATGTGTATGCATTATGTGTGCATGTGTGTATGTGTATGCATTATGCATTGTGTATGTGTGTGTATTTGTGTGTATGTGTGTGTGTGTCAATGTGTATGTGTGTGTGTGTCTATGTGTGTATATGTGTGTGTACATATGTATGTGTGTGTAAGTGTGTGTGTGTGTGCGCATACCTGCCAATGGTCTCGTTCTCTCTCTCTCTCTCTCTCCCTCTCGCGCACGCGCTCTCTCTCTCTCTCTCTCTCTCGGTCTCTCTCTTCTTGCTCGCGTCCAAGTCCCGGCACAAATGTGCCGGGAGAAATCAAAAATTTTTTTTTTTACATTCCAGAGCGTCGCATATGCGACACTCTGCAGTTTGCCAACGTCGTTGAGCTCGTCGCTAGGGAGCGACGGTGCTAGCGACGCTTTTTAAATAGCGTCGTATAAGCGACTCTAGCGTCGCTTAGGCGACGGGGGTCAGGCGAATAAAAAAATCGAAATTCGTACCGTCGCTTATGCGAGGAGCGCGTCGCATAAGCGACGGTTCCCGTTTTTTTTCCGATTCGGGGGCATCGCTACGCCCCCCTTTTTCTTGTAGTGTATTAAAGAGTGCAACAAGCCATCTTTTCCGTTATTGATCCCCCTTATGATAAACCAACCAAGTAAGAGATACCACTCAAACAATGAAAAATTTGTTTATGTACTTCCCAATGCTTAAATTTGTTCATTTGAGAGATAGTAAACTAAATATATGGTCGTGTTATGCATAAGTAAACCAAGTGTCCAATAGCTTGCTAACAGATAACACATCAAATGCACCTCCAACATCTCAATCCTGACCCTGCCTCCAGAGGAGTGACAACGGGTTTGCAATCCTCACTGCCAAATCTTTGTAATATTGTGTCAATGCATATTTTGTCTAATACAATGCAACTCTTCCATCAACTTGCATAAAATAATGCCCAAATAATGATGTAACAACCCCAAATTTTACATTTATGATGAGGCATGTAAATTAGCTTTAAATTCATCGATATGCTTCTCATCGAAACCACGGAGAAGCATGTCATCCACATAAATAACTATAATCAAAAGTACATCATTTTCACACTTCACATACAAGGTGCTTTGAGTTGGACTATTTTCAAACTGATGTGTTTATAAAGGCTTGTATCTTTTCATACCAAGAACATGCTCCTTTTTCAATCCATAGAATGCTTTTTTCAACCTACACAATTTGTTTTCATGCCCTTTTTGCACAAAACCACAAGGATAAAATATATACACTTCTTGATGTGAACCATTCAGAAATTGTAGTTTTAATGTCAAGTTGATGTACATTCCAACCATTATGAGCTATAA
Organism: Ceratopteris richardii; assembly: GCA_020310875.1. Classification (NCBI taxonomy): domain Eukaryota; kingdom Viridiplantae; phylum Streptophyta; class Polypodiopsida; order Polypodiales; family Pteridaceae; genus Ceratopteris; species Ceratopteris richardii. Next base: position 91,052,489 of record CM035423.1, read on the forward strand.
AGTGCACATATTCTAGGAAAAGGTTGTCACACAACACATAGGGGCAAAGGTCTCATCAAAATCAGTGCCCTTATTTTGAACATAACCTTTGGCTACAAGCCTAGCCTTATAATGATCACTTGTTCCATCAGGCTTGTGCTTTAGCTTATACACCCATTTAGTGCCAATAGCCTTTTTGTCAAAAGGTAAATCACATAAAGACCAAGCACCATTCTTCATACTAGCATCATATTTTGGTTGCATCACAACCATCCAATTTTTTGAATTATGTGCTTCATCAAAAGAGATAATCTCATTCTCATCACAAAGGCTAAAAACATCCATTTGCATAAATATTTGATGCAAAAGAAGCACTATGAGAACCTGAATGTGTACGATATGGCAAAGCTGCATCTAGCTTGCTATTTCTCAAAGTATCCACCAACCATTTAGGCATAATGTTAGCCTCTTCAATGTCACTTATATCATCAACAAGTTCATCATGTATATCAGCATCAAAATAGAATGATATGTATGCTCATTGGAAACATGCACTAGTCGAGAAATTGCTTCACTAGAGGATACACTTGAATTCCCACTAGTGAACAACGGCAATAGGCAATAGAGTGTCATGCACATCTTTTGAGCTAATATTACATGGTTGCCTTTCACGATAACAAAGGGGAAAAGTAGTAGCATGCAAACTCATTCTTGGGTAGAGCGCATGTGGGCTCTCACATGTGTGCCATGTGGCAACCATGTGAGAGGCCACATGGTTAACTCCCATATTAAAGAGAAAAAGATAGAGAGAGAGAGAGAGATTATATTGGAATATATATGTGGCTAGGAAAACATAAATATGCAAGCATCTCTATGCATCGGCTCTTGGATTATAGCCGAGTATGACCCTCATGGTCATCCTAAGTTGAGCTTAACGATTACTAAAATAAGGAGCCAATGATCGTCTGACATTGATATCAAAGCCATACGGAGGTGAAGTGCATGCGAACAGCCTCCACAAAGAATTCAGACCATGTGCTCATGTACACAGAGAGACAGAGAACACCTATCAACCATGCACAAGAGCAAGGGGCCTCTCCATTTTCCCTCCTCTCCTCCCCTTAGTGTTACCATTAGTGTCCATGTGAAAGGCCAAATAGCCATCGGACACTTCTTTGTATATGTTCTTTAATAAAACATATAGTGGCATGGTCATTCACAGACTGTAAGTTCGACTGCATTTGTAAGACCTAAGAAGTCTATCTTCCTGTTCCCTATGTATCTTTTTTTTCAGCGTATTCTGTAGCCTCTTTGCGAGTACCATGTGCCACATTAAGAGCTCAGTTTTACTCCGAGGATATCGTTGTGGAGCTCTCAAGTAGGAGAGCACACTGTGGTGCATCACCATCGAATTAATTCACTGGTATCAGAGTAGTTCGATGCAAAATCTTTGTTCCTTTTGTGCGAGCGAAGCGAGCACCCCCCCTCCCCCCATGATTTTCTCCAAGGCTTACGACTAAGGGACCAAGGCATAGACCTTGGCATACCTTGTCATTCGAGTCACCGAAGTCACCGTTGGCTGCGCGCGAGGGAGGACCTCAACGATCAAGGAAGATAGAGGTTTCCGGTACTTCCCGGGAGGTCGCCCATCCCAATATTGTTCCCCTTAGAGTTGTCAGGGGAGCACTAGATTGTGCTCTCTGACTTCACTAGACAAGATTTTGGAAATACACTTATGATTACAAGAACATCCACCCAGGGAAAATAATACAAGAAGATGTAACCAATACAAGACGTCCCACAACCCGGGACCAATAGGTATGGAAAACTGGACTAGAGATCATACAGGAGGTCCCACAACCCAGGATTGTAAGTATGAGACAAGATATCTGGATTACAAGAACTCCCTTCTAGGAGATGAACTAGATACAAGAAAGAGCTCGACAAGATGTCGTACTACAAGATTACAAGGGGACAAGACAGGATGTCCAAGAACTAGACTAGACATGACTGGAACAAGGAACAAGACAAGAACTGGAACTGGAACTTGGAGGGTACTTACTTGGCGGTCACGATTCCTTGAGCTCCCAAGACTAGTATTAGCAAGACTGATTATGAATGTGGCCAACCCGTCCTTATATAGGTTTTCAAGGGTGGTTCATGAAAGGCGGTTATGAATTTATGATGTCATCAATTCAAAACATGAGCTCTGGATATCTGAATGAGGCAAGTAGACCGGGTTTTGGCATGCTCCGGATGGAATGGAAGCATTGGTTTCCCCAAATTCTAAGCCAATCATGAGATATAGAAATCACATGGAATCTGAGGACTAGGGTGGTTTCCTTGTCCATGACATCACCTCCCCCTCAAGCGACGAGTTCCAGGAGGATTGGTCATGATCTTTGGTCTCGGCTTCATTGGATTTTTCTTATGAAATTCTCGAGCCTTGATTGGTGCTCTATGAAGGTTCTCTACAGGTTCCCAAGTGCGATCACTAATGTCATACTCTTTCCAATGAACAAGATACTCCAATCTTCCTCGAGATATTCTTGAATCTAGGACATGCTCGACCTCGAATTCTTCATGATCATCATGAAGAATTCGAGGTGGTGAAGGACTTGGTCTCTCCCCCCACAATGGTGGAATGTGATATGGTTCCAACATGGACACATGGAAAACTGGATGTATTCTCATGGTACTTGATAGCTGGAGCTTGAAGGTGACTGGATTAATCTTGGCCAAGATGGTGAATGGACCAAAAATTGATGAAACTTTGCACAAGGCCTTGAAGTTTGCAAATTGTTTCTCAGTAACCATACTTTATCCCCAATTTGGTACGATGGATTTTGAACATGATGTTGATCTGCATAGTACTTATATTGTTCTTGAGCTTTATGGACCTCTTCCTTGAGTTCTTTGTGAATGTCCATCAGGTACTCGGCCTTGTCTCTGGAAGCTGGGTTCTTGATATGATTTGAGAATTGTATATCCATTCTTGGGTGTTGTCCATAATTTGCAAAGAAGGGAGTTTACTTAGTAGATGCATGAACACTATTGTTATAAGCAAACTCTGCAAAGGGTAACAACTCAAACCAATCATTTTGGTGATAGTTGCTAGTGCAACAGAGATATTGTTCTAGGACTTGATTCACTCATTCTGTTTGTCCATCAGTTTGTGGATGATTTGTTGTAGATAGTTTAACTTGAACACCAAGGAGCTTGCAAAGACTATTCCTGAAGCTGGATATGAACTGTGGACCTTGATCACTGACAATATCATCAGGCAATCCATGAAGCCTAAAGATGTATCTGAGAAAACTTCTAGCAATAGCTACACCTGTGATTGCCTTGGTAGTTGGAATGAAGTGTGCCATCTTTGTAAATCTATCCACAATAACAAGAATGACATCATACTTATCTGACTTTGGTAGATCTGTGATGAAGTCCATAGAGAATGAAGCCCATGCCCTTTCTGGAATAGGTAAAGGTTGCAAGAGGCCATGAGGTTTATGTATGGGTACCTTAGATCTATTGCAAGTGTCATAGGTTGGGATATATTCTTTGACTTCCTTCCACATTTGAGGTCACAAAAAATCCCTTGATATGAGTTCTATTGTTTTATTCACTCCAAAATGTCCTGCTGTAAGGTTGTCATGAGGTTGTTGAAGTACTTGGATCCTGGGCTTTCTTGGAGGGACATGAACCTTAATCCTTATAATAAAAAATCATAAACCCTAATCCCTAACCTCTAGACCATAAAATCCCAAACCCTAATCCCTAACCCCTAAATGCTAAACCTTAAACCCAAAACCCTAAACCCAAAACCCTAAACCCAAAACCCTAAACCCAAAACCCTAAACCCAAAACCCTAAACCCAAAACCCTAAACCCAAAACCCTAAACCCAAAACCCTAAACCCTAAACCTTAAACCCTTAACCTTTTAGATGTTTCTCAGCTTTGTGCATTTAGATGATCCTCCCATCAATAAAAATGAGGCTCATAAATTCAAGTATGTATTAGAACTTACTATATATAAGAACATAATCAAAATAGTAGATGTAGATAAGTTACTTAAAATTCTTAGATATATCTTTGGAAATGGTTTTAACTTATCCGAGAGTGATGGCTTAGGACCATTTTGAAGTGGACTAATGTAATTGAATATATATGTCAATCAAACATCTTATTTTATTATGGTTTTAAATTTAAATATTATGTTAATGTTATATAATTGTTTCTTTTAGTTGAAGTGTTATCGTGTTGTGTGCAATGATAGTATGCATTGTAATGTATAGTGATGATGTGGATTTCAATAATTAACATATACAATTATATAATATGGATTTTAATTTGAATGTTATGATGTGGATGATGTTGATTCAATGTTAATTCAAAGATTTTGATATGGGTTGATATAGCAGTGATGATGTGAATTTCAAAAGTTAAGATATTTAGTGCTATAATATGGATTTTAATTAAAATGTTATTATGTGGATGATATCGATTGAATATTAATTATTATATTAATATGGATTGATATAGTAGTGACGATATGGACTTCAAAAGTTATTATGAGCAATGATATTATATAGATTTTAATTCAAATGTTATGATGTGGATGATGTTGAATGATTTTTAATTTAGGAATCAAGATGCATACTTATTGTTGGCAGCAGTCAGGGAACCGAAGGAGCCACAAGACGAAGAGAGTCAAAGCGAAGGGACAGCACAAGCAGACATGGCAGTCAAAGAAGATCTGGCAAGTAGTCCAATAATTTTCTTCATGAAGAAGCAAGTACGAGCATTCACGCCGATCTAGCACTAAGGCAACCTTTAATTTTTCAAAACCCTTACACCAATTAAAAGTGATTCTCATCACTAACAACCCCTGTAAATACCATGTTCACCTTTTTGTGGCTCCATTTTGTGCAAGCCGAGGAGTCCTCGAGCTTGGGGAGCCTTAGAAGTAGTTGCTTACCAATTTTCGTATTTTTTAGATCTCATTTGAGCCCTCAAATAAGCCCTGGAACCTAATTTTTAACTAGGCCGGACACTAGGTGTGGATAGGGCCAAAGCTAGTCAAAAACTATAAAAGGCGCTAGAGAGCTCATTTTTGAGGTTAGCTTGTAATTGAAATGAACTTGTAAGAGCTTTTTGAAAGTAATCTAAGAACTCCATAGCTTCTCATTCCTTGTCTTGCCGTGTGTGCGCGTGTGTGTGTATGTGTGTGCATGCTTGTGTGCTTCTCACTCACGCACTTGTGCCTCCACTTGCTCGAGGTCTTCATACCATCCTCACGTCTTCCCGGACTGACATTAAAGGAGGTGCTACTCATCACTGAGCTACACCAAATTTTGGCACCGTTGCTGGGGATCGAGCTTTGAGGACGAGCGTGTGATGGTAAGACGTAGATTGGAGACGTTGGCGTTGTATGTAATTTCTCCACTTTTCCTATTTTTCTCTTTCTTACCTTACCACCATCATCACCATCATCATCATCACCATCTTCCACCTCCATTTCCATCATCGCGAAAATTTCTGTTTTTGATTATATCACCATCTCCACCTCATTTCCCTCATTTCACTTGTGAGAGAGAGCGAGAGAGCGAAATTGTGTGTGCTGTTTTTGCATGTTTCTTGAGCTGTCTTGCAGGTACAGGCCGCATCATCGTCCCTAGCACTCTACGCAGGTACGGAATTCAAAGTAACTGTCTGTGTGTCGCCGACCTCTGTCAATCGCGACCGACAGAAAAAATGCTCAAAGTGCCAAACAAAGTGCAATACCATGATCTACAGGCCTAGAGCTTCCCAAAAATGTGTTTAGTTTTTTGAAATTCCTCAGATTTCTATCAATCGCGATCGCTCTGTCAATCGCGACCGACAAACCACGACGGACAGACCTGTCAATCGCGATCGACCAGTCAATCGCGATCGACAGCCCACGACGGCTCTGTCAATCGCGACCAACAGAGTCAACGACCGATTGACCACGACCGACGGACCATACGCGTGACACGTGTCAATCGCGATCAAGCCATCAATCGCGATCGACCCATCAATCGCGACTGACAGCCCACGACGGCTCTGTCAATCGCGATCGACACAGTCAATGATTGTTTGACCACGACGGACAGACCCTCGCGACCGACCTGTCAATCGCGACCGACACATCAATCGCGACTAACAGAGTCAACGACCCTTTGACCACGATTGATTGACTTTTCGAGCCACCTGTCAATCGCGATCGACACGTCAATCGCGACTGACAGCCACGACGGACCTGTCAATCGCGATCGACACATCAATCGCGACTGACCTGTCAATCGCGATCGACAGACTTTGCGAACACGTTAGAAGGGCAAATTAGGTCAAATTTTTAAGGCAAAAATAATGGTCTAAATTTTGGCCAAGTGTGGGACAAACACTCGGGGTTAGCATTGCATGTTGAGGCCGCAACCCAAGTAATTCAAGAATTTTTGCCTGCTTGATTAAACTGTTTTGAGTCCTGTTTTAGCCCCAAAACCCTGAACTGGCGTAACTTTCTCATACGAAATCCGTTTGCCGTGATTTTTGTTTTGTTGGAAAGCTCGCAGGGAGTACAACAAAAACATGGACTGGTTACGGTTAAATTAAGATCAGGAATATTAGAAAGGGTATTTTGAAGTTGACCATACCCAGGGGGAACAAAGTTCAGGGATCTCTAGAGTTGTGTCCAAAAAATCATAGTGCAAAATGGGTGAAGTGTTACATGAATGAAAGTGCTTGGTTCTGTCTTTTGAATTTAAGTCTTGAGCTAACGGTGGGCCTTTTACAGGTCCTTTGAGAGCAGCGAAGGGTATGCAAGGCAAGAGTAAGTGCAGGCTTGGGAACACGCGTCCTGGGCACACCAGGGCAACAACACAAGGAAAGGAACTCAAGGTTGGAAAACCCGCAACACCCTCTGTCAATTCTTAGTTTAGGCTAAGTGTGGGTAGTGTTAGAAGTAATTCCAGGCAACGACAGGCACGAGATAAATCAAAGACTATCTAAGAAATCAAGTCAAGTCAAGAGATAACCTGTGTGTGTGAACGACAACCTTAAAGGAAAAGAACCTAATGTGAAACGACCAAACTAAAGTGCGAAAGTAAACTCAAGTATTCCTAACGACGTGATATCAGACAAGAGTATAAACACGATATTCAACATAAAAAGGGAATTAAGTAATTGATACAAAGGACTCAGAAACGTGGTTGTACCTGGGACAAATTGGGTTAATCAGTTAGGCATATGAACCTTAGATCAGGACGACACCTAGTAAGAGATAGACAAAGCCTTAGGTCTTCAGAGGCTAGTGTCAATCATACTGCGAGGTCTTGGGCCCAGCAGTTGAGTCACCACTCGCATTACCCTAGCTCTGATACCAGTGAATCAGAGATGTCTCAAGGCATGGACAGACCTACGGGAAGTTCAGGAGTGCCATACTTGCATAGGGTAGAAGGCCCATACAAAACGCAGTTGGAATATCTTAGGACCAACCGATTAGGTGCCAGCATCTATGAGGACGGCCTAGGAAGATCGGTGGTATAGATTAAGAATCCTGATCAATCCATTGGACTAGAGCGGCCAGCTGTCAAGTTTGAAAACGGAGCATACTTGGACAAAGAAGGAACCATATACGTAGTCACCAGTCACCCAGATAGGACGGACGAATTTGGGAATGTGATCTCAGAAGCGGACTTAGGGGACCTAGAGCAAGGAAACATGGGTACAGAACCTAGAACCCCTCGAGGCAAATCGGTTCTCACTAGGATCATCACACCAGAGTGGATTCCTCAGGATAATAAGAGCATAGATTTGCTCCTCAATCGAGAAACTGACGAAGCCTTTTGGAGGTATAAATCTGATCAGCCAACTGATATAGGAACAATCATGATCTATGAGTTTAAGGATCCTGATAGCCCAGGTAGAGTGACCTACTTAGATCACGCTTCGGAGAGGATCTTTGTGGTTACGGAAAATGATAGGCATGCTTACACTTGGAAGGGTGAATTCGTTTTCCCCCAATCAAGATCGAATGTATCCTATGGTCACCCTGGTGCTGGAACATCCCAAGCTCATGGAATGCAAAGAGACAGAAGTAGAGATAGACCAGAAGTAAGCTTTGCCAACCCAGTGGGCAGAGAAAGAACGAGGACGGAAACAAATAGAGTAGAACCTGAGATACTTAGAGCTCACAGGAATCAAAGAAATGCGGATGAGTTCCCTCTACCACGACCTAGAGAGCACACAAGGACTTTGAGACCGACTCAGCTAGTTAAGTCCATGAAGAACTACTTCGATGGCACTGGAGATCCATACGATCATGTGGCTGAGTTTAGGCAAGTCCTGAGAGCTGAACAAGTGGAGGATCTATTCACGCAGTACAATGCCTTTGGTCTGACCCTTAGGAACACTGCCCTGACATGGTTTCAGCCACTAAATGAGAGACAGTTCAGGAGCATAGACCAACTCTTAGAGGCTTTCATTATTGAATTCTCTAAGAGTGGCATAAGGCATAATACCTCCTCGCTGATTCACAGCTTCAAGCAAACCCCTCAAGAAACCGTGAGACTTGCAGGAAGAAGATTTAGGCAATACTTAGAAAGATGCCCTGTTTCGGAGCTACCCACACCAGCTAAGCAAGTGGCTTTATTCTTGGATGGATTGCTAAGTACCAAATTGAGATCTTATGTGTACTTGAAGGACCCTAGGACCATAGAAGATTGTGTACGCATGTGCATTGATATCGAGGATAACCTAGGGGAGGAGTTAGAGCTTTCCAAGATATACAAAGATTTGGATAGTGCCTCTAACCTCTCTTCCACGCAATCCACATCAATTGAGGAACTTGCAGAGAAAGTAGCTCAGAAATTAGGTGTAACTAGCAAACAAATCCCAAGGTTTGCCCCTGTGAAAAGGTGCTATACTTGTGGTGGGGACCACATGGCGAACGTATGTCCCATTATGGCTCAGCCCCAAGTAAATCCTAGTAGCCAGTACTGCACCATAGAACGGAGGTACACCAATCACACCGCACAAGATTGCCCCTACAATAAGCAAACAGTTAGGCAAACTTACCCTCAACCCTATCCACCGCAGGGAAGATACCAGAACCAGTACCCTCCACAGCCATATGGCAGGCCACAGCAACCTTATCAGCAACCATACCAAAACCAACAAAGACCTCAGCCTATGCTAGCACAACAACCCCCAACTCCAGCTAATGTGATTCCGGTAAAGTATGTTGTTGCAGAAGAAAACCTGAATAGAGCTATAGTCCCTGTAACACCACTGCTTTCTGAAAGTGACCCCAGTGACCATAGCTTTGATTCTACACATGTTGATAGTCCCCAGGCTTACTACATGCAATCTCCTGAACATGGTGAGTCTTACTATAGCGAAGAGCCAAACGAACCTAGTTGGGAGTCAGATTACTCAAACGTCATGTATACAAACCCCAATCCTAAGCCTCAACCTAGGCAGGTAAGACCCCCATTCCCTAGAGGACCATGCTACAGATGTCAGGGGGATCACCTCATTCGTGATTGTCCCTTACCTCCACCTACACAACCCCAGTCAGTGACAATTCAGGGCTTTTGCCAAGAATGTGGAAAGGAGCATCTCTTACGAGATTGCCCTAAGAATCCTAATAATATGCCAAATAATCACTCCTATTAACGTTATTGGGTTGGTGGTAGACTCCACAGGAAGTGTGGCGTACACTACAGGTCGTGACTAGAGCTCAGGCACTACAGCAGAACCAAGGGGTAGACCAAGATAAGAACCTAGAGGCTAGTGAACCCGAGAGCGTGACAAAGAAAAGGACTAGAGCGTGGAAAGATAGTCGGGAAAGAATGAAAAGACAATGGGCTAAAAAGATGAGTGAACTTGAGGAAAGCATAAGAGAAACCAAAGCCAGGATAACTGAACTCACATCTCAAACTCCCTCTCACACTATCCCACCACCACCATTCCCATCGCCATCCGACCCGCCACCTTCCAACCCACCTCATATGATTCCACCACCCCCTAGAGTAGGATCAGTATTAGCTGATCCCACTCCTGAAGATATAGACATGATGCTTAAAGCATATCAGGCCAGAATCCAAGAAGGGCCAAATGTCACGGATCATGACAAGTGTTACCCTAGAGCTGACCTAGAGATAGAGAGAACCAAGCTTTGCGCGAAAATGGTCGCATTGGCTCAGACTGTTTGAAGCCAGTCGCCTTTTCAATTACTCGGGCTCAGCCAAGACGCAATTACACTTGGATGGACTTCTAGAGAAGTTAGAGGGCATAATTGCAAGATCTGCCAAGGAAGAAGAAAATCAAGAAAGAGATAACGCAAGCAAAAATATGACCCATCCCCCACCGAAAGCTTATGTGCCCAATTCCACTGAACCAGACAACCCCCCCTCCCTAGAAAGAATAGAGAAGCTGACTGTACAATCAGAAAAGGAACCAGCCTCTCAACACAAGGATAAGGCAAGTGAAAGAGTAAGCATTTCCGCTCAAGAAGCCTATGTGCCTGAAGCCTATGTGCCTAACTCTACGGAGCCAGACACATCATCTTCTATGAATCGGTTCACACCAGAATTCCTACGCGAGATTCAAGAAGACAAATGGGCTAAAGAAAGTGAAGTCCCTCCTCCCATTGAACTTGTGGATGAGGCACATGACCAATTCCCACAAGACATCCCATCCATTTATGGAGAGCATGAGAGTACCCAATCTCAAGAAAGATTAGACTTCGAGTCTAATTCTTTACAAGAACTACCCCATTTCACAGGCCCATGAGAAGCAAGGTCCACCTGTATGAGAGCACCTACAGTCATGGTAAGAAACGAAGATTCAGTCATACCTAGGAACACAGAGGTAGTGAAGAACACCAAAGTACAGTGCAATCTCACTTTGGAAGAGCTGCTTAAGGTTAGACCAGAAGTGTGGAAACATGTAGCCAAACAAGTACCAGAGATAGCAAAACCTCGTTCCCAGGTAGGATCACATAGGACAGTGCCAGAGATACCCTTGGATAAGATAGGAGACATGTGTGAAGGTGAAGAAGGGAACACCTATCTTCCCATTACCTACCAGGGGTACACCACCAAGGCAATTTTGGACTCAGGTGCAGGAGTTGCAATTGCCACCACTTCCCTATGGAAGCGTTGGGGCAAGCCAGCACTCAGGCCAACGAGAATGAAATTGCAGATGGCCGATGGTCATATTGAGAGACCCTTAGGATTGCTAGAAGGAATAACTCTCACCACTTGTGGTGTCGAGTTTGAGCATACATTTGCTATATGTGACTTCAGCAAAAATCATGCCTATGAGATGATTTTGGGAAGACCATTTATGCGGCAGCTGCAAGTGGTACAGGACTGGGGAACCAATTCTTTGTACCTGCAGCACTTAGGTGTTACGACCAAAGTCAATCTTAAAGATTACTCTCATAGAGATGTACCTCCTATCCAATGGAATCCCATCCATAGAGCCAAAGATGATACGGAATCGGTGCATTCCATGGGGTCAGGATCCTCTTGGATGCATGAAGACACCCACTTATGGATGTGCAAGGTAGCAGTAGAAGAAGAGAAGAGAGAGAAAGCCAGAGAGGTAGGTGCAAAAGAAAACCATAGATCAATTCAAGACCCAGCCTATGCACCTGTAGTCTTTCCTGATGAGGAATTTGAACCTCACGGCTGGGCAGAAATTTTAGCAACAATGGACGTATCCATCAATGAAGAACAATGGACACCCCACTGTGATGAGGACGGCTATGACATTTCAGTCTTCTCCATAGAGCCAATCATGGGAGAGGCAGTTCTAGAAGAATGCGAACCTAGCCCTGATGCATTTGAGGATGCAAGTGACTCCGATCTAGAGTCAATCATTATGGACCCACCATTTGCATCAGATGAAGAATACTTCCATGAAGTAGAATTTCAACCCCAGAGACATGGAGAGCTTACAAACGATGTAAGATTAGCCACACATGTGACCCCGAAGGAAGAAGGAAAGAAACGAAAGTAGAGAGAAGTCTCACCAGAAGAGGAAGAATCTTTGTTTGAGGTCCCGGAAAATTTTAAGAAGTATGAGATAGATGACAGGAGGGTCATGATAAGAATGCCTAAACGAGAGGCACAATCAGGAGAGGCCTATGATAACAAAGAAACCACCACGAAAATAGTAGTGGCCCTAGAAGAAGGAGAGGAGAGATGCACGTACATAGGCCATGACCTAACAGAGGAAGAAGAGCATGCGTTGATAGCCTTGCTAAGAGAATACAGAGATGTATTCGCTTGGAGTTACAAGGATTTGAAAGGTGTTGACCCTAATATATGCTCACACACTATCCCCATGACCTCAGATGCTAAACCCTCTAAGCAAAAGCCCTATACATATAACGATAATTACGCTGCTAAGATCAAAGAAGAGATAGATAGACTGGTTGAAGCTGGATTTATCTATGAAATTGAGCACACTGAATGGGTATCCCCCATCGTAGTGGTGCCCAAGAAAAATGGAAAGCTGCGCGTATGCATTAACTTGAAAAAGGTTAATGTAGCCACGATTCGAGATAACTATCCGCTTCCCATCACAGAGCATCTCTTAGAAAGAGTAGCAGGCAAGGAAGTGTACAACTTCCTCGATGGATTTTCGGGCTACAATCAAGTCGCCATTGCTCTAGAAGATCAGCATAAGACAGCTTTTGCCACAGAGTGGGGTATATTTGCCTTTCGTGTAATGCCATTTGGGCTTACCAATGCACCAGCTACCTTCCAGAGACTAATGTGCCATGTGTTTAAGGAGTTCCTGAGGAAGAATTTAGAGGTCTATGTTGATGATCTTTGTGCTCATTCCAACATTAGACAAACCCATATCCCTGAACTCAGACAAATCTTTGACAAATGTAGAGAATATCAAGTCTGCCTAAACCCCGAAAAATGTGTTTTCATGGTCAGGCAAGGCAAGATTTTAGGGCACATAGTGTCAAAGAATGGCATATCTACTGACGAAGAGAAAGTGAGAGCTATAGCAGAGCTACCTAGGCCAAAGAATGTCAAGGAAGTACAAGCTTTCATGGGGCATTGTAGTTATTACCGACGATTTATACACATGTATGCTGTCATTGCAAAGCCCATGTACGGACTTCTGACTAACTTTGAGTGGACGGATGAATGTGAGAATTCCTTCCAGGAGCTTAAACGAAGATTATGTTCAGCACCAATCTTGACCACACCAGATTGGAATAAGCCATTCCATGTTCACGTGGATGCATCCAACTATGCCATTGGATGTGTGCTTGCACAACCTACTGGTGAAGGTAACATGGATCTTCCAATTGCCTATGCCAGTAGACAATTGAATGCAGCTGAACGGAATTACACCACTACTGAGAGAGAAGGCTTAGGCATGGTATATGCAGTTAAGAAATTTAGACACTATTTGCTTGCAAATAAGTTTAAATTTTTTACTGATCATCAGGCATTGCTATACCTCGTAAACAAGCCATGCAATACAGGAAGATTAGTGAGATGGTTTCTCTTGCTAATGGAATATGATTTTGAGGTTGTGGTAAGAAAAGGGAGGACTCATTTAAGAGCAGATCATCTCTCTAGGCTCACATCGGGAGAAGCCCCACAAGGAGTATCAGATGACCTTCCTGATGCTTACTTGTTTAATTTGGAAGTTGTACCGCAGTGGGCTAAGCCATTGGTACCAGTATTGACATACGGGCCTAACCATCCTGTAGTAAACACATAGAATAGAGAGGTTGTGAAAGCCCAAAAGTACCACATCATGGCAGGAAGCATGTACAAGCACACAGATCAAGGAATCTTGGCTTGTTGTGTGGAAGAGGACGAGTACAATAAATGGTTGCATTTAGCACATGTAGGTGCATTAGAGCAACACTACTCAAAGCAACGAACCTTATAGACACTAAGGAGACTCGGAGTACATTGGCCAACTATGGAAGCTGATGTCCAAAGGTTGTGCAAGGAATGCCCAATCTGTTGCACTAAACCACTTGTGGAACACGCCACTCTTTATCAAGTATCCATAGTGCCAGATTGGAGTGAACCACTAGTATCCTTCCTGAGGACGAAAACATTCCCTCCAGACATGACTCTGGCTAGGAAAAGGAGCTTAGAACAAGAAGCCCTGGATTACTCACTCATTGGTGATAATCTATACAAGCGTGGTAAAGATGGTTACCTGAGGCTATGTGTCCATGAAAGTGAATATCTTAAGATCTTGGAAACTGCTCACCAAGGTGTAGCAGGAGGACACTTTGGACCAGATCGGGTGATCAAGGCAATACTATTTGCGGGCTTCTGGTGGCCGACCCTTCACATGGATGCACATACCTATGTGAAACGATGTGATGTCTGTCAGAGAACTCAGTATCCTATACGTAAAGATGAGATGCCACTGAAACCTATGATGGGTGGACGTGCATTCTCTAAGTGGGGAATAGACTTCGTAGGTCCTATTAATCCCCCAGCTAAGGGTTCCCATGCAGAATATATCATTGTTGCAACAGACTATCTAACTAAGTGGGTAGAGGTAAAAGCCACAACGAAGAACGATGCTCAAACAACTGCTAAATTCTTGTTTGAAAATGTATTCACTAGATACGAGCTACCTATAGAGCTAGTTAGTGATAGAGGTACTCATTTCTTAAATGAAGTTATTGAAAATCTGCTCCAAGAATTCTTGGTAGTACATAAGAAGTCTGCCCCCTATCACCCTCAAGCAAATGGCCAGGCTGAGAGCACCAACAAGATCTTATGCAGTGTATTGACGAAATTAGTGAACAACAAACGCTTTGATTGGGACAAACAGCTGCACCACGCTGTTTGGGCATACCGAGTCGCCTACAAAACGGTACTCCAAGCCACTCCCTTTCAAATGGTGTTTGGTCAAAATGTTGTGCTACCTTTAGACTTTTTGATACCTACATTGAAAGTGGCACAAGAGCATGAATGGACGGGTCATGAACTCCCCTCTAGACTTTTTGACCTTGAACGATTAGGAGAAACAAGACTGAGAGCAGCTGCAGGGATATATGCAGCAAAGAAACGACAGAAGGCATACTTTGATGCCCACGTTAAGGATAAAGATTTAAAGGCAGGCGACTTAGTTTTAGTCTACACATTGAAGCAACATGCAAGGAAGCTAGAAAAGAGAGGCTACGGACCTATGATCATCAATAGGATCTCCACGAGTGGAGCAGTACAACTAGCCACTTTAGAGGGTGATGTTCTCCCAAACTATATTAGCGGATGCAGAGTCAAGTTGTATCAGGAACCCCTCATGGAGGAAATGCTAAGTCGACTCAACACTACTAAGAAACGCAAAGAGGAAGAAAAGCGAATTCGAGAAGAAGCTCAAGCAGAAGCCCTAGAGCGCATCCGGAGAATGAAATTAAGAAGACAAGGTAGAGAGCACCCTAGGCAAGATGCATCTGCAGATCAAGGATATGACGTGGCTATGTGTGAAGTTTCAGGTGTTAGCTCACATAGGATAATTGATCGACGTCCTTTCATAACCTTAGATATAGGACAAGGAAAGAGTGCAAGGACTGTAAGAGCCTTGATTGACTCAGGTGCAGCCACTAGTGCTGTTAAATTGTCTTACTGTCTAGAGTTGCAATTAACTATCAATCCTGTGGAAGCATATCTCATAGGATTGGGAGGCGTGGAAACCCCTTGCATGGGCGAGGTGGAACTTCCCCTCTATATTCATGATGAGGCAATGACAGTTAAAGTACTAGTATGTCAAGACGAGGACCTCACGGAACCCCTTGTCTTGGGTCAAGACTGGATCTATGACCAAGCAGTTAACTTAAACCTAAGAAGTGGACTTCTTCAGGTATGGGTGAATCAGACTAGAATTACAATTGAGTTAAATAATGGAGCACTCAAGGAACTAGAAAAGACACGGACTCCTGGTCCCTCCAGGGGTACACATGAAGTTGACCATGCTGTTCTTGTCCAAGGCTATGTGATGCAGAAGAATGAAGATCTCAAAAAAGGAGTCAGAACCACAATGGAACTCCCTTCTTTTCCAAAGACCAGAAGGAGGCAGCAACTAAGGGCAGATCAATCACTGAAGACTCTCCAAGCGAGAGACCAAAAGAACGCGCGAAGCAGAACAACTCAGCCGATGAGACAAATGTGGGTGCGGAAAGACGAGCTTCCGACCGTAACTAAGTTGCAACAACGGTCTCAACTTCCTATTAGTAATCAACGACTGGATGCTAATAAGAGGACTCCTAAAACCTCTGTTGAGAAAGTGAAATCCATTTGGGTACCCAAGAAGTCGATGAAGGTTGACCCACAATCAAGACAAATTTGGGTGCCCAAGGCTTGCTTGCAGGCTCAACTAGTCCTACACAATTCACATCTTACACGACATAGTTCACTCGCTCAAGCAGCCGCCACCCACTCTTGTCTGATACACTCGAACACACTGCCGCCTAGAAGCACGCACAGACTCACTCGTAAATGGGTCCCAATGACACAACAACTCCCAGTAGAATTACTCATGCAACCCTCCCGAATCTCCACAAAACCAAGACCAAAAGCCATTCATGGTGTTTGGCAACCTAAGACTTGTAAAAAAAAACCCCCTACCCCAATCTGTGAATTCATCTCCACCTACTAACTGCATTAGTCAGACAGTGCACCTTTCCATCTAGCTCCTAGGACTATCCAGGCATTAACTACACACACTGTCATCGTGCACTTACTAACCACTGACTCATCATCTACCTCATGTTAATGTTGTAACAGGGACAACAACGGGTTTATTCTGTCCATTACAATGTTAACACTTGGTTCTATATTCTCACAGAACCAACAAGCAAGCAGGGCCATGGCAAAAGCCGGAGGTGCCAGTTCTCAAGCCGGATCCAGTGCACAGATTGTGGATATAGAAACACTCCTCCTTGAACCACATCTCACCGAAAGACCGCAAGAACTTCAAGCTGTGCATGTGCTCCCAATTCAGGATCCTCCTCAGGGACACACCTCTCAGGTGGGCAAACACGCTCATTGGTTCAGTGATGTTGCAGGACCATTGGGTGATGGAACCTATTTTTGGGAAGCTGAATTGGAGTTTAATGGTAAATGGGGACGCTACCATTTTTTCACGCGCGAGTTTGAGAGCTATCAGAACGCCGAAGTCATGCGTTCAGTATGGACCAAAGCCGGCGTGGACAGTTATTTCAGGGCCCACTTACCAAAGCCGGATTTCTTACGTTGTTCTTATCTTATCAGTACCATCACTCCGAGCAGGGCCAAGGGAGGCGACAGCACCTTTGTGTTACCCTCACTGTTGCCGGGCCATGAACTTAAAAGATTCAAGCTGACCCTCAATCTGGTACGAGAAGCATTGGGCATGTATGGTATGCACATCCCCACTGAAAAGGAAACAATGGTTCCAGGCAGAATGAAACATAAAGATCTCAACAAGCTGAAGGATATGGTAGCAATGACACCGACCATCGCTCTGCACCTACGGACCGTCATGCAGCATTTTGCTTTCCCCGCCCAGGAAAGATTCACCATGCCCCCAAAGAAAATATGGTTTAGCTTGTATCTGGCAGAGACAGAAAGCCTCCCCATCAACGTACCACATTGGATCATAGATCAGATTCACCTAGCCCATCAACGGTGGAACAAGAAGCAGAAAAATATGCTTCACGGATGTTGTGCTCTAACCAAGATAATCTACCGATGTCTTGCCTATGACGTGCCTATTCAGCGGGCACTCGTATGGCCCCGGGCCCAGGAATTCCAGAGAAGGCTATCAGCGGCAGGTCCCCCATCAAAGAAGATGAGAGGGGGAGTCCAATTACCCTGCGCTCAACCAAGGGGAGCCACCACTACACCAGAAATTACGCCTCCCCAGACACGATGCATTAGGCCATTCACCATTCGGCTACCAAGACCAAGTACAGAGGGACCCAACCTGGTGTTTCCACCCGTCCCATCAGATTTGGAATTTCCACAGGGCTTTACTCTCAATGATCTCACTGATGAAGAAGTGGCTAGACTAATTTACGACTCTAATCTCGAGACGGAAACAGAGCGAGCTCAGGAACCACAACCCCATACAACAACATCAGCCCCCACCCGACCAGAAGTGGTAGAAGTCGACGTGGATGAACAAGAGGCCGAACAAGAGGAAGAAGCCTACGAAGAACAAGAGTATGATGAATTTTCAGAGTTGGCAAGTGCCCCTGCGTATTCGGCACAAATAAAAAGACTGTATCGAACCATGCAGCTAGTTCAAGAACAGCATAAAATGTCACTGGAAGCGGGCAAGAAACTCATGAACCAATTGCTGGCTGAGGAAGGCGTGGATGACATGTTCATCGAGTCCATAAACCTACACGCCGATGCAGTAGGATTGGATGAGGCCATTCATGAGGCAATGGCCTACATCCACCGATTCGAGAAAAGAGTTCCCGCCCGTCCCATGAGGTCTGGAAAACAAATTCATGTCAATGTATCAGCATCAGGAGAGACAACGCAAGCAGACGAACATCAGGAAGCACCACTGTCACCACCCTCCCCACCTCTCACTACACAACTCACTCCACCACATGACAATATCACCACCACGTCCACTACCACCACAATCGTCATGGGAATTCTACTCTCTCCGGGAATCCAATTCGGGGGAGTCACCACGCCCACTTTCACCACTCTCTTCACTAACGTCACATCCACCCCACCCACGATCCCCATCTACACGGTCACTCAAACATTTGACACTATGGAAACATCTCCTGCCACTGCACCGCTCCCTCCCCCCATGCCACCTCCATCTCCCATACCCCCTCCACCCACATCTCCACTTGCATCCACATCATTCACAACTCCCTTTCCCGCCCCCATTCCCCCTGCATCTTCACCCCTCCCTGCATCATTTAATGTAAATAGTATATTTCTAGCATTAAATCAATGTGTATATCAGCTTCAGAATGAGTACAGAGCTCTGGACGGCCGGTATCAACAACTGACAACAAATCACCAGAACTTACAAAGGCAATTTAAAATTCTTGAAGAAGAAAATGCAGATGTAAATCAACATTATACAACGCTTGAGCAGGCTCACCAAACACTACTAGAGGCACCCCAACCATCGAAAGAATTAGGCGTCAAACAATTAGAAGCCTTGCTCGAAGTATACCAGGCCGATAACCTACGAGTCAGACGTAACTTGGCGCTACTCAGGAAACATATGGCCACATCACTGGAAGAGAACAAGAGACTGCAAAAACAAAATGAAGAGAATCTGGAAGCGGCAATGGAAGGCTCTCCCCACGAGATAGATCCAGAGCAGTTCAAAGCAGTTCCCACGGAGACGATGAAAACCATTTTGGAAAGCTATGCAGATCTTCTGGAAGCCCATGATGACTTGGAAAGAGAACGTGACACACTACAGAGCAGACTCAAGGAACAAGAAGAACAACCGAAGAGTGTCCCATCAACCTCTACCTCAGACGAAGTAAAGGCCTTAACTGAGCAGGTAGCAGAATTACAAAAGAGGTTACTGACATACGAGAGGCAGCCCTCTCCAGTAGTAGAACCAGAGCCAGAAGAGTTGGTCCCTATTGAGGTAGATGATTCGTACGAAGAACCGTATGTTCCTATGCCAATGCCAGGCGGGCAACGAACCTCAGAGGGACTAGACACCTTGGAAGTGGAAGCACCCGAGTGGCTTCAGACACTGGAAAGGACAGCGAACACCCACGAAGAACGGGTGGCCATTCAGATCCAATCACTAGCGAACCTAGAAGAAACTGTCATAAAGTCAGAATATTTCAGAAGCATGTCTCATCATAGATGGATCGGCACCAATGATGACCAATATGTGCCATACTGCATAGTTTTGGCCGATTACAACGCCGAGATTCAACGACGATGCGGCAAGCCTCCCACATTTGCTACACAATTTGGTCCAGATGATATACCGGACCTGGAATAATATGCCATCCATCAACCCACCTGGAGAATCAGGCTTTTGGAAACATATCCTGAAATGGTCCGAACCTGGAATAATATGCCGTTGTTTATTAAATATAATCCTTGTTACATTCCAGTTCTTCGACGACGCACCTGGCCTGAATTCACTATTGCCGTCAGAGACATCAAAGCCTGCGCAAAATGGTTAAATACGTTTATCTAGCACCTCCACGAGGACCCCCCACGGTGAACTACATGATTTCTACAATCCGTCACTGGAGTATTCGGCTATGCAATAATCCCGATGTGATGGCCCAAATGTGTATGAAAATATTCAAATTAATGCTGATCACTTTCAGGACGTTTAAGAACATTAAGGACCCCCACTTCTCAGGAGCAGGCTTTGTGACAGGAAACCAGGATCTAGTGTACGATATGAGTACCACCCCATCAATTGAAGTAATATATGCTTGGCACGCCAGAATCAAGTACCTCCCAGCCTGCTTTAAACAGACATTTGAGGAGATGTTCATCACAGGATTCTGGGAATACCACTCCGAAATCTTTATACCCAGGCCATCACATCTCCTCCAATTATTTGCTGTGGAGAGAACTATTCATTCAGAACAATTGAGGGTGCCTCATCCGGATGTTCCCGGACCTGTGAACTGGGATGATTTGCTCACAGATCTAGCACGCGGCTTACGACTCGAAGAACACCACCTAGCCTCCGATGTCGTCCAATATTATGTTCAAAAATCCTCTAGACAAGGGTCTGTCAGGGGCGACAGGACGTGAGAGTGGGGGGGTGTTGGCAGCAGTCAGGGAACCGAAGGAGCCACAAGACGAAGAGAGTCAGAGCGAAGGGACAGCACAAGCAGACATGGCAGTCAAAGAAGATCTGGCAAGTAGGCCAATAATTTTCTTCATGAAGAAGCAAGTACGAGCATTCACGCCGATCTAGCACTAAGGCAACCTTTAATTTTTCAAAACCCTTACACCAATTAAAAGTGATTCTCATCACTAACAACCCCTGTAAATACCATGTTCACCTTTTTGTGGCTCCATTTTGTGCAAGCAGAGGAGTCCTCGAGCTTGAGGAGCCTTAGAAGTAGTTGCTTACCAATTTTCGTATTTTTTAGATCTCATTTGAGCCCTCAAATAAGCCCTGGAACCTAATTTTTAACTAGGCCGGACACTAGGTCTGGACAGGGCCAACGCTAGTCAAAAACTATAAAAGGGGCTAGAGAGTTCATTTTTGAGGTTAGCTTGTAATTGAAATGAACTTGTAAGAGCTTTTTGAAAGTAATCTAAGAACTCCATAGCTTCTCATTCCTTGTCTTGCCGTGTGTGCGCGTGTGTGTGTATGTGTGTGCATGCTTGTGTGCTTCTCACTCACGCACTTGTGCCTCCACTTGCTCGAGGTCTTCATACCATCCTCACGTCTTCCCGGACTGACATTAAAGGAGGTGCTACTCATCACTGAGCTACACTTATATTATGTGGATTTTGATTCGAATCTTAGGATGTGGAGTGATGTGATAATATCGTAGGATGAATGATCAAGTCTTATTGTATTATTTGATATATTGGAGTTTTAGAAGTAAAAAAATTAAACATTCCAAATATGAATAATCAACTTGATCTTGTCAAATCTCAAAGAATTTTAGATGAATAAAATACAATGTAAAATCCTTTCTGACTAAAATAGTTTCAATAAAAAATATTTTCATTCCAGAAGATTTTTAATATAAAATATTTTCGATCTACAATGTTTTCAATCTAAAACTTTGTCAATCTAAAACCTTTTCAATCTAAAACCTTTTCAATCTAAAATCTTTTCAATCTAAAACCTTTTCATCTAAAACCATTTCAATCTAAAATATTTTCGATCGAAAATATTTTCGATGAAAAAAAAAATTATCGAAAGCGGCTTCGATCGAAAAATCTCTGAATTATTGTTCAAAAACTATTCGGACTTGTCCGAATAAATTGACATGGCACTAATTAATAAGGGATCATCGAAAAATTTCATAATCATTTGCAAATAATCGAATCATCAAATAATAAAGGGATCATCGAAAAATTTCATAATCATTTTCAAATAATCGAATCATCAAATAATAAAGAATGCAACCTAGCCTAGGATGTGGCCATTCCATGACAACCCTTACTTTTTTAGGATCCATTTGGATTCCATTTTGAGAGGCTATATGCCCAAGGTATGTAACCTTTATTTTGAAAAATTCACACTTTTGACTCCTTAGCAAAGAGTGAGTTTTCCCTCAACACTTGGAATACTTTTCTCAAGTGTTCCAAGTGCTCTTGTTTTGATGTACTATAGATCAGAATATCATCTAGGAAGTCTACTACAAACTTCCCTAGATAAGGCCGTAATACATTATTCATGAGCTTCATGAAAGTGGAAGGAGCATTGGTGAGACCAAAAGGCATCACCAAGAACTCGTAGTGCAAATATCTAGTCTTGAATGCAGTTTTAGGGACATCCTCTGCCCTAATCCTAATCTAATGATACCTTGACCTAAGGTCAAGCTTGATAAAATACCTAGCTTGATGTAACTGATCAAATAGGTCTTCCAATCTAAGCATTGGAGATCTATTTTCGATAGTTACCTTCTTTAGTGCTCTATAGTCCATGCATAATCTCATGAAGCCATCTTTTTTCTTAACCAAGAGCATTGGTGATGCCCAAGGTGAGTTACTAGGTCTAATGAAACCCTTATCTAAATATTCCTATAATTTCCTCTCAACCTCCTGATGTTGAGAAACACTAAGCCCATAAGGTGGCTTACAAATAGGGTTAGTGTTAGTAACTACCTCAATGGCATGGTCAATGTCCCCTCTCTCAGGTGATGACCCTCTAGCTAAGTCAGTGGGAAATATTGATATATTTAGGTAGTGATGTGTGTGAACACTCTAGAACCGCCGGGGCACTTTTTTCCCTCTTTAGGAGGTTTTTTTCCCCCGGCTTGTATATACGCCTATTGCCCTAATGGGCTACTTATCTTTGTACATTCTCTAGTAATACATTCAGTATTGTGTGTTTGTGCTCCAAGCTTCTTCTTCTTCCTTGTGTTGTTCGCGTGCTTCCGCAGACGTCTATCTCCAACAATTGGTATCAGAGCAGGTCGTCGCTTCTTCTAGGATGCCGTCGACACTCCTCCGTTTGCAGTCTCAGATTTGCACGAAATTTGGTGAGCATACTCAGGGTGTTTCCGAGATCAAAACAACTGTGCTGTGTGGTGCCGAAATCGCGATTTGAGCTCGTTTCGGCCTCCGAACGCACTATCGCAGTGCTTGTGCAGGCTATTTCGTCCTTTTGTGCCAAAGGTATATACCAGTTTCTGTTCGCCAGTTTAAGCGTCTCGAAGTGTGCTACAGGTCTAGCAGAACTCGTCTGGGCAGTTCCGTTCAACTTTTTGAGATACAGTCAATTTTCTGCATCAAGGTATTTTAGTCACCGGCCATGGCTGAAAGCAGTGATGTATTCCGTATGTTGGCTCCTCAAGTTCGATGGTACCAACTACCCATTATGGGCTTATATGATGCGACATGTACTGGTTGCAAAAGGATTGTGGAACATTGTGTAGGGTGTTGAAAGACGTCCTGTTACACCTGTAACGACAGGTACTGCAAATACAGGTGTTGGAGCTGATGAAGATGGTGTCGAAGATGATATTCCGCAGATTCCTGTTCGTGCTGCTGTTTCTGTTGCACCTACTACAGAGCAGATTCGTTGGGATGGTAGAGATGCCCAGGCACATGCATTGATAGCTTTGTCTGTCAAACGTGCCATTATTCCTCACATTCGCTCTTGTAGAACAGCAAAGGATGCTTGGGATACACTTACCACTATGTACCAGGCTAGGAATGAGGCTCGTGTTGCTTACCTCCAAAAACAGTTGGAGAGTGAGCACATGAATGAAGGTGATTCTATGGACAATTTTCTTACAAAGATCAAAGACCTGAAGGAACAATTGATTTCTGCTGATGAGGTTATACCAGATAGCTAACTTGTGCAAACCGTTCTTAATGGTCTTCCTGATTCATATCAGAGTTTTGCCTCTACTCTTCGGTTGATGATGAAAGGCAATCCGAATGCCTTGTCATTTGAGGAATTAGTCTCTATTCTGTTGCAGGAAGATCAGTCCAGGCAGAACAGGTCCATTATGCGTGTTGCAGATCAAGCTTTCCTGGCTAGTCAGAAGGGCAAAGGAAAATGGAGCTCTTCTACTAGTAAGCAGAAATCTGCAAATGCTCCACAATCGAAGAACCAGGATAAAGATGAGAAGAAATCAGAAAAGCAGAAATTGTTCTGCAAGTACTGTAAAGGAAATGATCACATTATAAAGAATTGTCCAAAATTGGCTGCTAAAGAGGCAAAGAAGAAAGAGGCTGGAATGGTTGTTGCAGAGGCCTCTACACCAAAAACAGAGTCTGCAAATCTTGTCCAGGAAGAAGAATGGGCGTTTACTACTGTCTGCACTTTTGACCCATCTTCTCATGATCAGTGCATGTCTGCAGTAGACTCAGATGTTTGGTACTTTGACAGTGGGGCGACCAAACATATTACCTCGCAGCGCAGTTTCTTCTCTTCACTCGAGCCTGCCCCCACAGGGAATACTGTCACATGCACCAATAACTCCTCTTATCCTGTTATGGGAGTTGGTAAGATCATTCTGACTACTGCTGATGGTAGTTCTTTCACTTTGTCAGATGCTTTATTTGTGCCAGGGATCAAAAAGAACCTGTTATCCGTTTCTACATTAGCCAAGATTGGCTTGGTTGTGAAATTCGTTGATGACAGGTGTACAGTCCATGATCTCTCAAATGGCGATGTGATTATTGCTTCTGGCATTTTATGTCGTGGGCTGTATAAGCTCATAGACTATGAAAAATCTGTGAATGATTCAGCATGTGCAGTTCATGATTCTCAGGCTATGTCAGATGCAAAGCTTTGGCATGCACGCTTTGGTCATCTGAATTTTGCTAGTTTGTTATGCTTGCAGAAATCTGAAATGGTGTCCTCTTTGCCCAAACTTGAGGCACCTGGAAAACATGTTTGTGAAGGCTGTATTTTGGGCAAAATGCAGCGTTCTTCCTTTCCAAAAGATGGTTCAGTTCGGGCTACGCAGAAATTGCAGCTTGTACATAGTGATGTCTGTGGTCCTATGCAGACACCCTCTTTTGGAAATTCCCTTTACTTTGTGACTTTCATTGATGGTTTTTCCAGGCATGCATGGGTATATCCACTCAAAGCAAAGTCCGAAGTGTTCATGTGCTTCAAACAGTTTTTGGTTTTGGCTGAAAATCTGTCAGCATGTAAAATGGGCACCCTCCATTCTGATCGAGGGGGGGAATATATGTCTTCAGATTTTAATGCATTTCTGGCTGAATGTGGGATAAAACACCAGTGTACAGTGCCGTATACACCTCAACAGAATGGAGTTGCTGAACGAAAGAACAGGTCACTCATGGAGATGGCGAGGTGCATGGTCAAAAGTCAAGCTTTGCCACATAGTTTCTGGCTTGAGGTTGTCATGTGTGCAGCATATGTACTGAACAGGTGTCCCACTAAAGCGTTGCAGTCTATCACTCCATATGAGGCTTGGCATGACCGCAAGCCATCTGTTGCTCATCTGCGTGTTTTTGGTTGTTTGGCATATGCATTAGTGCCTGAACAACATCGCAAAAAATTGGATGATAAGGCAGTAAAATGTATTTTTGTTGGGTACAGTTCTGAAAGTAAAGGCTATCGTCTGTATCATCCACAGACTAAACGCATTCTGGTTAGTCGTGATGTTGTCTTTGTGGAAGATGCTATTCAGCCATTGCTTTCATGTACTAAGGAGACATCTGTTAGCTCCAAAGACATGTATGATACTTTGATGCCTCTTTTTACAGGTGGACAGGCTAGTGCTGGTCCTAATGAGGCAACTTCTCAGCCTTTGCAGGTTTCATATGATGATGCAGATCATTCCATTTCTGATGCAGATTTACATGATGCACTTGTTGATGAGAGAGCTGATATTGAGCAGGCAAAAACTATGCCAAAATGGCTGGTGAAGACTTTGTGTGACAGCAAATTAGATGCACCTTTGTCATATCGTACTCGTTTAGGCTCTCATAGTGCCTCCTTTGCATCAGATTGCTATGCTATGGCTGCATCTAGTCTTTGTGATGAGAATGAGCCCGTTTCTTTTGATGAAGCAAAGAATTCAGAAAATTGGATGGCTGCTATGCAATCTGAATATGATGCTATAATGAAGAATGGTACGTGGTCTTTATGTGACTTGCCTCTTGGCAAGAAGGCCATTGGCACTAAGTGGGTATACAAGCTGAAGCGTAAACCTGATGGTACAGTTGACAGGTATAAGGCTAGGATTGTTGCAAAGGGTTATGCACAAGAAAGAGGCATTGATTTTGATGAGACCTTTGCACCTACATGTCGTATGACTACTGTTTGGAGCATTTGTGCACTTGCAGCCCATCATGGTTGGAATGTACATCAGTTGGACATTAAAACAACATTTCTGAATGGTGACTTGCATGAAGAAGTGTATGTTTTTCAGCCCCGTGGCTTTGTGCAGAAAGGGCATGAAAACCAGGTTTGCAGGTTAAAGAAGGCATTATATGGTTTAAAGCAAGCACCACGTGCTTGGTATGAGAAGATACATGCCTATCTGATTGCACATGGTTTTGAGAACAGTCCAACTGAAAGCACCTTATATGTTAAACGTGCTAATGATGTGCTTCTGATCATTGTTGTCTATGTTGATGACATGCTGCTCACTGGTCCTATTGAGACACATATTGATGATTTTAAGGCTGATTTGCATGCCTCATTTGAGATGTCTGATTTGGGGCATTTGCATCACTATTTGGGCATTCAGTTTATGCACGTTGATGGTGGAATGGCTTTGTGTCAAACGAAATATATTGACACATTATTGCAGCATTTTGGCCTTGAAGACTGTAAGCCTATTGCCACTCCTATGGAGACAGGTTTACGATTGAGTCTTCATGATGCTGGAGATGCATTTGATGTTGTTCTCTATCAGCAGGCTGTTGGATGCTTGATTTACTTATGCATTACTCGGCCAGATATTCAGTTTGATGTCTCATAGATGAGCAGGTTTATGCATTGCCCAGGAGTCACGCATTGGAAAGCAGTTAAGCGCATCTTTCGCTACTTGAGTGGTACTCGGCTACTTGGGTTGTTTTATCCCAAGGGGGGATCACTATCGCCAGATTTGCATGCTTTTTCTTACTCAGATTGGGCTAGTTGCTATGACACTCGTGTGTCCACCAGTGGTTTTTGCTTCATGCTTGGTAGCTCATGTATATCTTGGTTGAGCAAGAAGCATCCTATTGTGGCCACTTCCAGTTGTGAGGCTGAGTATAGGGCAGCTTTCACAGTGACTATTCAGTGTGTGTGGCTCAGATGCCTTATGGCTGATTTGGGTGTTGGCCAATCTTCTACCTCCACCATCTTCACTGACAGTCAGAGCGCATTGGCAGTTGCGAGGAACCCTGTGTTCCATGCTCGCACTAAGCACATTGAGGTGCATTATCACTATGTCAGGGAGAGGTTCTCTGCTGGGGAGATCAGCTTGGCATATGTGCCCACGCAGGAGAACATTGCAGACCTTTTCACGAAGGCTCTACCTAGGGAGAAGTTTGAAGCTTTTCGCAAAGCTTTGGGCTTACTTCCTTTTGTGGAGTGATTTCCACATAGCTTGGCACTTCCTTATACATGAGTGCCAACTCCTTGTTCACCGGATCACTCCCAGGGGGGATTTGTTGATATATTTAGGTAGTGATGTGTGTGAACACTCTAGGACCGCCGGGGCACTTTTTTCCCTCTTTAGGAGGTTTTTTTCCCCCGGCTTGTATATACGCCTATTGCCCTAATGGGCTACTTATCTTTGTACATTCTCTAGTAATACATTCAGTATTGTGTGTTTGTGCTCCAAGCTTCTTCTTCTTCCTTGTGCTGTTCGCGTGCTTCCGCAGACGTCTATCTCCAACAGGAAAAACATCTCTAAATTCAAACATAAGATCTTTAAAACCTTTAACAATACACTCTTGCAAGAAAGAATAGTAAAAAATCATGTCCATATTTATGTTTCTAGCATGAAATATACATCAGATAAAGTGTCAGTACAATACTCAAAATCCTGACTATACAACAAAAAGATCTTGTGTACATGCTAAAAATGACAAAGACTATACAACTCTAAAGATGAGATGAGAGGTGCACTAGGTACGTCTCTCTCTCTCTCTCCTTGAATAAAAAATTTACTTCCATTTCTTTCAAACCCAAGAGTGTTGTTTTTTCAACTCTGTTTAAGCATGTCTCCCAACCCCCATAGCCACTCTCTTCCTAATACAATGTTTGGCCTCTCCATATTCATGATTTGGAAGTCCATATGGTCAGTGCAATCTTGTATCTTGACTTCCAAATTGGATACCATAGTATCCCATATTCTCTTGTCCTCCCCTTGCATCATAGATACTATGTATTTATGTGCACTCAGTTGTTGGGGAATCTTTAGCTTCTTGACCAGAGCATAGTTTGTGAAGTTATGAGTGGCTGAGTCATCTATCATGGCTCACACCCTGGTCCTGAGTACACTACCATGAAGTTTAACCAAGTTATTTGGTCCAAACTATTGTGACCACAATGATTGTGTCAAACAACATGTGTGCTTGATGTCCTTGTGCATCACTTCCACTCCCTTGCAGCTAGACATGCCATGAATAAGAAGTGTCTACACTATGTGGACCACCTTTTTGCCCTTAACAGGGTTTGACTACTCTCTGGTCCTCTCTTCTTTTCTTCCCTCTTCTTGAGTGGACAGTTCCATTGTGAATGGCTAGGAGACAAACACCTAAAACACAAGTTCTCTCTCTTGGCCCTCTCAAACTGGTCACTAGGTAATCTAGGCCCATCCCAATTCTTCTCCTCCTCATTCTCAGGAAGGAACTTTTTCAAGAAAAGAGTTTCAAGCTAATCCCAATCCGTAGGGGAAAAAATTTCCTGCTTGAGACTCATCCGCCACTTATAAGCATGCGGCAGAAGCGAGAAACTCGCCTCTAGCACATGATATTCACGTGGGGCATCCTTCAATTGATGCAAGTCATTCCAATTTTGCAAAAAAGTGTAGACCGCATTCTTATTTCTCTCACAGTCATCCCCTGTAAAGGTACGTGGCTTAAGGTCTTTCAAGAGGGGAGGTTCCCTAGAACTCTCTCCTTTATTCTTAGTAGGAAAAGGGACATCCTTCCTAGCCATCTCCATAGGAAGAGTAGGCATCTCTCTTTGCTTCCTAGCTAGGAAAGAGGTCATATTGTCTCAAGTGAGATTGTCTGAGACTTATGATGTTCAATGAGAGAAGTTATGCTACCAATGTCTCTCTCCAACCTAAGGGTTTGTTCCTTGAACTTTGGAAATTGTTTGTGTGTAACAAAATCATCATAGAGTTCCACATAAGAATACTCTTCTTCTTGTGGCTCTTTTTCCTCTACTTTTTGCTCAACTTCTTGCTCAAGATCTACCTCTTCCATCCTATGGTCAACGTCCTCTAGTTGTTTCTCTATAGGTGGAGAAGCATAGTCTAAATCTTTCTTACCCTTAGGATTCATATTTCACTTCCCCATTTACTAGTTAGAGTATGTAAAAGGAATGGAAGTAAACTTATTATGCAAGAAAGAGAGAAAAAGTAGTACCAGAGCTCTTCCCTAATGCAAAGTAATGCTTCCAAAGTGGAAGCAAAGCGATATTTGAAGCATTAAGGCACTCATCTACAATCCTTCCTAGGCCCAAATGAAAATTTGAAATGTCCAGTTTGTTGGAGTTAGACATCTGTGGAATCACGTGAACAACATAAGGAAGAAGAAGAATCTTGGAGCACAACACACAATACTAAATGTATTACCACTAGAATATACAAAGATAAGTAACCCAATAGGGCTATAGGCATATATACAAGACGAGGAAAAAAATTTCCCAAAGAGGGAAAAAAGTGCCCCGACAGTCCTAATGTGTTCAAACACATCACTACCTAAATATATCAACAAATCCCCCCTGGGAGTGATTCGGTGAACAAGGATCTGGCACTCATGTACAAGGAAGTGCCAAGTTATGTGGAATCAATCCACAAAAGGAAGTAAGCCCAAAGCTTTGCGGAAAGCTTCAAACTTCTCCCTAGGTAGAGCCTTCGTGAAAAGGTTTGCAATGTTCTCCTGCATGGGCACATATGCCAAGCTGATCTCTCCAGTAGACAACCTCTCCCTGACATAATGATAATGCACCTAAATGTGCTTAGTACGAGCATGGAACACATGGTTCCTCGCAACTGCCAATGCGCTCTGAGTATCAGTGAAGATGGTGGTGGAAGAAGATTAACCAACACCCAAATCAGCCATAAGGCATGTGAGCCACACACACTCAAAAGTCGCTATGAAAGGTGCCCTATACTTAGCTTCACAACTGGAAGTGGCCACATTAGGCTGCTTCTTGCCCAGTCAAGATATGCATGAGCTACCAAGCATGAAGCAAAAACCACTAGTAGACACACAAGTGTCATAGCAACCAGCCCAGTCAGAGTCAGAAAAATCATGCAAATCTGACAGTAGTGATCCCCCCTTGGGATAAAACAACCCAATTAGCCGAGTACTACTCAAGTAGTGAAAGATGCACTTAACTGCCTGCCAATACTTGACACATGGGCAATGCATAAGCCTGCTCATCTATGAGACAACAAATTGAATATCTGGCCGAGTAATGCATAAGTAAATCAAGCATCCAATAGCCTACTGATAGAGAACAGCATCAAATGCATCTCCAACATCGTGAAGACTCAATCGTAAACCTATATATATATATATATATATATATATATATATATATATATATATATATATATATATATATATATATATATATATATATATATATATATATATATATATATATATATATATAATTTTCTTAACTTGGTCACATCCAAGCTTTTGATGAAGATATCTAAAACTTGGTCCTTTGTACCTACAAAATGAACATTAATGTCCCCACTTCCAACCTTTTCCCTTACATAATGGTAATGCACCTCAATGTGCTTGCTCCTTGCATGATACTTGGGATTGTTAGCAAGATGTAGGCTTGACATGTTATCTCCATAAACTAGAATTGGTCCAAGTTTTATGCCAAAATCTTTGAAGAGCTTCTTAAGCCACATTGCATCACATGTAGTGAGGGCTAAAGCTCTATATTCAGCCTCTCTTTAACTCAATGCAACTGTGGGCTTCTTTTTGCTCATCCATGAAATTGCTTTTGTGCCTAGCATTCAAACATAGCCAGAAGTTGACCTTCTATCATCAACACTCCTTGCCCAATATGCATCACTTCATGCTGTTTCTTGAAGTTCTTCATCATACTTGTATAGCAACCCATAATTAAATGTACTCTTCACATACCTTAACACTCTCTTTCCATGATTGAGATGTGTATATGTGGCTGCATCCATGAACTGAGATAGAACTCCAACTATGCAGCACAAGTCAGGTCTTGTGAGTGTACCATAGATCAATGATCCCACAATTCTCCTATATAGTGTAAGGTTTTCTAGATTCTTACCATCTTCCTTGCTTAACTTGACACTTGAATCCATAGGTTGAGCTATTGGTTGGCAATCTGTCACGCCAAACCTAAACAACACATCTAGAATATACTTCTTTTGAGAGAGATAGATACCTTCTTTCCCATAAATCACCTCAATGTCAAGAATGTACTTAAGCACACCTAAATCTCGGATTTCAAACTCTCTTCGAATGTATTCTTATTTTTATGCACAAATATGATCAAGTTGGAGCTTCAATTATATATCATTTTATCATCTATGTTGTCTTTGCATTGATCCATATTATCATTGATCATTATATATGATTGCCACTACTAGTTTTGCATTAGTGGATGGTATATTCCCACATGGTTATTTTGGTTCAGAGTCCATTTCATAGAGGATATACTACTGACATTTTATTGGCTTTTATGTTAGAAGAGTACTCTTCTGGATCTTTGATGCTTATGTGATAGCTTTGGATTATTTCTTATCTCCATTCACTTGGACTTGGTCACAACTTATTGGTGAGATTTTGCACCATCTTGCATGATCTATTCTTGTGTGGGGGTGTATCACCATTGCATTGGCATGTATTGCCATTAGTTTTTGGCATGTGTATTTCCCACTATCTTTGATTGGATCGATGATAGGTGGTGATAGGTTATTCATTGTCCTTTTGCTACTGGTTATCTTATTTTGATTGCTCAATTTAAAGTGGATACTCTACCAAAATTTTTCCAAGATTCTTTCACATCTACTTGGTTACTTTGGAGACTTGGTGAGCAAGCTTATGCTCATGGTTTTATGTGCATTATAAAAGGAAATGCGATTTTGAATGGATGAAGAAGAATTTTGTTTCATGATGATATTTGCAAAATTTATAAATAATTAGAACTTAGATTGATGATTTTTGGTCTAAAATTGTTAATAGCTCAAACTTTGTCGATTTGATATATCCTAAATACCAAATTGAAATTAAGTAAATTCCATGCTAGATGCATGGTTATGTGACAATTGTCTCACCTAGTTTCTTCTCCAACAAGATGTTTATGATGTGAGTTATGCATATGGATATGTAGGTGTGATCCTATTGGTGAAAGAGTATTAGTTCTAGTATCTTGTTACCTTGCTAGTCTCTTGGATTGCCAGCATGGTGTCTTCTTGGTTTGATGGCACTAACTTTCCAAGATGGAAAGCTCAGATGTGGCATACATTGGTTCATGCATGGTTACACATGTATATGCATAGAGATGCACAGAGGCCTCATGACATGCCCGACCACGTATGGATGGATATAGATGCATTGGAAGCTCCACTATCTGATATAGGTTATGGATTCTATATATGATTTTGTGATGTATGCGGAGACAAGTAGTGCATTATGACAGAGAGTACATGATATATATGTGGCTCCATTGACTCATGTGAGACATAGATCACATCGACAACTTTGATGTTGGCATTGTGGACGTGAGGGCATACTCATTCGCATTGCTTTAGGCGGATGAGATCATGACATTAGAGATATGCATATGATGCAGGTCAGGTAGTGGTTTCAAGAGAGTCTATGGCATTTGATTATGCTAGTGATGGTTATATCACTTTCTCCTATGGTTCAGCAATCCCTCATATTTTCACACTAGAAGTGAGATGAACCCAATACCTAGGTCCCTTCATACACCTTTTCTACTATCCTGTAGAAAACATCTGATGCACCTACTTTACACTGATCCAAATGACCTAAGGTTTTAGCCAAACTTAGTATGGTCTATAAGCTTTCCAACAAGCTATAGAACACCTCAAATGCATCTATTTAGGTTAGTCAACAACTTTGTACAAAACGGACTATGCAAAGATGTAGGATATGCAAAAATTAGGGTTACAGAGATACACCGATTTCTCTGCACATGAAAGTTATTTCAAGGATCCCATTCATCATGGCAGATGTAGGTCAAAATGTGGAGTTTCTTGACAAAGACAACTATCAGCCATGGAGGTTGTTGCTCTAGCACAATGGTGAGAACCAGGTTAAGAAGCTTCACCTCCTTAATTGTCAATCCGCAGAAGAGATAGGAGTGATATGAAGATCGTGAACGTGAGATGAAGTGAGAGTGAAGGTGAGAAGCATAGAAATGCACACACACATACACACACACTACGAAGAGACAAGCAAGACACAATGGAAGGTGAGAAATCAACTCTATTACTCAAGAACACTATTACAAGCTCAAAATAACTCTAAGCTCACACTAGCCAACCTCAAAAATGAGCTCTCTAGCTCTTTTTATAGTTTCTAGACTAGTTTTGACTGGTTTCACATCTAGTGACCGGCATAGTTAAAAATTAGGTCCTAGATGCTATTTGGAAGGGTAAACGGTGTCTAAAAATAACGAAAATTGATACGCGCATTCTACCTAAGCTCCCCAAGCTCGAGGACTCCTCGGCTTGCACAAAATGGAGCTAGAAATTAAGAAAAGGGTTTTTCTATGTTACATATGTTACATTAGTGATAAAAATCACTGTTGGAGGTTTTTTGAAAAGTATTTCTAAAACATGATTCTTTGAAAAAAGATTCGACTCGCTCCCTGCTCCGTCGTTACATGCTTCCGCGTCTTCTATGCCTCTGGCTGCTTCCAACACCCCCCTCCCTCTCGCTTCTGTCGTCCCTGACAGAACCTTGTTGTGAGGTCTACCGGACATAGTTCTATAGGAGGTCTTGAGCGAGGGTGTGCTCGGAGATACGAATGCCTCGGGCCAGATCTGCCTCGAGTTTCTCCCAGTCGATTGGTTGCGGTTCTTCCGGTGGCGGGAGCTGATAGTGTGTGGAATAGACCATTCGTTCACAGGCAAATAAGTGTAATAAATGTGTAGGCCTGCTTATGAATACCTCTGAATGGTATTCCCAGAAGCCATCTCTTCGAATGTCTGCTTGTAGCACGCCGGTAGGTACTTTATTCTGCAATGCTAGGCATAACACACCCGTAGCGATGGCGTTGTACTCATATCATATACCAGATCGAAATTGCCATGCTCAAAGCCCGGGGTGTTGACATGAGGTGCCTTGACGCGTCGGAAGACTTTAAAAATCATTTGCATCATGTCAAAGATTTTGACAGTCATATGCGCCGCTATATCGTCCATATGCTTTAATCTAGGGAGCCAGTGGCGAATTGTAGCCATCATGTAGCCTACAATTGGTAACTCGATGGGTGGCTTAAAATAGGGGTAATTCAACCAGTCCTGACACTGCTTATTGTTTTGTACCTTGATAGCAAAGGCAGTCTAGGAGCGGCGTCGTGGTACTGGTCCCCAACACGGGTTGTACTTCAAATGCAAAGGTGCCTTTACCCATGTACTCATCATTTCTGGATACTTCTGTAGTAAATCTTTCCGCCACTCTGGTTGATAGATCTCTCCTTGCTCCGCATCTAGTGGCAAATCATCCTCCTCGAACTGAGTCGCATGCGATGGTTTCTTATCTGTTTCTTTCTCAATGGCTAACTGGTATTCGGCCATTAACATAAAATACGGTTTATACTGTAGCTCGTGCCCAGATATGTATTGTCGCGGGGCCAAATGAGCAAAGAATGGAGATTGTAAAATTCTTTCTTCTATCATCGCCATCGCATGTAATTGTGCCTCTACTCTAGCTGAGTGCGTTGTTCCAAGTTCCTCAATTGTCTTCATCCACGCGGGGGTCGGGAGTTCGTAAGTCATCTGGCCTTCGGCCGTGACGCGTCCGCCTGGGATGGGTTGTGGCTCGTACGCCTCTTCAAACGTTTCCTCCACCGGGATGGTGACAGTTTCTTCCTCAGCTGGAAGCTGAGGTGGGGAATCTGGCCTTGATGGTGCTTCATATACTACAATCCTTGATTCAAGGTTCGATACCTGGGCCCGTAATGCGTTGAGTTCCTCTAAGATGTCAGGAGAGGGGTCCACAGGTGCTGGTATGTCTTGGTGTGCCGGTGCTCGTAACTGGAGTAATTTATGATCTTCTTTGAGTTTCTGCGATCTTCTAAGATGTCAGGAGAGGGGTCCACAGGTGCTGGTATGTCTTGGTGTGCCGGTGCTCGTAACTCCTCGTTCATGCGATCGTATTCATCTAGCAGTCTTACATGATCTTCTAGCAGCATCCTCATCGAGTCTGAGGGAATGGCTTTGAACCGACTAGGACTGAGAGGTTGGTCTGGATGGTCTAGGGCCGCTTCTAAGTTTTCTCGATTCTGGTCTTGTAAGCGCTGGTTTTCCTCCTTTGCTGCTGCTAGATGTCTTCTGAGTAAGCCCATGTTTCGTGTTAGTGTTGCATTGCAAACTATCTGGGCTCTTAATAAGTTATCCAGGTCAGCAGTGGCTTCCTTGGTCTTTTCTTCGCTTTCTAGTTCTAATTTATGATAGGCCTCTCGTAATTCTTGGTATCGGCTATTCAGTGAGGCATTCTCAATAGACAATAAATTAAGCTGCGACTGTAAGTCATTGGTTGTCCTCTGCAGCTGCTGGTAATTATCGCCAAGAGATGTGAACTCATCTCTGACTTGCGTCATACACATGAACATCTGTCGCAATGCATTATCTACAGTGGGTGATAGTATTAATGGGGTGCTAAATGAAGATGCAGTGGATGTAGATGCAACGGGAACGGGGAATGGGGGTGGGAAGGGGGATGCTGTAGTGATTGTTGAAAATTGTGATGTGCCTAAAAATGTTTGTGCCGTGAGTGAAGTGAGTGATGGTGCAATGGGTGGTGAGATGTCCATGTCATTGGACGTGTCCAGTGCAGTGACCGTGAATATGGGTGTGACCGTGGGTGCTTGTGCTGGTGTAAATACGGGATTTACAAAGGTTGAGGAGTAATTTACAGGGGGGCTGGCTGGTGCAGCTTGGTGGAAAGGGGAAATAGGGGTTACCGTGGTCGGGGAGGTGAGACTGGGGAGAAGGTTAATGGCGGTGGGAATGGGAAAAGGGGTCGTGGAGGTGTGGGGAAGGACGGGAAAGATGGATGGAGGAATGGGTTGAATGGAAAGGTGGATGTGTGAGGGGGTAGACTGGGTCTAATGGGTGCAGGAATTGTGGGGTGAATGGTCGTAAAGATGATTTCTGCTACGCCACCGACGAATGAAGATGTTGGTCTGGGAGAAGGAGGGTGAATAGGGGAGGCTGGAGGGATGGGCGGTGATGGAGGAGCGGTTGGGGTGGTCGGTACTTCAGTGACTACTGAGGTATGTACAGTTGTAGCGCGGGGTGGGGAATCTACAAGGATGGTTCCTGCTGCCAACGAACTTTTGGGGACGAGGCGTGCCTCCCTGGCTTGTTCTGAAGACTGTGCTCCTGTTGGTACACGAATGTATTCGCCGGGCTTTGAAAGTAGTCGTACTGTGTGGGGGTCAAACTGTGGTAGTGGCTTTCTTTGCAAGTACCTAAGTGCTTCGTTGGAGCCTACTGATTTGACTAACTCTCTGAATCCTTTGATGTATGCGTCTTCGAATCCGCCTCTGACAAGTTCTTGTTCTATTATCGCTTGACTCTCTTCCTCAGTCAGCTTTTTGTGTGCCCAAACCTTTTCCATAGTTCTATACAGCTTCTTAATAGCCAGTGTGTAAGCGGCTGCTTCGTAAGTTTCATCTTCATGGGTACTTGTATCATCATGTGTGTCTGTTTGTTGGCCTTGGCCATCTGTTTGTTCATGCTCTTGGGATTCGATAGTGCCCTGGCTTGCTTCGTCATTGCCTTCGTCGTCATCGGTTGCTGTTCTTTTGTCATCAGAGCTAGACACAATCTGTCCTTGTGGCTGATCCCTGGGTGTGGTAGGGTAGCTAGGCCTTTCAAATTCTTGAGAAAACAATTGTCCTTCTGAAAACTGGAACTCATTGGAGAATGCATCGGGCATCTCAAAATCAAAATTTGGATCCAGTGGTGCTGTTTGTTCTGCTTCTAAATGGGGTATTGGAAAAGAGAACGCTTCCGCACCAATGGTGGTGGGAATTTCAGCTGCTGTGGTGATAGGTTCTGTGGTTGTGGCTGCTTGGGGTGCAACAGTACTGGTGGTGCCCTCCGTTACAACTGGTCTTGATAATCTGATACGAATAGGTTGTACTGTGGGAGTGGCTGCTATCGGTGACTGCTCTGGAGATGGTTGTGGCGAGGGTGATTCTGGGACTTGTAGGCATGGGATAGTGCCTCTCATCCGCTTTCCGGCTCTGCCTTTGCTAGCCTTTCTAGCTTTCTTTGTGGTTCCTTTAAATGCCTTCAGTTCCTCACTAGTCATGGCGCGCTCTATGGGTAAATCATATGCCAAACACATGTATATAATCCTTGTAAGTGCACAACATCCATTGATGACTTTCTTTCGTTCCCATCTATGTTGTGCCAAATAGAGCTGATCAATTATCCAGCTAGCTAGATCAACCGTTTGAGGTCCAGTACATGCTAAGTATAAACCAAACCAGATTCTCTTGTGGGGCATGGTAAAACGATCCTGAGCTGGGAAAGCAAAATGCTGCATGCATATCCGCAATGGCTTGGAGAGCTCAGGGGTTATAGCTGAAATATCCTCCCACTTAGTAACATCACCACGTTTCATCTGCTCTGGGACTAGCCGTTCTCTCTCCGTCGGAGTATGCGTTCCATGTATTTTGAGAGCTGCACGAATTAAATCTTTGGACAAATAAAACCTTCTTAATGGAGGGTCATTTACCAAGGATGGTAACATGAATGTTCCGGGTAGATCCTTGTTCTCTGAAGCTATCAAGGTGGTTACTAGGTAAAAGCATCTGTAAAAATCGGGTTTAGGCAGAGGGTCACTAAAATATTCTGTAAATCCCGCTCGTGCCCAAACGTGCGTTAAATCTTGTGTATTCTGCAGTCCTTCAAATTCTCTTGAAAAGAACTGGTACTTGGTCCATGTGCGAAGATCAAATGCCAAATTGGCCTCAAATATGAAATCAGCGTCTGCTAATGGTCCTGCTAGGCCTTGAAACCAGTGAGAATTACGATGAATCTTCTCAGTATATCCTCTAGGAGGATCGTCGATTGGCATGGGTCCTGGAAAACCTTGAAACTCTGGTGTTGCATCGTAGGATAAGATTCCACGAGTAATTCTCCAATATTGGCCATTGGTGTGCTTGGGCCAACTTCTGATGGTCCTTCTTCGGTTTGCATGATGACTGACGAGCTAATATAAAAGATCTGCTACAAAACATTAGCACATTAGTATGGAAATTAATTATGATCCCATTAAGGTGAGACCGCAATCCCTTTCCATAACCGATGTGTAACCCATGTAGCCAAGTGTCATGAAGTGATTGATGCAATGATTATTTGCAAAACTAATGCAGGTCTCTAGACGCCTACATTGTCAGATTATGCATACATTTCTTGATGAGCTTTTATTATGCATGATGTGGGGTTTTGGTGTATGAATTTATACAAGGTTTGGTTGAGGGTGAATTATTACAAGGGTGGAGTTTAAACGGGGTGGGAGAATTGTTAGATAAGGGGGTACAAGAAGACGTCTGGATACGTTTCGGTATCCATTTCCTAAGAGTCTTTGAGTGCGTGGTGTGTTTCTGCTGAGGGACGAAAAGTGGTAACGGGTTTGGTGGTATTGAAGGATGGAAAGATTTCTGAGGGGTATATATTACATGGCTTGAGGGTTGGGCTATAATACATTGTTTGGGTACCCAAATCTGCATGGGTGTGGGTCGATTGATAGGATACTTCTTGGCGATCCAAATCTGTCGAGTATTTGTACTTGGGGAAGAAGATCGAGGGGACTTTGGATGCTGACTCTGCTTCTGTTGAAACTTTGTCCTGTTCTCGTCTGCAGTGTTGCCAATAGCCTGTGGTTGCTGTCCTTTTGGCACCCATATTTGTTTCGTGCCACTTGTTCTGTGATGTTGATACTGCTGCTTTCTTTGCCTTGTCTGGTGGTGTCGTCGGTCTGGGTTCCTCTGTTGTGGTTGACTCGTTCGTGGTTGGGTTTGAGAGGTCCATTGGACGCTCTGCTTTGGAAAAAAAGGGAGATCCAACACTTGCGTGACCTGCCCATTAGGAAGTGATTCGTTATTTATCTTTAATCTAGGCCAGTCCGCAACAAGTTTGGAAGGATGAGCACCGCAGGGTGTTGTGCTCATTTGGCCGCTGATGCAACCCATCTGACCGCTGATTGTGTCCATCTGCCCTAGCGGTTGGGTAGCTACCCCTTCTAGTTTGCAGGAAGCCCCAGGGAAGATCTCCTGTCGTCCTTCTGATTGACAACTGTCTATAGCCAAGCCCGAGTGGGTTGGTGTAGACGTAACGTGACTGATCTGACCAAAGATCTTCCGGTCTTCCGTCGCATGCATTTCATAGGGTCTAGGGTTACAAACCTCAGTTGGAATGCCGTTAGGGAAGTCAAGCGGTATCACTCGCTTCTGTTCTAAGGTTCCAATCTGTAAGGAGCCTTGTCTAAGATTTAGGTCCACTGAGTGATCGTATAGCCAATCTTGGCCAAGGATTAGGGGTTCTATCAGGTCGTCATCATGGCACACTAGTAGCTTCGTTGTCATGGTCACTTCCTTAATGAGGATAGGAAGGTCCACCTCACCCATGCAAGGGGTTTCCATGCCTCCTAGCCCTATGAGGTATGCCTCAATTGGCCGCATTTCTATTCCTGAATCCTTATAGTGGGACCATCTAATCGCACTAGTCGCAGCACCTGAGTCAATTAAAGCCCTGAGCTCTTGGCAAGGGTTGTCGTGCTCTAGCCTGACTGTAATGAATGGTCTCCTTTCCACTATACTAGGATGAGTGGTTGACTTTACTTGACACATGGCCATGGGATATCTGGGTGTAGTTTCCAGATGGTTATAATGTTCTCTCCCTAGTCCTTGTCTTCTTAACTTCATGCGTTTAATGCATTCTATTGCTTCTGCGTGAGCTTCCGCTCGTATTCTATTTTCTTCCTCCTTACGCTTCTTTGCCAACGTGAGTCGTCTAAGCATATCCTCAGTAAGAGGTTCCTGATATAGCTTGACTCTACAGCCACTAATATAATTAGGCATTACGTCTCCTTCTAAGGTGGCTAACTGTGCTGCTCCACTTGTTGAGAGTCTGTTAATGATCATAGGTCCATAACCTCGCTTTTCTAACTTACGTGTGTGTTGCTTTAGCGTATATACTAGAACTAAATCTCCTTCTTTTAGGCCTTTATCTTTCACATGTGCATCAAAATATGCTTTCTGTCGCTTCTTCGCTGCATATATTCCTGCTGCTGCCTTTAGCCTGGTTTCTCCTAATCGTTCCAAGTCCATTATTCTTGCTGATAATTCATGGCCGGTCCACTGATGTTCTTGTGCAACCTTAAGGGTCGGTATCAAGAAGTCCAAAGGAAGCACAGCATTCTGACCAAAAACCATCTGAAAGGGAGTTGCATTGAGTACGGTCTTGTAGGCCACTCGATATGCCCAAACAGCGTGGTGTAACTGTTTGTCCCAATCTGAACGTTTGTTGTTCACGAGTTTCGTCAGTACGTTACAAAGGATCTTATTAGTGCTTTCAGCCTGACCATTGGCCTGAGGATGATATGGTGCGGATTTCTTGTGAATCACCATAAAATCCTGTAACAAATATTCAATGACTTGGTTTAGAAAGTGAGTGCCTCGATCGCTCACTAACTCTATAGGCAGTCCATATCTTGTAAAGACATTCTCAAATAAGAATTTTGCAGTTGTGTGTGCATCATTCTTTTTCGTGGCTTTTGCCTCTACCCATTTCGTAAGATAATCTGTGGCAACAATAATGTATTCAGCATGTGTACCTTTTGCAGGGGGGTTAATGGATCCTACAAAGTCTATACCCCACTTAGAAAATGCACGTCCGCCCATCATGGGTTTCAATGGCATTTCATCTCTGCGAGTAGGAAACTGAGTTCTTTGGCACACATCACATCTCTTTACATAGGTATGAGCATCCATGTGAAGAGTGGGCCACCATAATCCTGCAAAGAGGATGGCTTTGATTATCCTTTCAGGTCCAAAATGACCTCCTGCAACACCTTGGTGTGCAGTCTCTAGTATGCTCAGATAATCGCTCTCATGAACACATTGTCTTAGATATCCATCTCGTCCTCTTTTGTATAGGTTATCGCCAATAAGTGAATAATCTTGAGCTTCCTGCTCTAGACTGCGTTGTCGTGCTAAAGTCATTCCTTGAGGGAATGTCTTCGTCCTCAAGTACGTCACTAATTGTTCACTCCAGTCTGGTGTGAGAGACACGTGATATAATGTAGCATGCTCTACTGGTGGTCTTTCACAACAAACAGTGCATTCCTTACACAACCTGTAGACATCTGCTTCCATCGAAGGCCAATATACTCCTAATCTATGCAGAGTCTGTAATGTTCGATGTTTTGAATGATGTTGCTTTAATGCACCTATGTGTGCTAATTGCAACCAATTCGCATGTTCTGATTCATCTACACAACAAGCAAGAATCTTTTGATTATCCTGTTTATATATGCTTCCTGCCATTATTTGGTATCTCTGAGACTTGGTAATCTCTCCTTCTTTGATCTTTATCCTAGGATTCTTGGGTCCGTATGTCAGAATAGGGACTATAGGTTTAGCCCATTCTGGTGCTATCTCAAGATTAAACAAGTATGCATCTGGTAATTCATCCGCTATTCCTTGAGGAGCTTCTCCTGAGGTTAATCTCGAAAGGTGGTCAGCTCTAAGATGTGTCTTTCCTTTCCTAACTACAACTTCAAAATCATATTCCATGAGTAATAGAAACCAACGTATTAGTCATCCTGTGTTACATGGCTTGTTGACTAAATACAATAGTGCTTGATGATCTGTAAAGAACTTGAACTTATTGGCCAACAAGTAGTGCCTAAACTTCTTTACTGCGTAGATCATCCCTAATCCTTCTCGTTCCGTCGTGGTGTAATTTCTTTCTGCTGCGTTCAATTGTCTGCTCGCGTAAGCTATGGGGAGATCTATGTTACCTTCATTCGTGGGTTGTGCTATCACACATCCTATGGCGTAGTTGGATGCATCCACATGTACATGGAATGGCTTACTCCAATCTGGGGTTGTCAATATAGGTGCTGAGCACAAGCGTCGTTTAAGTTCATTGAATGAATTTTCACATTCATCTGTCCATTCAAAGTTGGTTAAAAGAGAGTACAAAGGCTTGGCTATGATTGCATACATGTGTATGAATCTCCTATAATAACCGCAATGGCCCATGAATGCTTGTACCTCTTTCACATTAGTTGGTCTAGGTAATTCTGCAATTACCTTCACCTTTTCTTCATCCGTAGAAATTCCATTCTTTGACACAATGTGTCCTAGAATTTTGCCTTGTCTGACCATGAAAACACATTTTTCTGGGTTCAAACAAACCTGATATTCTCGACATTTGTCAAATATTTGTCTTAACTCTGGGATATGCGTCTGCCTGATATTAGAATGAGCACATATGTCATCGACATATACTTCCAAACTCTTGCGTAGGAATTCCTTAAAAACATGACACATGAGTCACTGGAAAGTGGCGGGTGCATTTGTTAAGCCAAATGGCATTACACGAAATGCAAATATGCCCCATTCAGTGGCAAATGTCATCTTGTGTTGGTCCTTTGGAGCAATGGCTACTTGATTATAACCTGAGAATCCATCAAGAAAGCTGTAAACTTCCTTGCCCGCAACTCTTTCCAATAGATGTTTTGTGATAGGAAGAGGATAACTGTCTCTAATCGTGGCGGCATTAACTTTTTTAAGGTTAATACACACATGCAATTTTCCATTCTTCTTGGGCACAACCACAATGGGGGATACCCATTCGGTATGCTCAATCTCATAGATGAATCCTGCTTCTATCAGCCGATCTATCTCCTCTTTAATCTTCGCAGCGTAATTATCATTGTACGTGTACGGTTTCTGTTTTGTCGGTTTTGCATCTGGAGTCATAGGGATTCTATGAGAACATATATCTGGATCTACTCCTTTCAAATCTTTGTAACTCCAAGAAAAAACATCTCTATATTCGCGCAATAGGGCAACTAGCTCTTCTTCTTCTTCCTTCGTCAAATCATGCCCTATGTATGTACATTTTTCTTCTTCTCCTTCTATGGCTACTATTATTTTCTTGGTTTTCTCTCGGTTATCATATACTTGTCCGTCATTCTCCTTTCTATTAGGCATTCGTACCATGATTCTTCTATCTTTGATTTCATATTTCTTGAAATTCTCGGGTACTTCAAACAAAGATTCTTCTTTTTCTGACATGGTTTCTTTCTTCTTTCTTTTCTTGCCTTCATTTTTAGTAGTTATTTCTGTGGCTAACCTCACCTCATTCGTAATTTCTTCCTGTTTCTGAGGGTGAGTTTCTACTTCATAAAAATATTCTTCTTCTGATGCAAAGGGTGAGTCCATGATAATTGATTCTAAATCAAAATCGCTTGCATCCTCAAATGCATCAGTGTTAGGTTCACACTCTTCTAAAATTGCATCGCACATGATTGGCTCTATCGTGAAAACTGATATGTCATAGCCATCCTCGTCACAGTGGGGTGTCCATTGTTCTTGATTGATGGCTACGTCCATGGTTGCTAGGATTTCTGCCCAACCCTGGGGTTCAAACTCTTCGTCAAGGAATACTACAGGTGCGTAGGTTGGATCTTGAAGGGTTCGTGGATGTTGTTCTGCACCTAAGGTCCTTGCTTCTAATCTTTCTTCCTCTTGTTTTGCTACTTTACACATCCATAAATGAGTATCCTCATGCAACCAAGAAGGATCTGATTCTAATGAGTGCACGGATTCTGTTTCTACTGGTGTCTTATGGATGGTATTCCATTGTATTGGGGGTACATCTCTATGTGAATAGTCTTTAAAGTTGACTTTGGTAGTCACTCCTAAATGTTGCAAGTACAAAGAATTGGTTCCCCAATCTTGTACAATTTGCAACTGACGCATGAATGGTCATCCCAATATCATCTCATATGCATGATTTTTTGCAAAGTCACAAATGGCAAAGGTATGCTCAAATTCTACACCACAAGTGGTGAGAGATATGCCTTCTAGTAAGCCTAATGGTTTTTCTATGTGT
The DNA here is from genome assembly GCA_020310875.1 of Ceratopteris richardii. Classification (NCBI taxonomy): domain Eukaryota; kingdom Viridiplantae; phylum Streptophyta; class Polypodiopsida; order Polypodiales; family Pteridaceae; genus Ceratopteris; species Ceratopteris richardii. The sequence goes on from CM035423.1 coordinate 91,097,202, forward strand.
CCGTCAGCCATTTGTAGCTTCATCTTGGTGGGTCTTAATGCTGGCTTACCCCAACGTTTCCATAAAGCGGTGGTAGCGATGGCTACGCCGGCTCCTGAATCTAAGATGGCTTTCGTGGTGTAGCCCTGATGGGTTATCGAAAGATAAGTGTTACCTTCCTCTCCTTCGCTTACATCTCCAATCTTTTCTACGGGTATCTCTGGTACCTTATTTTGTGATCCTATTTGTGAGGGAGTAGTAGCAAGCTCGGGGAATTGATTTGCTACATGCTTCCACAATTCTGGTTTAACCTTTAACAACTCCTCTAGAGTGAGATTACACTGTACTTTAGTGTTCTTGATCACTTCCGTGTTTCTAGGGATTACTGATTCTTCATTCCTCACTATTATTGTGGGTGCTCTCATACTAATAGACTTTGCTTCCCAAGGTCCCGTGAACTGAGGTAATTCTTGTAAAGAATTAGATTCAAATCCTGTGTGTTCACTCAGTTGCTCTTCCTCTACATCATCGTAAATAGAGGGAATGTCTTGGGGAAATTGTTCCTGCAAGTCATCTATTTCTTGAATAGGAGGATGGGTTCCTTGTTCTTTTCTCCACTTCTCTTCTTGTATTTCTCTCAAAAATTCATGTGAGTATTTATGTATGGAAGACAAATTGTCTTGACTTTCTGTATTGGGTACTTGAGACAGGGATGGTGCATTCCTTTCCTGTGTCTCTGGGACCCTAAGATTCCTGTGCTGATCCTTTTTCTCTTTGCTCTCTATCAAGTATTCTAGCCTCTCCATTAGTCCTTGAAAGTGTAGTTCCGGTTTTGCCATGTTATTCCAATTAAGATATCTAGAGGCTTCGAACAAAGCTTGTGCTAATTCTACCATCTTCATGCAAAGTTTAGTTCTCTCAATTTCTAGATCTGCTCGAGGGTAGTTTTTACTCATTTCAGCTACCTGAGGTAATCTAGCCTGATATGCACGAAACATCATGTCTAGATTTTCTGGTATGGGTTCCGCTAAAACTGATCCTGATTTCTGAGCTGGATTCTCTTGATTCAAGTCCTGTGAAGTCAATTCTAGGATTTTGGCTCTAGATTCCAAACTTCCTTCCAACTCAATTATCTTTTTACTCCACTTTCTCTTTATCCTTTCTCTAGAATCTTTCCAAGATTTTGTCTTTTTACTACTAGATTCTGCAACTTCACTACTTCCGACTGCTTTCTCCTGATTAAGCTGTTGGTTCTGTAAGAGCGTCTGGGCTCTTGTTATAGCTTGGATAGGAACGTATGTAGGGTTGGATCCATCTGCGTTGTTCACAATACCTATCACGTTGATCGGTGTCACATTCGAAGCATTAACAGGGTTCTTAGGACAATCTTTGATTATGTGCTCTTTGCCACAATTGGCACAAAAGCCTTGGATGTTATAATACTGTGATTGTCCTGTTATCGGAGGATGTGGACAACCCTTTATGAAGTGATCTCCTTGGCACCTAAAGCATGGTCCTCTAGGGCCCTGTGGTCTCTGTTGTCTTACTTGGGGCCGTGGATTTGGGTTTGTGTACATCACATTAGCATAATCCGGCTCCCAACTAGGTTCCACTGGTGGACTATCGTAATGATATGTTTCTACGTGTTCTGGTGACTCCGTGTAATAAGCGGGTGGACTATCTACATGCGTAGAGTCAAAACTGTTTGAGTGTGGGTCACTCTCTGTGATCAAAGGTGAAGAAGGCACTAAGGCCCTACTTAGATTCTCTTCTGCAGCAACGTATTTGACTGAGATGACATTCGCTGGTGGGGGTGGCTGCTGAGCTAAGACGGGTTGAGGTCTCTGTTGAGCCTGGTATGGGTAGTTCTGAGGAGGCCTATAGTAATAAGGCTGAGCATTGTATTGGCCTTGATACCTACCTGGCTGCGGGTATGCTTGCGGGTAGTTCTGTCTCACGGTCTGTTTGTTGTATGGGCAGTCTTGAGCCGTATGATTCGTGTATCTTCTCTCAATTGTACAGTATTGGCCACTAGGGTTGGCTTGTGGTTGTGGTGCATTGGGGCACACATTTGCCATATGGTCACCACCACAGGTGTAACAACGCTTGTTCATTAGCACCCTAGGTTTACTAGAAACTCCTAGTTTCTGAGCCACTTTTTCTGCTAGGTCTTCTATTGAGCTAGACAATTTTGTGGATGCTAGAGATGAACAGTCTGAGTCCTTATAGACCTTTGAGAGTTCCAACTCGTCTCCTAAGTTGTCCTCAATGTCTATACAAATTCTTACACATTGCTCTAGCATTCTGGGTTCTTTTAGGTACACGTAGGAGCGTAGTTTAGAGCTCAACAAGCCATCTAGAAACAATGACACTTGCTTCGCCTGTGAGGGTAGCTCTTGCATTGGACATCGTTCAACATATTGTCTAAACCTACGTCCTGCCAGTCTTACTGTTTCTTGAGGGGTTTGTTTAAAGCTATGAATCAACGAAGACGTGTCATGTCTAATCCCACTTTTAGAGAATTCAGTGATGAATGACTCTAAAAAGTGATGGATGTCTCTAAATTGCCTCTGATGCAATGGTTGGAACCAAGTTAAAGCTGTATTCTTTAACGTTAGTCCAAATGCATTATATTGCGTGAACATGTCTTCAACTTGTTCTGCTCTTAGTACTTGCTTGAATTCTGCAACATGGTCATAGGGATCTCCTGTCCCATCAAAGTAATTTTTCATGGATTTCACTAATTGAGTGGGTCTCAATATACGTGCGTGTTCACGTGGTCTAGGTAGAGGAAAATCATCTCTACCACCTGGTATTCCATGATCTCTTTGTCTATCCGCTCTATTAGTGTCCGTGGTTGTTCTATCTCTCCCCATGGGGTGATTAAAGCTTACTTCCGATCTCTCTTTATTTCTCTCTTTGATTTCCATGGGCTGATGATGTTCCTGCCCCTTGTTGACTTGTATTCATGTTCGTTCTAGATGGAGGGAATACCAATTCACCTCTCCATGTGTATGTGTTTTTAGCATGGTCAGGCACCACAAAGACTCTTTCTGAAGTCTCATCCAGGTATACAACCTTTCCAGGTGTATCCGGGTCCTTGAACTCGTATATAGTGATGATACCTACCTCACTAAGTAGTTCTGTCTTGTATCTCCAAAAGGCTTCATCAGTTTCTTTATTTACAAACAACTCTATGCTTCTGTTGTCTTGAGGGATCCATTCCGGGATTAGTACTCGTGTCAGTACAGATTTCCCTCTAGGTGTTCTAGGTTCTTCTAATGGTTCCTTTCCTTGAGATTTAGTTTCCGTCTCTAGCTGAATCACGCCAAACTCGTTGGTATTGTTTGGCTACGTACTTAGGATGTACATCGTTCCTTCCTTGTCTATGTACGCGTCTCTCTCAAATTTCACCACTGGACGTTCCAATCCAATGGGTTGATCGGGGTTGTGCATTTGCACCACTTGCCTTCGCAAACCATCCTCATAGATGCGAGCACCTAATCGGTTGGTTCGGAGAAACTCTAGTTGCGTTCTATAGGGTCCTTCTAGTTTTTCTAAATAGGCTACATTCGACCCTCCTTCTGGTCTGTCTGTGCTAAATGCCATTTCTGATTTGCTAGTATCTGAGCTCTCGTAGGGATAACTAGTGTTCAATTGTTGAGCCCACGATCGTGCAGTAGTTCTTACACTTGCCTCTGATGATCTAAGGCTTCGTCGGTCTGACTTACCTATATGTTTTCCTGATCTAAGGTTCATTAATTTTCTTCCTTGCACACTCAGTACACGCTCAGATCGTCAATGATTCTTTGTTATTACTTTCTTGATTCCTTTTAAATTTCTCTAGATTCTTGTCTTAATGTATGCGTCAGGAATTCGACTTTCTGTGGTACTTTGAGTTCTCGTTCCGTCAGACTTATGTTCTTTCCTTTAGGTTTTCGTGTCACACACCTTTATCTTTAGTCTTGGACTTGACAAATTTAATTCTCTTGAACTTGAGGCGTTCCTATCGTCTTTAATCCACAATACTACCGTTTATCCTAAGCTAAGAATTGACTGAGGGGGTTGAGTAATCTTCCAACCTCGAGTCAGCTTTTCTGGTTGCTCTGATGCCCAAGAAGCCGCGCTTCCCAAGCTTTATGCCCTTCACTGCCTTGCCTTGGTTGCCCTTGATTGCCCTTGCTAGACCTGGAAAAATCCAATATTAGACCAATTCACAGTTGGATGATCAAGCACTTGAGTATATACACCTTTTAAGTCCCTTCCCTTTTGCCCAACTTTTTAATGCTTGCCCCCTGGCTTTCTAGTCCCAAACTAGGTCAACCTCAAAATAGCTTATCTAAAAATAGATGTATTCTTTAAGAAAAAATAGTTGAGGTCACGTAGTACTCGTAAAGAGCTTTCTAACGAGCTATGAAGCTCAAAAAACGGACTTGGGATGAAAAAGTTATGACCGTTCAAGCCCTGGGGGGTAAAAACTGACAAACAGGTTTTTCTCCAAATATGAGCTAAGGGGTCTCCTATGAATATAATCACCCAAAAATTTCCCAAAAATAGCCCCAAAATTGGCCAAAAAATGAAACCCTAAAATTTGCGATGGGGGTGCACAATCGCGATGGCGTGAGACAATCGCGATGGTCTGGGACCGTCGCGATGGCGTGAGGGTGAACAATCGCGATGGTCCAAAAGTGAGCAATCGCGATGGCGTGAGTGTGAACCGTCGCGATGGCTCGATCAGGCGGACAATCGCGATGGCGTGAGTCAACGGTCAACGTGAACAATCGCGATGGTCCAAAGTGAACCGTCGCGATGGTCACAGATGCGATGGCTTGAGCCAATCGCGATGGTCCGGGCGCGATGGCGTGAGCCAATCGCGATGGTCCAAAATTTGAGTTGTCGCGATGGTCCAACTTGCCACGTGGCATCGTCAGCGCGATGGCGTGAGCTAATCGCAATGGTGTGGGGTCAACCGAACAGTCGCGATGGTCCGCAAACCATCACGATGGTCCAAATGAACCGTCGCGATGGTGTGAGACCGTCGCGATGGTCCGGCCGAGCCGTCGCGATGGCGTAAGCCTATCGCGATGGTGTGACACAATCGCGATGGTCTGAGACCGTCGTGATGGTCCACCAAAGTATGAGTTTTTGCAATGCAAGTATGGATTCCTAGAGGCACAAGTGTGCTCTACACGCTGGTGTGGTCGCCTTCTTCAAATTCCGAACTTTGCAGACCATCGCGATGGTCTGACACAGTCGGAAATTTCTGACAGAAACTGAAAATTTTACCTTTTCCAAGCTTTCCTGATGCACTGGAGCTCTATACCTGCAAGAAAACTCAAGAAAACAAAAGCACATGCAAGCACAAAAGCTCTCTCTCACTCTCTCGCATGCACAAATGAGGGGAAATGAGGAGAATGGGTGGATATGGTGAATTTTCTGATTTTTTTGGAGATGAAGATGATGATGCGGTGATGAAGATGGAGTGCGGGGGAGGTGAAAAACACTAAAAACTAAGTAAAAACAACAACAAAAACTGAAATTTTTACCTTCCAACGCTACTTCTTGCTATACTCTTACCATCACACATTCGTCCTAGAGTCGATCCCCGGCAACGACGCCAAATTTGGTGTTGCTCTAGCACAATGGTGAGAACCACGTTAAGAAGCTTCACCTCCTTAATTGTCAATCCGCGGAAGAGATAGGAGTGATATGAAGATCGTGAACGTGAGATGAAGTGAGAGTGAAGGTGAGAAGCATAGAAATGCACACACACATACACACACACTACGAAGAGACAAGCAAGACACAATGGAAGGTGAGAAATCAACTCTATTACTCAAGAACACTATTACAAGCTCAAAATAACTCTAAGCTCACACTAGCCAACCTCAAAAATGAGCTCTCTAGCTCTTTTTATAGTTTCTAGACTAGTTTTGACCGGTTTCACATCTAGTGACCGGCATAGTTAAAAATTAGGTCCTAGATGCTATTTGGAAGGGTAAACGGTGTCTAAAAATAACGAAAATTGATACGCGCATTCTACCTAAGCTCCCCAAGCTCGAGGACTCCTCGGCTTGCACAAAATGGAGCTAGAAATTAAGAAAAGGGTTTTTCTATGTTACATATGTTACATTAGTGATAAAAATCACTGTTGGAGGTTTTTTGAAAAGTATTTCTAAAACATGATTCTTTGAAAAAAGATTCGACTGGCTCCCTGCTCCGTCGTTACATGCTTCCGCGTCTTCTATGCCTCTGGCTGCTTCCAACAGAGGTTCAGGGTCATGAACTACCTCATGAGAAAATGTTTATGGCCTATTGTGTGTGGAGATGAAGATAAGCCGAATGTGGATCCCAAAGATCCAAAGGTCACCAATCAAGAATTGAAGATGTTGAAGGATTGGGAGGAAAGGTATATGAGATCTATCTTCTACATGTCACAAGTAATCTCTATCATTATGATTGGTCATATATCAGAGTTTGATCATGCTAGAGATGTTTGGGAGGCCTTGAAGAAGATATATTCCACTTCCACAAGAAGAGAAAAGATGCATCTTAAGAATGAACTCCATTCTTTGAAGGTAATTTATTGTTGACTACACCTTGAAGGTGAAGGTGTTGAGAGAGCAATTGGCATCCATTAGTTGCAAAGTAGATGAGGAAGACCTTCTGTAGATTACTCTAAATGGGCTAAGAGGGGAAGACAAGTGGAAACCCCTCATTACTGCCATCTTGTATAGAGATCCTCTACTAGCTCTTGAGGATTTGATTCCACACCTAGTGGAAAAAGAGGTTGCCATAGGAGACACATCTAAGAAGGATGGTCACTCATAGGTCCTATATGCTAGAAAAGGCAAAGGCAAGTGTGACAAGAAGGGGAAAGGAGGAAAAACCAAGCAAAAGTAGTCCAATGAAGAAGATTCAGATTCAGAAGGAGATAGCAAGGCATCATCTTCAAGGAAGGGCAAGAATGGCAAAGGGAAGAAGGTAAACATAATCATATTTCTTAAAATTTCTAGTTCAAGGATGACAAAGGCAAGAAGAAGGAGCAAGGAAACTATGCTAACAACTCCAAGAAGGATGATGAGAAGGAGACCCTCCTAGCCATGAGACATGGATACAATAGTGATCCCAAGGACACAAAGTGGTACATAGACTCTGGATGCTCTAATCACATGTCATGTATGGAGGAATCTTTTGTTCATATGCAGGTCCCAAGCTGAGAAGGTTGGTCCTTTGTACCTACATATGAAGCTAGGTGAAGGTACATCTATCAAGACTCTTTAAGACGTGCTCCATGTTCCATCTATTTCCAAGAATCTTATCTCTGTAGGACAAATGGTAGAGAGAGGTATGCAGGTTATATTTGATGCAAAAGGATGCATGGTGAAGCAAGGAGGCAAGGTCATTGCTAAGGGAAGAAAAGAAGGCAGATTGTTCACACTAGATGTTGCTCGTACACACAACAAGGTGTGTTATGTGATGATTGGTAACAAAAGGATTGAAGAGATTGATCTTTAGCACAAGAGGATAGGACATATCAATTCTCTCAAGTTAAAAAGCATGTGAAAAATAGGATTAGTGCAGGGACTACCAAATCTTGAAGGACAAGGTCTACATGAGTTTTGTGATGCTTGTCAGCTAGGTAAGCAAGCAAGGAAGCCGTTTACAAAGAGTGAGTATATATCCTCTAAGCTCTTGGAGCTTATACACTCACATGTATTGGGCCCTGGCAGAGAGGCTTCATTGGGAGGAGCTAGGTACTTTCTCACTTTCATTGATGACCACTCAAGAAACCTATGGCTATATGTTATCAAGGAAAAATCAGAAGTGTTTTCATGTTGTTAGGCCGCTAGAATGTAATTGTAATTACCGGAAAATGTAATTAGAAACGATGCACATCGAAAGGATGTAGTGTAATCTTCTATCTTTTTGGATAATGAAAAGTGTGGAAGCAGATTCATGGGGAAGCAAGACGCCAGACTGTGGGTCTGTGCGGTGCGCCTGTGGGATGCTTCAGAGCAAGTTTTATTTAAAACTGGTGTATTAACTTTCTACTATTCTGTGCATTAGTCATTTCACTGATCTTGTCTGTATGATAATTTGTTGATGAGGATATGAATTCAACTGTGGTTGCGTGTAATTCATCGATGAAGAATCAGTGTTATTCTGCATTAAGGAACATCATAACTTTATCGCGGTGATGTAATACGTAATTACCAAGATCCAAAATCAACTCATATAAATTTTGTGTAGTCGGCAAGCTAAGCTGTATCCAAGTGGCATAAACGAGATATAGACACAATGCCACTATAATGCATCAAAAATAATATGATGAAACTCGTGATGGCATAAACTTGAAAGGTAAATCAGAATGCCATCTCACATGCCAAATACTTGACAAGATCATGCTCTACTCTCATATGGAGGATGTTGAAGCTCAAGGTCAAGGACAAGCATAATAAGTGCATCAAAGAAGTGGGCACACAACAAGGAGCACATAGGGAACTCCAAGAAGTGTATGTCAAATTTTCACAAGAAATCCCTATAAAATAGTGATTTTCATCACTCAAACCATTGTAAATATCATTTCATGTTTCTTGTAACTCCATTTTGTTCAAGCCGAGGAGTCCTCGAGCTTGAGGAGTATTAGAAGTATCATCCTACCAATTTTCATAATTTTTAGACTTCATTTGAGCCCTCAAATAAGCCCTGGAACCTAATTTTTAACTAAGCCAAACACTAGGTCTGGACAGGGCCAAAACTAGTCAAAAAACTATAAAAAGAGCTAGAGAGCTCATGTTTTAGGCTAGCTTGTTAGAGAATAGAGCTTTTGTAAGAGATTTCCTTGGCAATAGAAAGCTTTCCATTGTTCCTCTCTTTGATCTTGCCTTGTGCATGTGTGTGTGTGCATGCTTGTGTGCTTTCACTCACACACTTGTGCCTTCACTCGCTCATGGTCTTCATACCGATCCTCACGTCTCCACGGATTGACACGTAAAGGAGGTGGTGCTTACGCTTGAGCTACACCAAATTTTGACCAAACACGATTTTCATTCAAAATTGCGATTTTTATGTCAAAAACAAGATTTTGAGAAAACACGATTTTCATTCAAAATCGCAATTTTCTGATCATTCTCAAAATCGCGTTTTTTACGATTCTCACTCAAAATCGCATTTTTGGGGGATTGCTCAAAATCGCAATTTTCAAAAGTGCTCAGCATTGCGATTTTCATGATTTCACAAAATCATGATTTTTACGGTTGCTTAGCATCGCGATTTTCATGATCCCTCAAAATTGCGATTTTCATAAGAGCTAAGCATCACGATTTTCAGACCCCCAAAATCGCAATTTTCGGACCCCCAAAATTGTGATTTTCACACAAAATCGTGATTTTCACACAAAATCGTGATTTTCACACAAAATCGTGATTTTCACACAAAATCGTGATTTTTCCAAAAGGTCCTGTTTGCCTGTTTTGATCCCCAAGAGCCTGATTTGACATAACTTTTTCATCAAAAGTCCATTTTTTGAGCTCTATAGCTCGTTGGAAAGATTGTTTCGAATCCCACACGACCTCAATTGTTTTTCATAAGAATAATGCATTGATTTTCAGATAGGCTAATTTGAAGTTGACCCTCATGTGGGATTAAGAAATCAAGGGGACTCCAAAGGATTTTGAACCATACCAAGGGGAAATTTTGGACTCTTAACCAAAGCTTATGAACCTTAGATCTGGTAGACACCTAGGCAAGCATAGACAAAGCATTAGATCTTCTGAGGAAAGTGTCAACCATACAACTAAGTCTTGGGCACAACAACTAAGTGGTTATCCTTACATACTAAGTTCAGACACAAGTGATTCAGAAATGTATTTTAGCATGGGGAAACCTGCAGGTGGCTCAGGAACTGCCTATCTACAAACACCAGAAGATCCATATAAGACACAATTGGAATATATTTGGACCAACCGATTAGGTGCTCGCATCTATGAGGATGGTTTGAGGCAATCTGTGGTCCAAATCAAAAATCCAGATCAACCCTTTGGACTTGAACACCCAGTGGTCAAGTTCGAAGAGGGTTCATACATTGATAAGGAAGGAACCATGTATGTGGTCACCAACTTACCCGACAGGATAGATGAGTGCACATTCTTGAAGATGAGATCTCTAAGAGATAGCACCTCCAACAAAAGGAAAAATGTACCCTGATGTAGACTTACGATTGTCTACGCAACAAGCATAGTCACAATCTTTGTAACCAATAATCGATGCTTTCCTCCTACCTAAGCATAGGCACTTGTCCTTAGTGCCACTCAAGTATCTCAAAATCATCTTGATCGCTTTCCAATGTTTCTTGCCAAGATTAGACACATATCTGCTCACAACTCCCATTGCAAATGCAATGTCTGGTCTCATAGCTACCATAGCATACATGAGACTACCAACAATAGATTGATAGGTAATTTTGGTCATGAATTCCTTTTCCTCATCTGATTTGGGGTAATCATCCTTGCTCAATTTCACATATGTGGGTAAAGGTGTACTCAATGCCTTTCCACCCTGTATATTGAGCTTGTGAAGTACTTTGGATATGTACTCACTTTGAGACAAGTAAATGCATCTTTTACTCCTATCACGAGTAATGCGCATGCCAAGAATATGTTTGGCATCCCCCAAATCCTTCATATCAAATGTCTGACTCAACTTCTTTTTGAGAATTGACAAATCATAAGAGGACTTCCCAGCAATTAACATATCATCGACATAAAGTATCAAGCATATCAAGATGCCATCTGAGCATCTCTTTGTGTAGAGACAATGATCCTCATTGCTTTGAGAATAGCCTTGAGACTTCATAAAAGCATCAAACTTTTGGTACCATTGTGTAGGGGACTGTTTAAGTCCATACACGATCTTCTTTAGCTTACAAACTAGATTTTCCTTGCCATGAACTACATAACCCTCTAGTTGTTCCATACAGATCTCATCTGTAAGATCTCCATACAAGAAAGCAATTTTCACATCCATTTGGACTAGCTCTAAGTCCTCCATTGAAACAAATCCAAGCAACATGTGCAGGGTAGTCATCTTGACCACTGGAGAGAAGATTTCCTAGAAATCAACACCATTTTGTTGCTTAAAACCCTTTGTAACAAGTCATGCTTTATACTTTGGAGAAGCACTATCTGATGTGAATTTCAGCTTATATACCCATTTACATGGTAAAGCTTTCCTGCCCTTTGGCAAAGGTACTAAATCCCAAGTACCATTCTTGTGAATAGAATCCAACTCACTCTTCATGGCATGCTCCCATCTACTTGCCTCATTCGGATATTCAGAGATCATGTTTTGAATTGATGACATCATTAATTTGTAACTGCCTTTCATGAATCGCCCTTAAAAACCTATATAAGGATGGGTTGGCCACATTCATAAGCAGTCTTGCCAATACCAATCTTGGGAGCTCAAGGAATCGTGACCTCCAAGTAAGTACTCTCCAAGTTCCAGTTCCAGTTCTTCTCTTGTTCCTTGTTCCAGTCCTGTCTAGTCTAGTTCTTGGACATCCTATCTTGTTCTCTTGTAATCTCGTAGTACGAGATCTTGTCGAGTTCTTTCTTGTATCTAGTTTATCTCCTAGAAGGGAGTTCTTGTAATCGAGACATCTTGTCTCATACTTACGATCCCAAGTTGTGGGATCTCCTGTACCATCTCTAGTCCAGTTTTCCATACCTATTGGTCCCGGGTTGTGGGACGTCTTGTATTGGCTACATCTTCTTGTATTATTTTCCCTACGTGGGTGTTCTTGTAATCATAAGTGTATTTCCGAAATCTTGTCTAGTGAAGTCAGAGAGCACAATCTAGAGCTCCCATGACATTTTGGCAAGACTAGCTTCTATCCAAGATAGGCATCATGGAGAATGCTTATGAACAGATTGTAGCATCACTTTAGAGTCTCCAACAAAAAGTCGAAGAACTAACTCATCGACAGACACAAGTCAAGATGGGACATCCAGTGCATGTTGGTGCACTCCTTCAAGAATTAGAAGAACGAATCGAGAGCCTTCAAGAAAATCAAGGGAGCATTCAAGTGAGTCAACGGCCTAATACATCATTTATGAAGGAACCCAAGATTTTCATGCTAGAAAAGTTCGATGGGGATCGCACAAAGTTTCGTGGATTTCTCTAACCAATCAAATTGTACATCTGTATGCAACCTGATAGATACCCTGATGAGGCATCCAAGGTCGTGTTTATTGGAACCTTGCTCTGTGGCCAAGCATTATCATGGTTTGCCCTAATCTTGGAGAAGAACATGGCAGTACTCCAGGACTATGAGGGTTTTCTTCGAGAACTCACCACATTTGGAGATGCAGACACAAGCCGAGTAGCAGAAACAAAACTGCAAAATTTACGTCAAGGTAACCGCCCTGCCTCTACCTATGCATCTGAATTTAGGCAGTTGATATGTGATCTCACTTGGCATGAAGATTATTTCATAAGCCAATTTAGATGGGGTTTAAGAGATGATGTGAAGGACCTTTTGCTCAGGATGCGAGAGGTTATAACATTGAATGATATATCATGCAAGCTATTCAGTGTGATAACCAACTTTTTGAAAGGAAACAAGAAAAACAAGTAGAAGGAAGACCTCGCCACTGGAAACCCTTCCAGCCCACTCCTAAAGATGAGTCTATGCCTGAACCTATGCAAATAGATGTAACTAGGTTTCAACCTCTAACACTAGAAGAAACAAAGAAGAAGAGTTAATAAGTTATGTCTCTATTGTGGAAACCCTGGACATATTGCAATTAATTGTCCGAACAAGAGAACAAACTCCAGAGTCACAGTCACCCTTGTAGAGCAGGGAAACCAAGAAGTTCACTTGTAAAAGAGACCGTGCAGCCAGACCATAATGTAAGAAAGGGTCTCATAATTCCAACTACACCCATAGAAACATGTCTTGCACTTGTCAAGTTAATCATGCCCAAGAAGACCCTTTCCCTTATAGCCCTAGTAGATTCAGGAGCCTCCCCATGTTTCATCGATGAAGGATTGGTTAAGAAACATGGAATTCCTATACTTCGAAAGAACAAACCAGTAGTAGCTGAAGTAGAAGATGGATGACCTCTAGCATTTGGGAATATAACCATGGAAACCACACCATTAAGAGTACACCTTGGTGACCATGAATCCCACATATGTTTCAATGTAATATTGAGCCTAATACATCTAGTTATAATTGGAATGCCCTGGTTAAAGAAGCATAATCTAGACATTAATTGGGAAAAGAATAAAATCACCTGTCGAGATATCCAGAAGAACCCAACATATGTCAGAGCCAAAGCCTTCATACATGCAATAAGGAAGGAACCTACATATATGCTCTATGCCATACTAGCTCAAGAATCCAAGAAAGATGATCTAGTGCAGCTACCCAATTAGTACAAAAGTTTTGAAGATGTTTTAGAAAAGAAGAATGCAGATATCCTTCGAGAGCATAGACCTTATGACTGTGCCATAGAACTTCAAGAGGGAGCTCAACCGCCCTTTGGACCAATCTACAAACTATCCCCAGAGGAACTTACAGAACTACCGCAAGAACATTGATGAGAATCTAGCAAAGGGGTTTATCAAGCACTCAAAGTCTCCAGTAGGAGCTCCTATTTTATTTGTAAAGAAGAAGGATGGGACTCTCCGGATGTGTGTAGACTATCGTGGATTGAATAAAGTCACTATAAAGAACAGATACCCTCTACCACTCATATCAAAGCTCTTGGAACGCCTTGGAAAAGCAAAATTCTTCACGGAGATTGACCTTCAAGCAACTTACAACCTTGTTAGGATCAGGGAAGGAGACGAATGGAAGACAACATTTCGAACAAGGTATGGCCATTTTGAATATGTAGTTATGCCATTCGGTCTCACAAATGCTCCAGTTGTCTTCCAACATATGATGAATGATATATTTCGAGAATATTTAGATGATTTTGTTGTAATATACCTTGACGATATCTTGATATTCTCCAAAAATCTATAGGATCATGATGTCATGTAAAGATAGTCCTAGAGAAACTAAGAGAAAAAGGATTATATGCAAAATTGGAGAAGTGCTCTTTCCATAAGACAGAAGTGGAATTTTTAGGGTACATTGTATCAGATAAAGGAATTTTTATGGGCCCTAAGAAGATTGAGACAATCCTTGATTGGCAACCACCTTCATGTGTTCGAGATGTACAATGTTTTCTTGGGTTTGCCAATTTCTATAGGATATTCATCAGAGATTACTCCAAGATAGTGACACCTCTTACCAAGCTTACAAGAAACTCCAAATTCTCATGGACCAAAGAAGCAGAAAAAGCCTTTTAGACCTTGAAATCAGCATTCACTACTCCCTTAATTCTAGTTCATCTTGATTCTAGTAAGCCCTTTTTCCTCGAGACAGATGCATCAAACTTTGCCCTAGGGGCCATTCTTTCCCAATATGGAGATGATGGAACCTACATCTAGTTGCATATCATTCAAGGAAATTTTCCCCACTAGAAATTAATTATGAAATTCATGATAAAGAACTTCTTGCCATAGTGGACGCGTTTGATACCTGACATCACCATCTAGAAGGAGCATCCCATGAAGTTACTGTGTATACAAATCACAAGAACATAGAGTATTTTATGACCACCCGCATTCTCAATAGAAGACAATCTTGATGGAGTAACATTCTATCTAGATTCGACTTTGTCATCACATACCGTCTAGGATGTCAACAATGTTAGTCAGATGCCTTGTCCAGAAGATCTTACCTTGCACCAAAGAAAGGTGAAGAAGCCTTTGATCAACAAGAGAGTGTATTACTCAAGCTTGAGCATCTCCAGTTAGCAGCTATCTCTTCAAGCCATCATGAAGATTCAACCTTGAATCATTTGATCCATGAGAATCTACCACAAGATGAACTGTTTTGTAACGTTAAGCAGAAAGATCAAGAATGAAAAGTGCAAGAGGTAAACGAATTTTAGGAAAAAGTGTTGATGATTTAGGATTTAGAAGTTAGGATTTAGGATTTAGAAGTTAGGATTTAGGATTTAGGTTTTAGGTTTTAGGTTTTAGGGTTTAGGGTTTAGGTTTTTGGGATTTGAGTTTAGGTTTTAGGTTTAATGCTTTCGGTTTAGGGTTTAGGATATAGGGCTTAGGGTTTGAGGTTTAGGGTTTAGGGTTTAAGGTTTAAGTTTTAGGGCTTAGGGTTTAAGAGTTTAGAGTTTAGGGTTTGGGGTTTAGGTTTATGGTTTAGAATTTAGGGTTTTGGATTTAGGGTTTAGTGTTTAGGTTTTAGGGTTAAGGGTTTTGGGTTAGGGTTCAATCTTTAGTATTTACAATTTATGATTTCAGTCATAGGGTTTAGGCTTTAGGGTTAGGATGTAGGGTTTAGGGTTTAAAGTTTAGGGTTTAGGGTCTAGGCTTTATGGATGATGGTTTAGAGTGTAGAGTTTAGGGTTTAGGGTTTAGCTTTAGCATTTACGGTTTATGATTTAGATTATAGAGTTTAGGGTTAAGGGTTTAGGCTTTAGGGCTTGTGGTTTTAGAGTATAGGGTTTAGAGTTTGATGTTTAAGATTTAGGTTTAGGGATCAAGGTTTAGGGTTTTTAGTTTGGGGTTTAGGGTTTGAGGCTTCAAGGGTTAGGGTTTAGGGTTTAGAGGTTAGGGTTTAAGGTTTAAGATTTAGAGTTTAGGGTTTATGATTTAGGTTCTACGATTTAGGGTTTAGGCTTTCGAGCTGAGGGTTTAGTTTCTAGAATTTAGTATTTAGGATTTAGGGTTTATGGTTTAGGATTTAGGGTTTAGGTTTTGGGTTTAGGGTTTAGGGTTTGGGATTTAGGGTTTAAGGTTTAGGGTTTATAATTTAGGGTTTGGGGTTTAGGTTTTAGGTTTTGTGGTTTGGGGTTTAGGGTTTAGGATTTAGGGTTTAGGGTTTAGGGTTTAGGGTTTAGGGTTTAGGGTTTAGGGTTTAGGGTTTAGGGTTTTGGATTTAGATTTTAGGGTTGAAGGTTTAGTGTTTAGGGTTTTGGATTTAGGGTTTATGGTTTAGGATTTAGGGTTTAGGGTTTAGGACTTAGACTTTAGGGGTTAGGGTTTCATGTTTAGGGCTCTAGGGGTAAGGATTTAGGGTATAGGGTTTAGGATTTAGGGTTTATAGTTTAGAGTTTAGGTTTTAGGGTTTAGGGTTTAGAGTTTAGAGTTTAGAGTTCAAGGTTTAAGGTTTAGGGTTTAGGGTTTATGATTAATGGTTTAGGGTTAGGGTTTAGTGTTTGGGGTTGAGGGTTTAGGGTTTAGGGTTTAAGGCTTAGGGTTTTATGATTTAGGGTTTTGGGTTTAGATAGATAGATAGAAAAGTAGCTGAATACATTGATTCTTAAGTTGAAAGCTGGATATGTATATGCTACAAAACATTTTACTAGAGGAGACAACATCTAGACATAAAGAAAATAAGAAAGAATGGTTTCGGTAATAGTTTTCCTTGATTATGACTACAATCATGCATGCTCCAATGGCGATGTATTATTTCAAAGTAATTTGGCTAATGCAAATGATATCTAGAATATGGAGCCAGTAAATAGAGGATATCCATAGGGAGATAGAAAATTATGGAGAGGTTTGAGAAATCTCCCACTTAATACAAGAGTGAAGCACCTGTTTGGATATAGGGAACTTGCAAGAATTTGATCTGGTTTGAAGAGAATAGATAAACTAATGGAGGACTACATGTGTGAACTACATGTGTTGTATATAAGAATATAGATTGAAAATCCAAAGAGATCCATGGCATTTACATTTTAGAATTTTAGATAATGTGAGACCTTTCAGATTGTGATCAACAAATTGGTCATATTCTTTAATAAAGGAAGTGGATTATAATATGATATCATGTTTGAATATTAAAAAAAAGGCATCTTGTATTATCCCTTGTGAATCTATGCAAGCACATAGTAAAAAGAAATGAGTGTTTATGTAGCTCTTATTGATGAAACATATTTAAAAGCTTTTTGATCTAAAATCTTTTAGATCTAAAACTTTTTAGATCTAAAACCTTTTCAATCTAAAATGTATTCAATCTAAAACCCTTTTGATCAAAAGCAATTTCAACCTATTTTTTTTCAATAAAAAATATGGAAAAATTATGGATAAAAAAAAGACGGCATATGAATCTTTATTCGAGGATATTCAAAAAATCTTGAATTTTCCGAACTTATTTGGAAATTCTTCATTATTTAGGCGAATAAATGCAACATAGATCCCATGAACCTAGATGAACTGCAGATCTTCCTAGGTTTATCAAGATTCTATGAAAGATTCATTAAGAATTATGCAAAAATTGCTATCTCGATGACGGAATAGCTTAAAGTGAAAGGGAAAGCCTTTCATTGGGGATACAAACATAAATGAAATTTCAAGATTACCTTGCACTAAAAAAGCCTATGATTCAGTTTGGCTTGTAGTAGATCAGTTGACTAAGTTAGCTCAGTTTATACTAATTAAGACTAAAGTTGGATTCATCTAGTGTCCCATGCCAATCGAATTCAAAAAATTCTAATAGATTCAGATAATTTAGTTGGACAACATGTAATACTTCCACTTTTAGTAAGTGAGATAGTTCCTCATGAATCTAAGAGGATATTTCACACCTGAGAAAAACATACAAGATTTTTTTTGTAGGAAGAGTGCTTAGTAAAATGGAAGGTAGGATTGAGGAAAAATCTGCTTGGGAAAAACTTTCCACAATCCAGCAAAGGTTTCTTACTTTCCAATTTTAAATTACTAACAAAATGAGTGAATGCTAAAATAATGCATGTCCTTCTAGGTTAAAACACGAGGCTCAAGGGAGTGCCTATAGAGAGATATGTATAGCTATATTTTTGAGGATGAAACTTTTGCAAGGGGGTGTGGAGGGAGAATCAAGCAAGAAGAGAAGAAGAAGAAAATCAAAGACCAAAACAACTCAATGAAAAAGAAGCTCAATAAGAAAGAAGCACCCTCTGCCTAAAGCCCCGCAGGGGCATGCATCAGGCGAGAACACCAAAAGACCAGGGCCCAAAGAGTGGAGACAAACGAATCACAACCAATCTCTTTAAAAGGGAGACAATACACAAAGGATTGTTCATTAGATAAGATAACCAATTGTCTCAGAATTCTAGATGCTTGTCCCTCTACTCGATGCGTGCAATGGAAAGCAATGCATTAGCTCCCAAAGGATGTCAAAGAAGATTTAAGAACAGGACCTTTAAAATGTAATGCTAACTTAGAAGGGAGAAAAGGCCTGCAAAGTAAGGTGTGCGGCGGAAAGAAGTAAACAAGCACCTAAAAACACAACAGTGGGAAGCATGCCACAAGCAAGGATGGATCAAGGCCAACAATTATCCATGACAAAGTGCAAGAAGACATCCAACAGATCCTGAGCCTAGGAAGGTGCTTCAACCTCTTAATCTTCGGAAGGTCTAGATCGAAGGTTGTAAATCCAGACCTTCATACCTTCTATATGGTGCTTCTAGTGTAGATACAAAGAGGTGATTGGAAAATTAGATTACAAAGTTATTGTAGTCCATCTTCACTGGTTGTGTGCATGACAACCCGATTTAATACAACAACCCAGATTTATGAATGTAAGGAATACCAAGGGGATTACAGAAGCAAAGGATTTAATTCGGATGAAGTAACAAATTGTCTGACAATCCTTATCGCTTCTTCGACCACTAGGTGTGTGCATTCAGGAGCAATAAACAAGCTGTAGACACAAAGCAAAGCATGTCAAGGGACGATAGAGACAAAGAGGGGGAGAGTGTTGCAGAGAAAAGAGGCACAAAAGAGGAGCCCCAAAATTTTCAAATTAATGGGCATAAAATTTCTTCTTCAAAATTCTGGGAAATTCCCTCGAAACTATGTAAATGCACTAGAGGAGTCCTCTAGATGCATAAGCCCTAAATCCTTGTAACATAATTCTTGTAAAATAGTAGGAAATTAGGGATTAGTAAATAAAGTGCCGGTCTCTTGTGTGAAAGGACCATTTTTAGGGCACATCTATATAAGTCACTTTGTGACTCTTTGTAAGAACTTTTTGCCATTGTGAAGAAGAAGAGCAAAAATTTGAATTTGCTTTTTTCTTGCTGATTTCCACCTTCTCTATGATCTTTTCTGTGTGTATGATGCTTGGAATGTGTGTATAGGAATGTTAGCTATCCCTTCCCACCATTTTTGAACTACTGTAGTGTGTGTGTGAGCCACCACGAGTTGTAGAGCGAGTGTTGGTGTTTCCCACCGTTCGCTATTTTGCTCATAACTTGAAGAGCGTTTTTCAGATTTGAGTGAAGATATGAACAATAAATGTGTCTTGTCGAGAGCTTCAAAAGGAACTTGGTATTGGCCATATTTGGAGTTTGAAGCTAGGAGAAAAGTTGAAATTTGTGCTTACTACTGTAAGTGGTATTGCGACATGCATTTTTAGTGAATTAATGAGTAGGAGAGGTAGTTAAGTCTTTTCACATGCATTGTAGCTGAGCCACTTCACTTTCCATCATGTCTGCACTCATCCTCATACACTTGGTTCATGTGGTTCTTTGGATTGATAATTAAACGTGTATCGATCCATCACTATACGCACTTGTGGGGCGATTGAGATTTAATCTCATCGACACAAGTCCCTAAGGCTTCACGACTTAGGTACACACGTTAACCTAGCAATATTAAGCACAAAGTTGAACTTTTCTCCTAGCTCCGAAGTCTGAATATGGCCAATAGTGGGTTCATTTTGAAGCTCTCGAGGAGACTCATCTATTGGTCTATTTGCACTCAAATTTGACAAACACTCTTCAAGTTATGAGCAATGCTCGCTCTACAAATAGTGAATGGCAGGAAACACCAATGCTCGCTCTACAAATAGTGAATGGCAGGAAACACCAATGCTCGCTCTACAACTCGTGGTGGCTCACACACACCCTAGAATAGTTAAAAAATGGTGGGAAGGGATAGCTAACATTCCTATACACACATTCCAAGCATCACACACACACAAAAGATCATAGAGAAGGTGGAAATCAGCAAGAAAGAAGCAAATTTGATTTTTTTCTCTTCTTCTTCACAGTGGCAAAAAGTTCTTACAAAGAGTCACAAAGTGACTTATATACATGTGCATAAAAATGGTTCTTTCACACAAGAGACCGACACTTTATTGACTAATCCCTAATTTCCTAATATTTTACAAGAATTATGTTACAAGGATTTGGGGCTTATGCATCTAGAGGAATCCTCTAGTGCATTTACATAGTTTTGAGGGAATTTCCTAGAATTTTGAAGAAGAAATTTTATGCCCATTAATTTGAAAATTTTGGGGCTCCTCTTTTGTGCCTCTTTTCTCTGCAACACTCTCCCCCTCTTTGTCTCTGTCGTCCCTTGACAGGCTTTGCTTTGTGTCTGTAGCTTGTTTATTGCTCCTGAATGCACACACCTAATGGTCGAAGAAGCGATAAGGATTGTTAGACAATTTGTTACTTTATCCGAATTAAATCCTTTGCTTCTGTAATCCCCTTCGTATTCCTTACATTCATAAATCTGGGTTGCTGTATTAAATCGGGCTGTCACACACGCAACCAGTGAAGATGGACTACAATAAATTTGTACTCTAATTTTCCAATCGCCTCTTTGTATCTGCACTGCAAGCACCATACAGAAGGTATGAAGGTGTAGATTTACAGCCTTTAATCTGGATCTTCTAAAGATCAAGAGGTTGAAGCATCTTCCTGTGCTCAGGATCTATCGGATGTCTTCTTGCACTTCTTCATGGATAATTGCTAGCCTTGATCCATCCTTGCTTGTGGCGTTCTTCCCACTGTTGTGTTTTTAGGTTCTTGTTTACTTCTTTCCACTGCACACCTTACTTTGCAGACCTTTTCTCTCTTCTAAGTTAGCATTACATTTTAAAGGTCATGTTCTTAAATCTTCTTTGACATCCTTTGGGACCTAATGCATTGCTTTCCATTGCACACATCAAGTAGAGGGAGAAGCATCTAGAATTCTCAGACAATTGGTTATCTTATCCGATGAAGAAACATTTGTGTATTGTCTCTCTTTGAAAGAACCTGATTATGATTCATTTGTCTCCACTCTTCAGGCCCTGGTCCTTTGGTGTTGTCGCCTGATGCGTGCCCCTTCTTCTCTTTTTGCTTGATTCTCCCTCCACATGTCCCTCCTCCTAAACTTTGTCGTCCCCGACAGGCTTTTTGTGGCGAGGTGCATATGTTTGGATGAATTTCTGCTCTCTATGGTTAAGCAAATTTGCTTGACATATCATCAATTCCTTCCATTTGTTTGACTTTATGCCGTCATCCGGTGCCTGTCTATGGTCTACAAAAAGCTTAATTCATAGGCCACTAGTTGTGCATTTAAGTTAGAAGATATCTTTGCAAAGATCTCCGAGTCTAGTTCAAAAAATCCTATAAAGAATGCTTTTTCGAATGTCTGCATATATGGACTCGGCAAAAACATAAGTCTTGAGAATATCGCCATGAGCGTTAAGCGACTAGGAGTAGTAGTTAGATAAAAAACTAGGGCATCTAATCCATGGTTAATTTTGATGAAGTTCAAAAAGGTATACTGAGCGTGTTGAAATACCTTTATTACTGTAAGTAGCATACTCAAAATTTTGTTTGTCATCATAATGGCTAGATCCGGTATTGTGGCATATCTGGTGATCCAAAACTCCATAGTCTTCACCATGTATTCTGCCATCGGTAAGTAGTTACGTGGTGGGCTCGGTAATAGTGGATAATTTAGCCATTGATTATTTAAGCTTCCCTGGTGCTGTGCTTCCCAAGATTGCATCCAGGAGCATCTTCTAGGTGCTGGGCAAAAAGATGGATTAATTTGAAGCACATACGATGCTGATTCCCACTGTACTCGTAACGTAGGATTCTTTTCCAAAAACTTGCGTCTCCAGATAGGATCTGCCTTATCAAATTCCTTTTGTGTATAGGTGAATGTCTGCATGTTGAATTGTAGATTGTTATCTCGGTCTTTATTGGTGGTCCTCTTTATATCCTCGCGTGTCTCTTCTTTGAGTAATCCGTAAGGTATATTGAAAGGTTTCAAAATCTATTCTAGGCTCTTGCTCTCAATCTTTGCCTCTCTCATTACTTTGACCACCTATTCTTTAAATTCTTTCATAAGCTGGGACACCAGTAGTGCCCGCTTGTTTCGGCTTAGTTCTGCAATAGCCCGATTATGTCTCTCAATGTGGGTCTCTGTTTCCTCCCTTATCGGTGAATGATGCATGGAGGGAGAAAGAGGACGTACCAAAGTCTCCTCAGTAGCTGCTGTGGAGCTTGGAACTACTGGTCTCCCCACGATTACCTGTTATTCTATTTGAGCTTTTAATTTTTCAAAGAGTTCATCCTTTGCTTTGATTTCTTCAATGACTCGCATGATAGTTTCCTTGTTCTTCAGTAGTTCTTCTCCCATGGCAGCTAATTGGCTAGCGTCTTCATTGCATTGCTCAAGGAACTTATTCTCTACCATCTTCCATTTTTTCCTAATTTCATTGGTATCTTCCATGTATCTTTTTTCCCATTCCACTATGGTGGCTTGCTCTGTTTTCAGCTGATCGTCATACTTTGTGATTTGATCCTCCAATTCTTTTGTGTTTCTTGCGGTTATTTTGGTTGTTTTGATGGGTTGGTTACATAATATGGTAGTCATAAGCTCTTTATTTTTCTTCCTTAAAGTGTCTGCTTCCTTCATATATACTTTGATTTGACTTTCGAGCAACTTACTTCGTGCATTCATTGTTACTTTCTCTGCTCACTAGCTTCATAGTTTCTTTGCAGCTCTTTAAGTTGATCTCGAAACTGTTGGTTCTCTGTCACTAGCACAGTGCTTTTGTCCTTTGCTTCTTTGGCTTCTAATTCCTTGGCCGAGAGTGCCTGTTGATTTTGAATTAATTTTGCAGATAAGCTTTCACTTATTACCTGGAATTGTCTTTTCTCTCGAATGGCCTGATCATAATCTGCATCTGCTTAAGCATTAAGTGTTGAGTGTCCATACCAGTTTGTATCATTTGCTTGAGGACTGGCTTTAATTTAGTGACATCCACATTCAACCATGTTTTGGGGATGCTAGGTTCTTCCCCCGTTTGTACATCCTTGCCTTGTTCCACATGTATGGTTTCGTTGTGCGGTTGTCTTATTTGAAGGTACACTTCTTTCTCTTTTTTCTCTTCTTTGTTGGTGATTGATTTTGTGGCGCTTCCTTGAAAGGTAACATCCAAAATTGAAGGTTTCGCGATCACTCTGATTGGCGTGAATGGTGTGGCTTCATCTACTTCTGTCTGTTCTTGCTCTTCCTTTGGTCTCTTTACGAGAACTCCTCCTTCTTAATACGTCTCTATGATCTGAATTTTTGTTTCTTCATTCATTTTGAATATATGAATTCCTTCTTTAGGTGATCCATGCCTTGTTGTGTCTTTGTTAGTGTCATCAGGAATCGGATCTATCCTTGTGCCTTCCACCCCAAGGTCGTCTGGTACTTGATTCAATCCCTCCCGATGACCATCATCTCTTGAGTCACTTTTGATGTCTATATTCACCATAGATGGTTCTTGTTCTTCTTGCGTATCAGACGATGAACTAGAGTTGGCCAATCCCACCTCTCTATATCGATGTACTTTTGTGAATCTCTTTCTATGTTTAGTGTCTTCATGAGATTGTAGGTAATGATGTCCTTGTACCGGCAGGTTTACCTGACCTTCCGTGTACTGATGAGTTGCTTCCATGGCTTCGGTTAGTTCCTCTTCTATAATTGGTGTATTGTCTTCTAGCCTTTTCATTGGAAGTACATGTATCCTTTTTGACGCTGGAAGGGCTTCTTTTGCCTTCATTATTTCTCATATGTTTTTGGTACCTCTCATTCTTGATTGAGAGCTGGTTTCATCTTCTTCCACTATTTTTCCTCCTTCCTTTTTCCTTGGAACCGTGGCTATCTTCGCATACTTAGCCATTTCTGTAGATGAGGGCATCGCTTTCAAATGTTCCTGAATGCCTAGTGCATGATAGATAAGTATTGTTAGTGCAACGCTTCCGTTTAAGAACTTCTTATGGTTCTAGTGTTTCTTTGCTTCAAAAAGGCGTTCTTGGATGTATGGTGTCATGTTCACTTGGTTCCCTATCTGTTTGATGGCATGAGATAGCATCTGCACTATGATCTGCTGTGGTGCGGTATATCGATGCATATTTGGAAAGCAAAAGTGTTGATGAATCAGCCTGACTTCTTCTTCTATATCGACATGATTGATATCCATGAATGTTCGTGTTTTAGTCCCTTGGCTTTCATCTTTCAAAAGTTTAATTGTGTCTCCATTCTTTTCCCATCTGAAGGCTTCTTTGATCAAATCATGGGTGAATTGAATGATTACCCACTCTCCTGCCGCATCTAGAACTTTGGCTTCAGGCACTAACGGGTCATGTAAAGCCGGTTGTAGGGTATTCATCACCTGTGTGCATCCCTAGAAGTCCGGTTTGTAGATTGGTAGCTCAAAGTACTTCTGAATACCTGCCTTCTTCATTATGTCTATACTTGACGAAAGTTCATGCATGACTTTGAAATCTTGGGACATCACTGGAAATTGATGGTCCGTGTCCATAATCTTGATTGTTACTAAGAATAGATAATCCCCAACAGGTTGATCCTCCCGAAACCAGTGACCTTTTGCTTTTTTCACACTCTGTAAAGGAAACTCTAGCACCTCTTCTTGAACAGTAGCTTCAGAATCCTCAGAGCCATCTGCACTTGTAATAGAGAGAGCATCAGTTGCAAGTAGGAATGAAGTCGTGTTTTAAGTGCGTCTCAGTGACATGTTGGTTATTGCATCACTTCGTTTCCCCTTATTTAAGTAAGTAAAGTCTCTTACCACACTTCTTTTGATTTATATTCGTGAAAGAAAACTAAAGTTAGTTTTAGCCGAAGCATTTATTTATTTACATTGTAGGTTCATTCCTATGGAAGTAGAATCTATGAGCTATTCCCAAGTTGAAAATGTGCACCACTAGTTTTATTGAAAAGATTATGTGTCGAATACATGGCCTCATAATGTGGCCTTGGCATGCATACTCTGGGTGCAATAGACTC
Organism: Ceratopteris richardii; assembly: GCA_020310875.1. NCBI lineage: Eukaryota > Viridiplantae > Streptophyta > Polypodiopsida > Polypodiales > Pteridaceae > Ceratopteris > Ceratopteris richardii. Next base: position 91,122,339 of record CM035423.1, read on the forward strand.
TTCATGAGTGCAAGTGGAATCTTGTTGCGTCGACTGTTCTTGTTCTTGCTACCTCTTGGGTCTCCATATCCATTTTGTAGTTGGTTTTTGAGGTATTTGGCTGCGTTGATCTGGTTGTTCTATGGCCCTTAGCTCTTGCTTTCTTGAAGTCCGACTGTTTGATGTTTTGTTCCTTTTGTATCTTTGATGGGTCTTGTTGGGCTTCATTGTTTCGCTTCATGTGCACAATATTTCCTCTAGCTTGTTTAGTTCTTGTTTTGCAGTGTGTCGCATTCGTCCGTCCATGTGAATTGGGTCAACAATCCATATAATGGTTTGGCAATTATGGCGTACATGTGAATAAACCTTCGATAGTATCCACAATGACCTATAAATGCTTGCACTTCCTTGGCATTTTTCATCTTGGAAGTTCTAGTATTACTTTGATTTTATCTTCGTCAGTAGAGATTCCATTGCTAGATACAATGTGTCCTAGGATTTTCCCTTGTCTCACCATGAAGACACACTTCTCAGGATTCAGACACACTCTATATTGTCGACACTTTTCAAATATTCTTCGCAACTCTGGTATATGTTCCTGTCTCCGATCTGAGTAGGTGCATAAGTCATCTACGTATACTTCCATACTCTTCCTGAGGAATTCTTTGAAGACGCATCAACCTTTGGAAAGTAGCAGGGGCATTCGTGAGCCCAAAAGGCATCACCCTGAAATCATAACCACCCCATTCAGTCACGAATGAGGTCTTATGTTGGTCCTCAGTAGCAATATCTACTTGGTTGTATCCAGAGAATCCATCCAGGAAGCTATAGACTTCCTTAACTGTGAATCTTTCCAAGAGATGATCAGTGATAGGTAATGGGTATCTTTCCTCCTTTCTTTTTCCTTGGAACCATGGCTATCTTCGCATGCTTAGCCATTTCTGTAGATGAGGGCATCTCTTTCAAATGTTCCCAAATGCCTAGTGCATGATAGATAAGTATTGTTAATGCAACGATTCCGTTCAAGAACTTCTTATTGTTCCACTATTTCTTTGCTTCAAAAAGGTGTTCTTGGATGTATGGTGTCATGTTCACTTGGCTCCCTATCTATTTGATGGCATGAGATAGCATTTGCACTATGATCTTTTGTGGTGCGGTATATCGATGCATATTTGGAAAGTAAAAGTGTTGATGAATCAGTCTGACTTCTTCTTCTATATCGACATGATTGATATCCATGAATGTTCGTGTTTTAGTCCCTCGGCTTTCATCTTTCAAAAGTTTAACTGTGTTTTCATCCTTTTCCCACCCGAAGGCTTCTTTAATCAAATCATGGGTGAATTGAATGATTACCCACTCTCCTACCGCATCTAGAACTCTGGCTTCAGGCACTAACGGGTCATGTAAAGCTGGTTGTAGGGTATTCATCACCTGTGTGCATCGCTGGAAGTCTGGTTTGTAGATTGGTAGTTCAAAGTACTTCTGAATATCTGCCTTCTTCATTATGTCTATACGTGACGAAAGTTCATGCATGACTTTGAAATCTTGGGACATCACTGGAAACTGATGGTCCGTGTTCATAATCTTGATTGTTACTAAGAATAGATAATCCCCAATGGGTTGATCCTCCCAAAACCAGTGATCTTTTGCTTTTGTCACACTCTGTAAGGGAAACTCTAGCACCTCTTCTTGAACAATAGCTTCAGAATCCTCAGAGCCATCTGCACTTGTAATAGAGAGAGCATCAGTTTCAAGTAGGAATGAAGTCGTGTTTTAAGTGCGTCTCAGTGACATGTTGGTTATTGCATCACTCCGTTTCCCCTTATTTAAGTAAGTAAATTCTCTTATTACACTTCTTTTGATTTATATTCGTGAAAGAAAACTAAAGTTAGTTTTAGCCGAAGCATTTATTTATTTACATTGTAGGTTCATTCCTATGGAAGTAGAATCTATGAGCTATTCCCAAGTTGGAAATGTGCACCACTAGTTTTATTGAAAAGATTATGTGCCGAATACATAGCCTCATAATGTGGCCCTGGCATGCATACTCTAGGTGCAATAGACTCTTCATGAGTGCAAGTGGAATCCTGTTGCATCAACTGTTCTTGTTCTTGCTGCCTCTTGGGTCTCCATATCCATTTTGTAGTTGGTTTTTGAGGTATTTGGCTGCGTCGATCTGGTTGTTCTTTGGCCCTTAGCTCCTACTTTCTTGAAGTCCGACTGTTTGATGTTTTGTTCCTCTTGTATCTTTGATGGGTCTTGTTGGGCTTTATTATTTCGCTTCGTGCGCACAATATTTCCTCTAGCTTGTTTAGTTCTTGTTTTGCAGTTTGCTGGCCTTCTTTGGGATCCACATATGTGTCCGTGTTTTCTAAGCTTCTACTAATGATTTTGGAAGCCACACATGAAGAGTCTTGGTGGCTCTGATTGTGATATTGAGTAGTGGTGATTTCCCCTAGCTTTCACTGACAGACTGGTGTGCCTTTGAGTGGAACCACCTGGTTTAGTCATTTGATCCTTCCGAATCCATTGTAAATGAGCATTCCCTGGATATGACGTTGTGGGAGCGATTCGTGACGACTGGTGGATCAATTCAATCGTCTCGCTAACGGCGCACGCAGGGTGTCTATGGCAAAACAAGTATCTTTACTAAGGACCATAAGGCAAAGCGTTTCTATATCTATTGACTGCGTCTATATAAGATGGAAGGATTAGTTCTTCACTACTTACTTTATCTTTAGTAATTTCTGTTTTGTTTAAGTCTATTTGAGAACTATCAGTTTTTCTAGTTATGGAAGGAGGGAATAGATTTTCACTATTTTCAGGGCTAGGCAAAACAATGGAAATTAAAGGTAATACTCTAGACAATCTATGATCATACTCTAATGAATACAAAGTTTCCTCTACAATATTATCCTTAAATAATTCTTCAATTTCCGTATTTTGTGTAACATTAACTTCTAATGGACTAGGGAAAAGTAATTCAAACAAAGATGAAGGTAAAGAAGTACTACTAGATGATGCTTCGTCAGACATAAAAGGTAAAATAAATGGATTAATATATATATTTTTTAATTATATAAACTGTTTATATGAATGATATCCTATACAAAAGCTAAACAACTGAATTACAGCTTAGGATAATTTCTTTTTCCATTCTTCAGTTCTTCAATTCATCATCAACATGAGCTGCAAAATATCATCCGCAAAAATAACATGACAACCATAAGTATACTTTCATAGATATAAAACACTCATTTATAGTATTAATATTCAAAACTTATCAAATTTATAAAACTCATGATAATATAAGTTAAATAACATACATTTATCTTAATGTACATATTCTAATATACATGTTTCTTTCATGCACACATACACACATCCAATTACATACATGCAATCATACACTTGCATACATTTCACATACACATACCTCATGCATTCATGCCTCATTTCTCATGCATGCATATACCTCTAACATACATGTATACATATCTCACATGCATACATGCATAACATATCTCACATGCATACATACATCTAACATGCATATACATTAGCATGCATACATTAACTCATATCTAACATGCATAACATATACATGCATCTAACTAACATGCATACATATGCAAAACATCTAACATGCATGACTAACACACATACATGAACATGCATGCACTAATATACATACATGAACATGCATACACTAACTTACATACATTAACATGCATACACTAATATACATACATGAACATGCATACATAAACATGCATTCATAAACATGCATACTAACATGCATTAACATAAACATGCACTAACATGCATTAACATATATACATGCACTAACATGCATTAACATATATACATGCACTAGAATGCATTAACATATACATGTACTAACATTCATTAACATATTTATGCACTTAATATGCATTAACATATACATGCATAAGATATACATGCACTATCATGCATTAACATATATACATGCACTAACATGCATTAACTCATATACATGCACTAACATGCATTAACATATACATGTACTTAACATTCATTAACATGTACATGCATAACATATACAACACTAACATGCATTAACATATATACATGCACTAACATGCATTAACATATACATGCATTAACATATACATGCACTAACATCTAATATGCATGCACTAACTAACATCTAACATGCATATACTTATACATGCAAAACATGCCTAACATACATATAAGCACTATCATTTAACATGAATACACATACTATCTTTTAACATGCATTTATCATAAGCTTCTATCATAAGCTAAGTGAGGGTTGGAGAAGTTTGGCTAGAGGATAGGAAAAGGAAAGGGAAAGTTATGATTAGATAGGATAAATAATTGGTAATGGAGAAGTCGGATAAGTATAATGAAATCTTTGGAAAAGATAAGGCTAAATGGCTCCTTCTTTTGTTAACCTGGGAAACATAAAAGAGGTTTAGGAAATCAAATAATACATTTATCATGTAATCAATTTAGTTATATGAACACACACACATACCCTTTATATCCTCTCATTCATTCCAAATATCCATAAAAACACTAATCATTCACATCATTCATCTCAACCATATATAAAATACTTAATACACATGCATGATATAAATTAAATGAAAGTAAAAAAAAATAACACTTAATACATGGAAAAAGTTGTAATATATTTAATGAACCTAAAATAAGTTACTAATTAAAACACACACACTCACATAAATACATAAAAAATAGATACACACGTTCACACATAGTAAACACATTCTAATCACATACATTAAATATATATATCACATATACTTCTTCAACATTAAATATACATATAAATACATATAATATACCTTCATATACATTAATCATATAATTCTCATATACATAAATTATTTAAATTCCATATTTTCTAATATATATTTAATAAATATACTTTACATAAATTCATAAAATATGTATTAACTAAATAAAATAAAAAAGTCTCTAACATAAAATTAAAAAGAAAAGAAAATAAAAAAATAATAAAAAAAGAAAACCCCTCTTTCTCTCTCTCTCTCTCTCTCTCTACGTCCGTTGGCTGCAGGGGGGAGGAAGATAGAAGATTACGCTACATCCTTTCGATGTGCATCGTTTCTAATTACATTTTTCGGTAATTACAATTACATTCTAGCGGCCTAACAACATGAAAACACTTCTGATTTTTCCTTGATAACATATAGCCATAGGTTTCTTGAGTGGTCATCAATAAAAGTGAGAAAGTACCTCGCTCCTCCCAATGAAGCCTCTCTGCTAGGGCCCAATACATGTGAGTGCTTGAAAACTCATGTAGACCTTGTCCTTCAAGATTTGGTAGTCCCTGCACTAATCCTATTTTTCACATGCTTTTTAACTTGAGAATATTGATATGTCCTATCCTCTTGTGCTAAAGATCAATCTCTTCAATACTTTTGTTACCAATCATCACATAACACACCTTGTTGTGTGTACGAGCAACATCTAGTGTGAACAATCTGCCTTCTTTTCTTCCCTTAGCAATGACCTTGCCTCCTTGCTTCACCATGCATCCTTTTGCATCAAATATAACCTGCATACCTCTCTCTACCATTTGTCCTACAGAGATAAGATTCTTGGAAATAGATGGAACATGGAGCACGTCTTTAATAGTCTTGATAGATGTACCTTCACGTAGCTTCATATGTAGGTACAAAGGACCAACCTTCTCAGCTTGGGACCTGCATATGAACAAAAGATTCCTCCATACATGACATGTGATTAGAGCATCCGGAGTCTATGTACCACTTTGTGTCCTTGGGATCACTATTGTATCCATGTCTCATGGCTAGGAGGGTCTCCTTCTCATCATCCTTCTTGGAGTTGTTAGCATAGTTTCCTTGCTCCTTCTTCTTGCCTTTGTCATCCTTGAACTAGAAATTTTAAGAAATATGATTATGTTTACCTTCTTCCCTTTGCCATTCTTGCCCTTCCTTGAAGATGATGCCTTGCTATCTCCTTCTGAATCTGAATCTTCTTCATTGGACTACTTCTGCTTGCTTTTTCCTCCTTTCCCCTTCTTGTCACTCTTGCCTTTGCCTTTTCTAGCATATAGGACCTATGAGTGACCATCCTTCTTGGATGTGTCTCCTATGGCAACCTCTTTTGCCACTAGGTGTGGAATCAACTCCTCAAGAGCTAGTAGAGGATCTCTATACAAGATGGCAGTAATGAGGGGTTTCCACTTGTCTTCCCTCTTAGCCCATTTAGAGTAATCTATAGAAGGTCTTCCTCATCTACTTTGCAACGAATGGATGCCAATTGCTCCCTCAACACCTCCACCTTCAAGGTGTAGTCAACAATAAATTACCTTCAAAGAATGGAGTTCATTCTTAAGATGCATCTTTTCTCTTCTTGTGGAAGTGGAATATATCTTCTCTAAGGCCTCCCAAACATCTCTAGCATGATCAAACTGTGATATATGACCAATCATAGTGATAGAGATTACTTGTGACATGTAGAAGATAGATCTCATATTCCTTTCCTTCGAATCCTTCAACATCTTCAATTTTTGATTGGTGCCCTTTGGATCTTTGGGATCCACATTCGGCTTATCTTCATCTCCACACACAATAGGCCATAAACATTTTCTCATGAGGTAGTTCATGACCCTGAACCTCCATGGCTGATAGTTGTCTCTGTCAAGAAACTCCACATTTTGACCTAGATCTGCCATAATGAATGGGATCCTTGAACTAAGTTTCATGTGCAGAGAATCAATGTATCTCTGTAACCCTAATGTTTGCATATCCTACATCTCTACATAGTCCATTTTGTACAAAGTTGTTGAGTAACCTAAAAGATGCATTTGAGGTGTTCTATAGCTTGTTGGAAAGCTTATAGACCATACTAAGTTTGGCTAAAACCTTAGGTGAATTGGATCAGTGTAAGGTAGGTGAATTAGAGGTTTTCTGCAGGATACTATAGAAAAGGTGTATGAAGGGACCTAGGTATTGGGTTCATCTCACTTCTAGTGTGAAAATATGAGGGATTGCTGAACCATAGGAGAAAGTGATATAACCATCACTAGCATAATCAAATGCCATAGACTCTCTTGAAACCACTACCTGACCTGCATCATATGCATATCTCTAATGTCATCATCTCATCCGCCTAAAGCAATGCCAATGAGTATGCCCTAACGTCCACAATGCCAACATCAAAGTTGTCGATGTGATCTATGTCTCACATGAGTCAATGGAGCCCCATATATATCATGTAGTCTCTGTCATAATGCACTACTTGTCTCCTCATGCATCACAGAATCATATATAGAATCCATAACTTGTAATCAGATAGTGGAGCTTCCAATGCATCTATATCCATCCATACGTGGTCGGGCATGTCATGAGGCCTCTGTGCATCTCTATGCATATACATGTGTAACCCTGCACGAACCAATGTATGCCAAATCTGAGCTTTCCATCTTGGAAAGTCAGTGCCATCAAACCAAGAAGACACCATGTTGGCAATCCAAGAGACTAGCAAGGTAACAAGATACTAGAACTAATACTCTTTCACCAATAGGATCACACCTACATATCCATATGCATAACTCACATCATAAACATCTTGTTGGAGAAGAAACTAGGTGAGCCAATTGTCACATAACCATGCATCTAGCACACACATAAAACCATGAGCATAAGCTTGCTCATCAAGTCTCCAAACTAACCAAGTAGATGTGAAAGAATCTTGGAAAAATTTTGAGAGTATCCCCTTTAAATTGAGCAATCAAAATAAGATAACCAGTAGCAAAAGAACAATGAATAATCTGTCACCACCTATCATCGATCCAATCAAAGATAGTGGCAAATACACATGCCAAAAACTAATGGCAATACATGCCAATGCAATGTGTACACCCCCACACAAGAATAAATCATGCAAGATGGTCCAAAATCTCACCAATAACTTGTGACCAAGTCCAAGTGAATGGAGATAATAAATAATCCAAAGCTATCACATAAGCATCAAAGATCCAGAAGAGTACTCTTCTAACATAAAAGCCAATAAAATGTCAGTAGTATCTCCTTTATGAAATGGACTCTGAACCAAAATAACCATGTGGGAATATACCATCCACTAATGCAAAACTAGTAGTGGCAATCATATATAATGATCAATGATAATATGGCTCAATGCAAAGACAACATAGATGATAAAATGATATATAGCTGAAGCTCCAACTTGATCATATTTGTGCATAAAAATAAGAATACATTCAAAGAGAGTTTGAAATCCGAGATTTAGGTGTGCTTAAGTACATTCTTGGCATTGAGGTGATTTATGGGAAAGAAGGTATCTATCTCTCTCAAAAGAAGTATCTTCTAGATGTGTTGTTTAGGTTTGGCATGACAGATTGCCAACCAATAGCTCAACCTATGGATTCAAATGTCAAGTTAAGCAAGGAAGATGGTAAGAATCTAGAAAACCTTACACTATACAGGAGAATTGTGGGATCATTGATCTATGGTACACTCACAAGACCTGACTTGTGCTACATAGTTGGAGTTCTATCTCAGTTCATGGATGCAACCACATATACACATCTCAATCATGGAAAGAGAGTGTTAAGGTATGTGAAGAGTACATTTAATTATGGGTTGCTATACAAGTATGATGAAGAACTTTAAGAAACAGCATGAAGTGATGCAGATTGGGCAAGGAGTGTTGATGATAGGTGGTCAACTTCTGGGTATGTTTTCATGCTAGGCACAAAAGCAATTTCATGGATGAGCAAAAAGAAGCCCACAGTTGCATTGAGTTAAAGAGAGGCTGAATATAGAGCTTTAGCCCTCACTACATGTGACACAATGTGGCTTAAGAAGCTCTTCAAAGATTTTGGCATAAAACTTGGACCAGTTCTAGTTTATGGAGATAACATGTCAAGCCTACATCTTGCTAACAATCCCATGTATCATGCAAGGAGCAAGCACATTGAGGTGCATTACCATTATGTAAGGGAAAAGGTTGGAAGTGGGGACATTAATGTTCATTTTGTAGGTACAAAGGACCAAGTTGTAGATATCTTCATCAAAAGCTTGGATGTGACCAAGTTAAGAAAATTATATATATATATATATATATATATATATATATATATATATATATATATATATATATATATATATATATATATATATATGTTTACGATTGAGTCTTCATGATGTTGGAGATGCATTTGATGCTGTTCTCTATCAGTAGGCTATTGGATGCTTGATTTACTTATGCATTACTCGGCCATATATTCGATTTGCTGTCTCATAGATGAGCAGGCTTATGCATTAACCATGTGTCAAGCATTGACAGGCAGTTAAGTGCATCTTTCACTACTTGAGTAGTACTCGGCTAATTGGGTTGTTTTATCCCAAGGGGGGATCACTACTGTCAGATTTGCGTGATTTTTCTGACTCTGATTGGGCTGGTTGCTATGACACTTGTGTGTCTACTAGTGGTTTTTGCTTCATGCGTAGCTCATGCATATCTTGACTGGGCAAGAAGCAGCCTACTGTGGCCTGTTAGTCGTTGAGTCTACAGACTCTGATTTCGGATTCCGAATACTTTAGAATGTTGGGCGTCTCCGACTCTCTACTCTTCCGTGTGGAGGTTAGCTGGTTGATCTGATTACTACTACCATGATAATTAAAAGTAAATTAACTCTTAGCTACGTGGGTTCTTGGGAGTGGTAGGGGTCTGCTAGACAGAGGCCCTGTACTATTTTCCCAGCTTCTTACATAAGCATAAATACTCTCTCGTGTCTTAGCTCAGTACTCAATTCTGAACAACTGATAACTCTTCGGTGTATTGGACTTAGACTTTCCGAACTCATCCTGCTATAGCTATCTGAGCAGTAGTCTGGTTACTTGTATCCAATACTTCAGTAAACAAAGATCACCTAATACGCACTTCTTCAGAACAGACAGGTATACCAAACAGACATCTATACCCTGAATTTATGCAAACTTACCGTATGCCCAACTCGAGCAACAAATCTCCTAACAACAATCGACTAGTCGCAGGTTTAACAGTGTCCTACTCGCACCTCGACCATTACAGATACTAGTCTTCCTGTGATCGGAATCAACAGTGAATGCAGACTACTGTATCGAACTTGGTCACTTACAGAAAATGTTAACACGTAGACAGTTCGGGACTGCTTTTCACATTCCCTCGTTCAGCATACAGACTGACAAACAACACACGCAACTTAACAACACTCAGAGACACACTCAACCATTACCGAACAGATTCGTAATACAAGACTAGCAATCCGTAACTCTGCGCTACAGTGTGAATAAACGACTAGACGGAGTACAGAACAGAGCAGAACATAGTCGAGTTCAATCTTCTCAATGACATACATACTTTAAACAGTACGCTTACAATTCCCCAAACGGGCTCTCGGCCACTCTTTTCTCATTGCCTTATATAGAAGATTTTTTTACAAGGGTGCGCGAATCCTTAGTTACCTGCACGTTTCCTGAAAGGTTCTTTTACATTTAAGATGCCTGTTCTAGTACATTTGTCTTATTCGGTGGCCGTCTAACATTGGCACGCACGGTGGACTCGAACCCGCAGGTTCCTATGGTTTTGCTACGAGTCCTTCTAAATACATGTTTCGGGCGAGCCTAAACGTTTGGGTGATTTTCTTTTTAATGGTTTCTATCATCTGAACTAAAGTAGTCGGTTCTAATAACTGAGCGTCCGTTCTAACGGAGCTAATAGCTATGGCTTGGGTTAACAAAATTTCGGCCTGGTTCTGTAAGAAGGCCTCTTGTAAATAGAATTCGTTGGATAATGCAGCGTCCCGGGATGTCTTTATTTCGGTGACTTGCTTCTGCATATCAGTGACTCGATCCTTCTGATTTCGCAACTGGTTATCTAGTCGCTCGAGTTGCTGGTTCAAAAATTTGATAGTTTTATAGTATGCATCTCGTTCTCTGCGAGCATTTGCTAGATCCTTTTGGTATTTGGCTTCCCTGGTTAATTGGTGTCTTAGCATTCGATTGACCTCCTCCGCGCATTCTTGGGCTCTTCGTAGCTCGTCTTTGACTTGTTCTGCTTCTCTCTGTTGGTCCTGACTTTTTTGGATGGTTTCGTGCAATTGGGCCTTTGTTTCTTCGACCAATTCCTCGAGAGATGAGCTGATATCTTCTTTTTCCTGTAGTGCGGTCTTCAATTCCCGGATTTCTTCGTGCGTTGCGTGTAGTAGCTGGTCTTTGGCGGCAAGCTGCTCCAGTGCTGCATCCCTTTGCTGTATCAAGGCCTGTTGTGCCGAAAACTGTGCTTGGAGGTCTACTAATCGCGTCTCTAATTGATGATTCTCTACTTTTACGGCATCGATTTCTTCTTGGAGAGGGATGATGTCGGCTTCGAGGAGGTCGACTTTGTGTTGTAGGTCTTGCCGAATGGTATTTGCGACCTCACTAAGCTGTACTGGAAGTTGTTGAGAGAGGGAAATAAGTAATTGGCCCATGGTAGCAAGCTCGGAAAAGACCGGAACGGAGGAGAGGAGAAGGGGATGTTGTGGTTGCGTAGAGGTTTGGGTATTGATTTGGGGGGATGTCGGGGGTGAATAATTGAGGGAGGATGAAGAGGATTCGGAAAATGGCGGGGGAAGAGGGTTGACTGGTGGTGATCGAGTAGATTCGGTATTGTTGATGTGGGCGATAGTGGATTCGACGGCCTTTAACAGGGTGTTGAGAGCTTCGTCCACAGCTTGGTGCTCATCGTCCTGGTGTTCTGATGCTTCTTCGATTGAGGTAGTCGCTGTTGGCGTTGGATTCTGCTGGTCGTGTTGGTCGGCCGATGATTCATTGTGTATGGAAGTGGCTGTGTCGTGGAAGGTTTCTTCTTGGTTTTGGTTGTCTTTAGCATTTTCCTGATCCTTTCCGGCGGAACCTTGTGCTTCGCTTTCTGATGAACTGATTCGGATCCTTTTGTTGCGGAATAACTGGTTGATTTCTTCGTCTTCTTCTTCATCGTCTTCAAGTGGTTGAACTGATTCTTCGTGCCGTAAGACTGGTCCTCGGGGTGGTGGTTGTGTGGCAAGGATGGCTGGGAAGAGGAATGATATGATATGGGGAAGGCGAGAGCGCGGGGTGGTTCCCTTATTTACTTGCTTCACTATGGCTACACACTCTTTATGAATTCTATGGAAAAAGTAGGAGGCGAAGTTTACGGGTTCTCGGGCTGCTAAATCTAAGGCGGAATAGAAGGGTCGGGAGATGCCATAGGTGCGCTTCTGCAGGTTGAGTATGGCGACTAGGAATTGCAGAGCAGATCGTTCGGGTTCGGGGCGGCAGAGAATGGCGTATTCGTTGCACAAAGAGCGGGGAAATAGTTCAGTCATGCGGGCGGGGGGAATACTAGGGCCATTTTCGCGGCCTTGCAGGTTGAGGCTGTAGGCTTCAGCGAAGGCTTGGAAGGTGATGACTGTTCGCGAAGGTAGCGAGGGGAAGATCCATTGGCGTTCGGTGGTGGGGGACTGGGCGATGGCAGGTATGATTTGCGCGAAGAAGGGATGGGCTTCCACTGAGTGCCAAGGCAACTCAGTGAAGTTGGCCAACCCTCGGCAACGCAGGTATTCACCTACCTCGGTAGGGATACCATCGCTGAAGGCAGTATAATTGGCTAGTGCTTCCATGGCGTTTGCTGATACAGACTATGAACACGAATACAGAGCGCAAGGGGTCGCACAGAACACTAACACTCAACACAGTAGCGATTTTGGGCGCTGCCGAAAGGGTTAAATAGGAACAATACGGTGGGGTGGGAAAGGGGGTTGGGTATCATTGTGCGGTGCGGGAATGATACTGTTTGCATGCTGGCATGCGTGCTTGAGTGACTGGTAAGGGGGCAGCTAGTAACATAAAGATTTTTCAAAACACGGCTATTTATAAAAAAAGAAAGAAAACAAGGAAAGATTAAACAAAACGCGGTCCACCGCCAAAAAATTTAATGTGGGCTAGTGGCGTGATGATATGGCCGCAGCTTCGACCCATTGATTACTTTTGGGAGTGGATTTTCAGTCAACGTAGTCAACCGAAAAGTCGCCGGACCAACTTGTTCTGAGATTTTGAAAGGGCCGAACCATCGTAGTTTGAACTTTTCTGCTGCTCTATCCGACTTTGCGTTGTAGAAGAGTTCGAGCTGACCTACCGAAAAGATTGGAGTTTTCAAATATCGATCGTGTGTCTTGGCTTGCCTTAGTTGTACTTCGCGCATGGTTAAAAAGCTGAGCCATCGGTGCTCATCAAGTTCTCTGAGTGCATCCATTCGTGTTGTCAGCGAATCTTCTGGTAGCATCTTCTGAGTGATTGCTACACGCAGACTTGGGATGACTACTTCCAGGGGTGCTATTGCTTCTAAGCCATAAGCTAGTTTGAAAGGTGTCAAGCCTGTTGTTACCTTATATGTAGTTCGGTATGACCATAATACTGCAGGTAGTAGTTGATCCCATCTTTCCGGTGCTTCCATGATTAGTTTCCGGAGGATATTCAACAGTGATTTGTTTGTACTTTCGGCCAAACCATTGGCACGAGGGTAATACGGAGAGCTGAGTTTGTGTGTCACCTGGAATGATTGGGTGAGTGCCTTCATTAATTGATTTACAAAGTGAGTACCTTGATCTGTCACCAATTCGAGTGGTAAGCCAAATCGTGGGAAGACATCATTTAGCAGACATTTTGCTACTGCAACCACTATAGCAGACCGTAAAGCCCAAGCTTCTACCCATCTCGTTGCGTAGTCTGTACAGGTTAGTATGTATCTGTTGTTACTGAAGACTGCTGGAGGTGTGATTGGACCGATAAAATCTAATCCCCATTTCTGAAATGGTTCGAGTGGCATAATAGGCTGCAAGGGAAAGAAGTGTCGTTGCAGTGGTTGTCCAGACCTTTGACAGTTATCGCAGTGTTTGACAAATTGGGCCACATCTCTGTACATAGTTGGCCACCAGAGACCTCCTTGCAGAATTTTTCGGTGAGTCAAATCTGTGGCAAAGTGACCACCAGTAGGGGTCGAGTGAGCCATCGTGATGACTGAGTTAATTTCATGCGGAGGGACACAGCGAAGTAGGATTCCGGTGTGATCTACATAATATAGTTCTCCAGCAACTAACCGAAATCGGCGACTAAAGACTGCAATTTTCCTTCGGACTGGTTTGGCTGTCTGGGATGGAAAGCATCCTTCGGTGAGAAAAGTTAGAATCTGATCATAATATGTAGGTGGTGCTTGTGATTCGGCAGTCTCATCGGTCAGTGGCTCAGAACTATAGATTGCTGGAGTCGTGTCATCTATGCCTATCGGAGCTTCACCGGAATCTAGACGAGATAAGAAATCTGCTAAGGCATGTGCATTTCCGGGTCGATGAATGACTTCATAATCGAATTCCTGCAAGAGCAGCACCCATCGTGCTAATCGTCCACCTAAATGCTGCTGTCTTACTAGATAGACGAGGGCAACATGATCCACATGAAAGGTGAATTTCCGGCCTAGTAGATAATGTCTGAACTTTTTGATCGAGTAAATCAATCCTAGACATTCTCTTTCGGTGGTAGAATAGTTCTTTTCTGCAGGTGCAAGCCTTCTGCTGGCATAATAAACGGGGCGAAACCACTTATTTGTTTGCTGCATCAGAACACTGCCAATCGCAATGTCTGAAGCGTCGACAAAAACATGGAACGAATTGTCCCAGTCCGGTGGTTGTAAGATTGGTGCCTGCGTCAATAAATACTTGAGTCGATCAAATGTGGTTTGGCATTCTTGAGTCCATTCGAACTGTCGGGGAGTTTTGGTGACTAGTCTGTTCAGTGGTACAACCAGATGAGCAAGCCACCGTAAGTGTCTGCCATGCCACCGTACTTGACCCATGAAACACATTACTTCTTTTGGAGTAGCGGGTACTGGGGCTTCTAAAATTGCCGAAATCTTATCTGGGTCTACTCGGATACCTTGGGCAGATACAATATGACCAAGTAGTTTGCCACACGAAACGGCAAACATAGATTTGTTTGGGTTAAGGCAGAGTCTGTACTCTTGGCACTTTTGAAAACAGCATCATAGATGAAGCAAATGTGCCATCATCTTCCCAAAAATCGAGAAGTCATCGAGATATACTTGCATAAACGAAGTGAGATAAGGAGAGAAAATCTCCTGCATACATCGCTGAAAGGTGCTTGGTGCATTTCTTAATCCGAACCACATTACAGTGCAAGCAAAGACACCCCAATTGGTAATGAAGGCAGTTTTTGGTATATCTTCTTCAGCCATTCTAACCTGATTGTAACCACTGTATCCATCTAAGAATGAATACATTTCATGTCCTGCTACCCTATCGAGCATGGTATCCAAGAAGGGGATCGGGAAAGGGTCTGGTATGGTTGCTGCATTTAATTTCCGGTAATCCACGCAGATTCGCAGTTGCTTATTTTTCTTTGGCACAATCACAATTGGTGAGATCCATTCAGCATGCTCCACTGGTACGATGAATCCGACCTTTAATAATCTATCAAGTTCGGCTTTTACCTGTGATGCATAATTGGGATTCATCCGGTAGCTGGGCTGCTTATTTGGTTTAGCTTCAGGCTTCAACATGACTCTGTGCTGATAGATGCGCGGATCTAATCCTTTCATATCTTTGTAATCCAATGCAAAGACGTCTGAGAATTCGCGAAGAAGTCGAATCAAGTCAGTTTTAAATGATTCCGGTAAGTTACAGGTCGCGGATGATCTTCGTCTCCTAGATTGTACGTGGTCAATTGGTCTTCGGAGACATAAAACTGTTGCAGTTTCTCTGTATCGTCTGTTGACTTGAACAGCGATTGTAATTCATCGCCATGTGTTGGGACAGTATCTTCCTGCTTAGCTTTTTCGGTGATAGGTACTATTGTGCAAACTGAAGTGTTCCAGTTATCTATAACGGACTGCAGATCAACAGTCCCTAAAGACATTAAATCAGCGTTATTCTTCAGAAATTCCTCTTCTTCATCATCTGATAGTCCATCTAACATGTGGACTGGTTCAGCAAAATATGGTATGGCGTGAAGTTTGCAAGGTTGTTTAGCATCTAATTTTACCACATATCTACGGTTGGCATCTTTGAACGTAAGCTCTTGTGCAGACCAGTCCTGTATTACCTTCGCATGCTTCAGCCAAGGTCGACCGAACAGAAGGTTGTAATCCAAAGTGGATTCTGGCAGATCTAGTATAACAAAGTTCATTTTGAAGGTCGTACCTTGTAAAGTAATGGGTACATTCCGCACAAGTCCTACGGGATGGACTCTAGATTGATCTGCCATTCTGACAAAAAATTAAACTGGTTCGATTTCGGTCCATCCTAACCTTTTGCATAAGGCTGTAGTCGCAATGTTAACACCAGATCCTCCATCAATCAATACCTGCGTAATTTTATGATTCTTATACCATACTGTAATCAAGGGAACTGAATGATCAACTGTAGAATCAGCTTTCGGTTGCACTGCTGCTGTTGCCGGAATACAAGAAGGTACCGGATTGAACTGTTGTTGGAACTGTTGTCGAATTCCAGGTACTAATGCCAGTAGTTGGCCTAGAGGCAGGGTGATAGATGCCTTGGATAAAATTTCCCAGGCCTGTTGAGATTGGTTGTCCTGCTCCTTTGAACTTGAGGTCTCTGCTGATGCAGAAGTATCTGCTGTTATGTCTACTGCTCATGATGGCTCCGCTGCTGCTTCCTTTTGTTGTGTTCCTTCCTTTGTCGACGAGGCCTGAGTCACCGGAATAGGTTCTGGGAACACTGGTGGTTCTGTTGCAGTCCAGTGACTAGCCTTGTTATACATCCTATGTTGTTCGCGTATCCTAGGTTCGAATATTTCTGCTGCCGACTGCAGTTGTTTACCGGATCGGGTCTGGACTGTAGCAGTCTGTGTTTCTACCGGTGTGATTTGTACCATGTTGGCCATTGGGTTTTGTCGCTCCTTCTTCCTTTGATCATACTCAGCTCAATCTTTGCAAAATCTTCTAATGTGCCCGAATTCACCACAAAAATGACAGTGTGGCGGTGGTAAATTGGGATTTTCTGGTGGTGGTCCGTTCTGCCAACGGTTTACATTATAATTGTTGTTCCTTTGTCCTCGGTAGTTCCGATATCCCTACGGTTGATTGTTTCTCAGTTGCGGAGGCACATAGTGAGTCGCTGGCTGTCCATGTTCTTGAATAACTGCATTGACCGTTGCTGTTCCCTGTACTCTGGCGTTGTAGACACAGTTTCCGATGGTGTGTCCGGCAGTGTTGGAGATAGCGCAAAACGTTTGATTTAGTGCACAATTGTCACTAGTATGACCTGAATTTTTGCATGTGACGCAGTATACTTGTCTGGTTATATCTTCAGCCATATTTTTGTTTGTTTTTAACCACTCCAGATCTTCTGTAAATCCACCAACTTTGGATTCCAGTTGCAGAGCCATGGCAATGACTGCATCCAGCGTCATAGCTCCGACACATCTTATGATCATGATCTTCTTCAGCTGTGGGGTTAAGCCATTGATGAACCACTGAGTGATGACATCATCAGGTAAGTTAGCGTGGGCCTGTGGTATCTGTCGTAAGTGTGTTCTAAAGTGTAGATTGAAAAACAATGGCCTTATATGCCTGATCCGGTGGATGGTTAAGAACTACATAACTTATTTCGAAAGTACGTACGTGAGCGTCCGGATCATCTCCTGGGAATCCACCGAATTTCGTGTATGTTACTCCTGTTGGAGGCGGCCTTGGCTGACATAACTGTTGTTGCTGTTGTTGTCCGTTCATTGTGAGTATATTAGGCCCTCCTTCTGTATCTGGAAGTTGATTGGATGAACTATTGGAGCTTGTATCGCCAGATGGTGTGCCTTCCGGTGTGCTGTTTTTACTTAGAATGCGTCGGATTTCTACTTCGAACAGTTTTCCTTCCTTCTGGATATCTAATATCCGAAATCTCTCTTCCAAGCACGCTGGTTGGGCTGAGGATTCCGCAAAAAATGCTAAGCCTTGGCCGACAGTTGGTGTTTCTATCACCGGAATATCACCAGAATGAACTGAAATTGTGCCAGAATGCAGTGTTTTTCCGCTTTTACCGATCTCTTTTCCTAGAGTGTTTCTGATCGTGGATAATTCTGAATCTTGATCCAAGATTGTTAAACTGGTTTCCAGTGGCGTCTTGGTAGATTCTGGAATTACTATATCTTCGATAGGCTGGGTCAAAGTATCACCAGAATGTACCAAAGGCATTGATCGTTCCATCGGAATATGACCGGAATTAATTCTAACGTCCTTAACTTGCTTGACCACTGGGTCAGACCGCGTTATACCTTCTTCTACTAGGTTTGTCTTTAGTACTTTACGTGTTCCAGCCTTATGGTTCTTAGGATACGTTTCACCAGACCGAGTAACCGGCATGTATCATTGCACAGTAGCACTATCTGAGCAGTTGGCAATAATCTGGCTTTGTTGCTACCGTTAGTCAATCGAACGATAAACGTGATGTTTGATTCTGACAAACAGCTGGCACTCTAATGCCACTTTCTCACAGGTAACTGGCAGTCTGATGCCACTTTCCCACAGACGGCGCCAAATGTTAGCCGTTGAGTCTACAGAATCTGATTTTGGACTCCGAATACTTTAGAATGTTGGGCGTCTCCGACTCTCTACTCTTCCGTGTGGAGGTTAGCTGGTTGATCTGATTACTACTACCGTGATAATTAAAAGTAAATTAACTCTTAGCCACGTGGGTTCTTGGGAGTGGTAGGTGTCTGTTAGACAGAGGCCCTGTACTATTTTCCCAGCTTCTTACATAAGCATAAATACTCTCTCGTGTCTTAGCTCAGTACTCAATTCTAAACAACTGATAACTGTTCGGCGTATTGGACTTAGACTTTCCGAACTGATCCTGCTATAGCTATCTGAGCAGTAGTCCGGTTACTTGTATCCAATACTTCAGTAAACAAAGATCACCTAATACACACTTCTTCAGAACAGACAGGTATACCAAACAGACATCTATACCCTGAATTTATGCAAACTTACCGTATGCCCAACTCGAGCAACAAATCTCATAACAACAATCGACTAGTCGCAGGTTTAACAGTGTCCTACTCGCACCTCGACCATTACAGATACTAGTCTTCCTGTGATCGGAATCAACAGTGAATGCAGACTACTGTATCGAACTTGGTCACTTACAGAAAATGTTAACACGTAGACAGTTCGGGACTGCTTTTCACATTCCCTCGTTCAGCATACAGATTGACAAACAACACACTGCAACTTAACAACACTCAGAGACACACTCAACCATTGCCGAACAGATTCGTAATACAAGACTACCAATCCGTAACTCTGCGCTACAGTGTGAATAAACGACTAGACGGAGTATAGAACAGAGCAGAACAGAGTCGAGTTCAATCTTCTCAATGACATACATACTTTAAACAGTACGCTTACAATTCCCCAAACGGGCTCTCGGCCACTCTTTTCTCATTGCCTTATATAGAAGATTTTTTTACAAGGGTGCGCGAATCTTTAGTTACCTACGCGTTTCCCGAAAGGTTCTTTTACATTTAAGACGCCTGTCCTAGTACATTTGTCCTTATTCGGCGGCCGTCTAACAGGCCACTTCTAGTTGTGAAGCTAAGTATAGGGCACCTTTCATAGCGACTTTTGAGTGTGTGTGGCTCAGATGCATTATGGCTGATTTGAGTGTTGGTCAATCTTCTTCCACCACCATCTTCACTGATAGTCAGAGCACATTGGCAGTTGCGAGGAACCATGTGTTCCATGCTCGTACTAAGCACATTGAGGTGCATTATCATTATGTCAGGGAGAGGTTCTCTACTAGAGAGATCAGCTTGGCATATGTGCCCATGCAGGAGAACATTGCAAACCTTTTCACGAAGGCTCTACCTAGCGAGAAGTTTGAAGCTTTCCGCAAAGCTTTGGACTTACTTCCTTTTGTGGATTGATTCCACATAACTTGGCACTTCCTTGTACATGAGTGCCAGATCCTTGTTCACCGCATCACTCCCAGGGGGGATTTGTTGATATATTTAGGTAGTGATGTGTTTGAACACATTAGGACTATCGGGGCACTTTTTTCCCTCTTTAGGAATTTTTTTTCCTCAGCTTGTATGTATGCCTATAGCCCTATTGGGTTACTTATCTTTGTATATTCTAGTGGTAATACATTTAGTATTGTGTGCTGTGCTCCAAGATTCTTCTTCTTCCTTGTGTTGTTCACGTGCTTCCACAGATGTCTAACTCCAATAAGCTGGACATTTCAAATTTTCATTTGAGCCTAGGAAGGATTGTAGATGAGTGCCTTAATGCTTCAAATATCGCTTTGATTCCACTTTGGAAGCATTACTTTGCATTAGGGAAGAGCTCTAGTACTACTTTTTCTCTCTTTCTTGCATAATAAGTTTACTTCCATTCCTTTTACATACTCTAACTAGTAAATGGGAAAGTGAAATATGAATCCTAAGGGTAAGCAAGATTTAGACCACGCTTCTCCACCTAGAGAGAAACAACTAGAGGACCTTGACCATAGGATGGAAGAGGTAGATCTTGAGCAAGAAGTTGAGCAAAAAGTAGAGGAAAAAGAGCCACAAGAAGAAGAGTATTCTTATGTGGAACTCTCTGATGATTTTGTTACACACAAACAATTTTCAAAGTTCAAGGAACAAACCCTTAGGTTGGAGAGAGACATTGGTAGCATAACTTCTCTCATTGAACATCATAAGTCTCAGACAATCTCACTTGAGACAATATGGCCTCTTTCCTAGCTAGGAAGCAAAGAGAGATGCCTACTCTTCCTGTGGAGATGGCTAGGAAGGATGTCCCTTTTCCTACTAAGAATAAAGGAGAGAGTTCCAGGGAACCTCCCCTCTTGAAAGACCTTAAGCCACCTACCTTTATAGGGGATGATTGTGAGAGAAATAAGAATGCGGTCTACACTTTTTTGCAAAATTGGAATGACTTGCATCAATTGAAGGATGCCCCACGTGACTATCATGTGCTAGAGGCGAGTTTCTCGCTTCTCCCGCATGCTTATAAGTGGCGGATGAGTCTCAAGCAGGAATTTTTTTCCCCTACAGATTGGGATCAGCTTGAAACTCTTTTCTTGAAGAGTTTCTTCCTGAGAATGAGGAGGAGAAGAATTGGGATGGGCCTAGATTACCTAGTGACCAGTTTGAGAGGGCCAAGAGAGAGAACTTGTGTTTTAGGTGTTTGTCTCCTAGCCATTCACAATGGAACTCTCCATTCAAGAAGAGGGAAGAAAAGAAGAGAGGACCAGAGAGTAGTCAAACCCTGTTAAGGCAAAAAAGGTGGTCCACATAGTGTAGACACTTCTTATTCATGGCATCTCTAGCTGCAAGGGAGTGGAAGTGATGCGCGAGGACATCAAGCACACATGTTGTTTGACACAATCATTGTGGTCACAATAGTTTGGACCAAATAACTTGGTTAAACTTCATGGTAGTGTACTCAAGATCAGGGTGTGAGCCATGATAGATGACTCAACCACTCATAACTTCACAAACTATGCTCTGGTCAAGAAGCTAAAGATTCCCCAACAACTGAGTGCACATAAATACATAGTATCTATGATGCAAGGGGAGGACAAGAGAATATGGGATACTATGGTATCCAATTTGGAAGTCAAGATACAAGATTGCACTGACCATATGGACTTCCAAATCATGAATATGGAGAGGACAAACATTGTATTAGGAAGAGAGTGGCTATGGGGGTTGGGAGACATGCTTAAATAGAGTTGAAAAAACAACACTCTTGGGTTTGAAAGAAATGGAAGTAAATTTTTAATTCAAGGAGAGAGAGAGAGAGACGTACCTAGAGCACCTCTCATCTCATCTTTAGAATTGTATAGTCTTTGTCATTTTTAGCATGTACACAAGATCTTTTTGTTGTATAGTCAGAATTTTGAGTATTGTACTGACACTATCTGATGTATATTTCATGCTAGAAATGTAAATATGGACATGATTTTTTACTATTCTTTCTTGCAAGAGTGTATTGTTAAAGGTTTTAAAGATCTTATGTTTGAATTTAGAGATGTTTTTCCCACTGACTTAGCTAGCGGGTCATCGCTTGAGAGAGGGGACATTGACCATGCCATTGAGGTAGTTACTAACACTAACCCTATTTGTAAGCCACCTTATAGGCTTAGTGTTTCTCAACATCAGGAGGTTGAGAGGAAATTATAGGAATATTTAGATAAGGGTTTCCTAGTAACTCACCTTGGGCATCATTAATGCTCTTGGTTAAGAAAAAAGATGGCTTTATGAGATTATGCATAGACTATAGAGCACTAAAGAAGGTAACTATAAAAAATAGGTCTCCAATGCTTAGATTGGAAGACCTATTTGATCACTTACATGAAGCTAGGTATTTTATCAAGTTTGACCTTAGGTCAAGGTATCATCAGATTAGGATTAGGGCAGAGGATGTCCGTAAAACTGCATTCAAGACTAGATATTTGCACTACGAGTTCTTGGTGATGCCTTTTGGTCTCACCAATGCTCCTGCCACTTTCATGAAGCTCATGAATAATGTATTACGGCCTTATCTAGGGAAGTTTGTAGTAGACTTCCTAGATGATATTCTGATCTATAGTACATCAAAACAAGAGCACTTGGAACACTTGAGAAAAGTATTCCAAGTGTGGAGGGAAAACTCACTCTTTGCTAAGGAGTCAAAAGTGTGAAATTTTCAAAATAAAGAATACATACCTTGGACATATAGCCTCTCAAAATGGAATCCAAATGGATCCTAAAAAAGTAAGGGTTGTCATGGAATGGCCACATCCTAGGCTAGGTTGCATTCTTTATTATTCGATGATTCGATTATTTGCAAATGATTATGAAATTTTTCGATGTTCCCTTATTATTTGACAAAATTAATTAGTGCCATGTCAATTTATTCGGACAAGTCCGAATAGTTTTTGCACGACAATTCGCAGATTTTTCGATCGAAGCCGCTTTCGATAATTTTCTTTTTACTGAAACTATTTTCGATCGAAAATATTTTAGATTGAAATGGTTTTAGATGAAAAGGTTTTAGATTGAAAAGATTTTAGATTGAAAAGGTTTTAGATTGAAAAGGTTTTAGATTGAAAGGTTTTAGATTGACAAAGTTTTAGATTGAAAACATTGTAGATCGAAAATATTTTATATTAAAAATCTTCTGGAATGAAAATATTTTTTATTGAAACTATTTTAGTCAGAAAGGATTTTACATTGTCTTTTATTCATCTAAAATTCTTTGAGATTTGACAAGATCAAGTTGATTATTCATATTTGGAATGTTTAATTTTTTTACTTCTAAAACTCCAATATATCAAATAATACAATAAGACTTGATCATTCATCATACGATATTATCACATCACTCCACATCCTAAGATTCGAATCAAAATCCACATAATATAAGTATGCATCTTGATTCCTAAATTGAAAATCATTCAACATCATCCACATCATAACATCTGAATTAAAATCCATATAATATCATTGCACATATTAACTTTTGAAGTCCATATCGTCACTACTATATCAATCCATATTAATATAATAATTAATATTCAATCGATATCATCCACATAATAACATTTGAATTAAAATCCATATTATAGCACTAAATATCTTAACTTTTGAAATTCACATCATCACTACTATATCAACCCATATCAAAATCTTTGAATTAACATTGAATCAACATCATCCACATCATAACATTCAAATTAAAATCCACATTATATAATTGTATATGTTAATTATTGAAATCGACATCATCACTATGTATTACAATTCATACTATCATTGCACACAACACCATAACACTTCAACTGAAAGAAACAACTATATAACATTAACATAATATTTAAATTTAAAACCATAATAAAATAAGATGTTTGATTCGCATATATATTCAATTACATCAGTCCACTTCAAAATGGTCCTAAGCCATCACTCTCAGATAAGTTAAAACCATTTCCAAAGATATTTCTAAGAATTTTAAGTAACTTATCTACATCTACTATTTTGATTATATTCTTATATATAGTAAGTTCTAATACATACTTGAATTTATGAGCCTCATTTTTATTGATGGGAGGATCATCTAAATGTACAAAGCTGAGAAACATCTAAAAGGTTAAGGGTTTAAGGTTTAGGGTTTAGGGTTTTGGGTTTAGGGTACTGGGTTTAGGGTTTTGGGTTTTGGGTTTAGGGTTTTGGGTTTAGGGTTTTGGGTTTAAGGTTTAGCATTTAGGGGTTAAGGTTTAGGATTTTATGGTCTAGAGGTTAGGGATTAGGGTTTAGGATTTTTTATTATAAGGATTAAGGTTTAGTGCTGATGATTTAGGGTTTAGAAGTTAGGATTTAGGATTTAGGTTTTAGGTTTTAGGTTTTAGGGTTTAGGTTTTTGGGATTTGAGTTTAGGTTTTAGGTTTATTGCTTCGGGTTTAGGGTTTAGGATATAGGGCTTAGGGTTTGAGGTTTAGGGTTTAGGGTTTAGGGTTTAAGTTCTAGGGCTTAGAGTTTAAGAGTTTAGAGTATAGGGTTTGGGGTTTAGGTTTATGGTTTAGAATTTAAGGTTTAGTGTTTAGGGTTTAGGGTTAAGGGTTTAGGGTTTAGGGTTCAATCTTTAGGATTTACAAGTTATGATTTCAGTCATGGGGTTTAGGCTTTAGGGTTAGGATGTAGGGTTTAGGGTTTAAAGTTTAGGGTTTAGGGTCTAGGCTTTATGCATGATGGTTTAGGGTTTAGGGTTTAGGACTTAGACTTTAGGGCTTAGGGTTTCATGTTTAGGGCTCTAGGGTTAAGGATTTAGGGTATAGGGTTTAGGATTTAGGGTTTATAGTTTAGAGTTTAGGTTTTAGGATTTAGGGTTTAGGGTTTAAAGTTTAGAGTTTAGAGTTTAGAGTTTAGAGTTTAGGGTTTAAGGTTTAGGGTTTAGGGTTATTGATTAATGGTTTAGGGTTAGGGTTTAGTGTTTGGGGTTGAGGGTTTAGGGTTAAGGATTTAAGGCTTAGGGTTTTATGATTTAGGGTTTTGGGTTTAGATAGATAGATAGAAAAGTAGCTGAATACATTGATTCTTAAGTTGAAAGCTGGATATGTATATGCTACAAAACATTTTACTAGAGGAAACAACATCTGGACATAAAGAAAATTAGAAAGAATGGTTTCGGTAATAGTTTTCCTTGATTATGACTACAATCATGCATGCTCAAATGGCCATGCATTATTTCAAAGTAATTTGGCTAATGCAAATGATATCTAGAATATGGAGCCAGTAAATAGAGGATATCCATAGGGAGATAGAAAATTATGGAGAGGTTTGAGAAATCTCCCACTTAATACAAGAGTGAAGCACCTGTTTGGATATAGGGAACTTGCAAAACTTTGATGTGGTTTGAAGAGAATAGATAAACTAATGGAGGACTACATGTGTGAACTACATGTGTTGTATATAAGAATATAGATTGAAAATGGAAATCGTGCCAAAGAGATCCATGGCATTTACATTTTAGAATTTTAGATAATGTGAGACCTTCCAGATTGTGATCAACAAATTGATCATATTCTTTAATAAAGGAAGTGGATTATAATATGATATCATGTTTGAATATTAAGAAAAAGGCATCTTGTATTATCCCTTGTGAATCTACGCAAGCACATAGTAAAAAAAATGAGTGTTTATGTAGCTCTTATTGATGAAACATATTTAAAAGCTTTTTGATCTAAAATCTTTTAAATCTAAAACTTTTTAGATCTAAAACCTTTTCAATCTAAAATGTATTCAATCTAAAACCTTTTTGATCGAAAACAATTTCAACCTATTTTTTTCAATAAAAAATATGGAAAAATTATGGATCGAAAAAAGAGGGCATATGAATGCTTATTCGAGGATATTCAAAAAATCTTGAATTTTTCGAACTTATTTGGAAATTTTTCATTATTTAGGCGAATAAATGCAACATAGATCCCAGGAACCTAGATGAACTGCAGATCTTCCTAGGTTTATCAAGATTCTATGAAAGATTCATTAAGAATTATGCAAAAATTGCTATCTCGATGACGGAATAGCTTAAAGTGAAAGGGAAAGCCTTTCATTGGGGATACAAACATAAATGAAATTTCAAGATTACCTTGCACTAAAAAAGCCTATGATTCAGTTTGGCTTGTAGTAGATCAGTTGACTAAGTTAGCTCAGTTTATACTATTTAAGACTAAAGTTGGATTCATCTAGTGTCCCATGCCAATTGAGTTCAAAAAATTTTAATAGATTCAAATAATTTAGTTGGACAACAGATAATACTTCCACTTTTAGTAAGTGAGATAGTTCCTCATGAATCTAAGAGGATATTTCACACCTGAGAAAAACATACAAGTTTTTTTTTGTAGGAAGAGTGCTTAGTAAAATGGAAGGTAGGATTGAGGAAAAATTTGCTTGGGAAAAACTTTCCACAATCCAGCAAAGGTTTCCTACTTTCCAATTTTAAATTACTAACCAAATGAGTGAATGCTAAAATAATGCATGTCCTTCTAGGTTAAAACATGAGGCTCAAGGGAGTGCCTATTGAGAGATATGTATAGCTATATTTTTGAGGATGAAACTTTTGCAAGGGGATGTGGAGGGAGAATCAAGCAAAAAGAGAAGAAGAAGAAAATCAAAGACCAAAACAGCTCAATGAAAAAAGAAGCTCAATAAGAAAGAACCACCCTCTGCCAAAAGCCCCGTAGGGGCATGCATCAAGCGAGAACACCAAAGGACCAGGGCCCAAAGAGTGGAGACAAACGAATCACAACCAAGCTCTTTCAAAGGGAGACAATACACAAAGGATTGTTCATTAGATAAGGTAACCAATTGTCTGAGAATTCTAGATGCTTGTCCCTCTACTCGATGCGTACAATGGAAAGCAATGCATTAGCTCCCAAAGGATGTCAAAGAAGATTTAAGAACAGGACCTTTAAAATGTAATGCTAACTTAGAAGAGAGAAAAGACCTGCAAATTAAGGTGTGCGGCAGAAAGAAGTAAACAAGCACCTAAAAACACAACAGTGGGAAGCATGCCACAAGCAAGGATGGATCAAGGCCAACAATTATCCATGACAAAGTGCAAGAAGACATCCAACAGATCCTGAGCCCAGGAAGGTGCTTCAACCTCTTAATCTTCGGAAGGTCCAGATCGAAGGTTGTAAATCCAGACCTTCATACCTTCTGTATGGTGCTTGCAGTGCAGATACAAAGAGGTGATTGGAAAATTAGATTACAAAGTTATTGTAGTCTATCTTCACTGGTTGTGTGCATGACAACCCGATTTAATACAACAACCGCGATTTATGAATGTAAGGAATACCAAGGGGATTACAGAAGCAAAGGATTTAATTCGGATAAAGTAACAAATTGTCTGACAATCCTTATCGCTTCTTCGACCACTGGGTGTGTGCATTCAGGAGCAATAAACAAGCTGTAGACACAAAGCAAAGCCTGTCAAGGGACGATAGAGACAAAGAGGGGGAGAGTGTTGCAGAGAAAAGAGGCACAAAAGAGGAGCCCCAAAATTTTCAAATTAATGGGCATAAAATTTCTTCTTCAAAATTCTAGGAAATTCCCTCGAAACTATGTAAATGCACTAGAGGAGTCCTCTAGATGCATAAGCCCCAAATCCTTGTAACATAATTCTTGTAAAATAGTAGCCAATTAGGGATTAGTCAATAAAGTGCCAGTCTCTTGTGTGAAAGGACCATTTTTAGGGCACATCTATATAAGTCACTTTGTGACTCTTTGTAAGAACTTTTTACCATTGTGAAGAAGAAGAGAAAATATTTGAATTTAATTTGTATGATGCTTGGAATGTGTGTATAGGAATGTTAGCTATCCCTTCCCACCATTTTTGAACTACTGTAGTGTGTGTGTAAGCCACTACGAGTCTTAGAGCGAGTGTTGGTGTTTCCCACCATTCACTATTTTGCGCATAACTTGAAGATCATTTTTCAGATTTGAGTGAAGATATGAACAATAGATGTGTCTTGTCGAGAGCTTCGAAACGAACTTACTATTGGCCATATTTGGAGTTTGAAGCTGGGAGAAAAGTTCAAATTTGTGCTTACTATTGTATGTGGTATTGCAACATGCATTTTTAGTGAATTAATGAGTAGGAGAGGTAGTTAAGTCTTTTCACATGCATTGTAGCTCAGCCACTTCACTTTACATCATGTGTGCACTCATCCTCATACACTTGGTTCATGTGGTTCTTCGGATTGATAATTAAACGTGTATCGATCCATCACTATACGCACTTGTGGGGCGATTGAGATTTAATCTCATCGACACAAGTCCCTAAGGCTTCATGACTTAGGTACACACGTTTCCTTGGCAATAGTAAGCACAAATTTGAACTTTTCTCCTAGCTTCGAATTCTGAATATGGCCAATAGTGGGTTCATTTCGAAGCTCTCAAGGAGACACATCTATTGGTCTATTTGCACTCGAATTTGACAAACACTCTTCAAGTTATGAGCAAAATAGTGAATAGTGGGAAACACCAATACTCGCTCTACAACCTGTGGTGGCTCACACACGCCCTAGAATAGTTAAAAAATGGTGGGAAGGGATAGCTAGCATTCCTATACACACATTCCAAGCATCACACACACACAAAAGATCATAGAGAAGGTGGAAATCAGCAAGAAAGAAGCAAATTCGATTCTTTGCTCTTCTTCTTCACAATGGCAAAAAGTTCTTACAAAGAGTCACAAAGTTACTTATATACATGTGCCCTAAAAATGGTTCTTTCACACAAGAGACCGACACTTTATTGAATAATCCCTAATTTCCTAATATTTTACAAGAATTATGTTACAAGGATTTGGGGCTTATGCATCTAGAGGAATCCTCTAGTGCATTTACATAGTTTTGAGGGAATTTCCTAGAATTTGAGAAGAAATTTTATGCCCATTAATTTGAAAATTTTGGGGCTCCTCTTTTGTGCCTCTTTTCTCTGCAACACTCTCCCCCTCTTTGTCTCTATCGTCCCTTGATAGGCTTTGCTCCTTTGCTTTTGTAATCGCCTTCGTATTCCCTACATTCATAAATCTGGGTTGCTGTATTAAATCGGGCTGTCATGCACACAACCAGTGAAGATGGACTATAATAAATTTGTACTCTAATTTTCCAATCGCCTCTTTGTATCTGCAATGAAAGCACCATACAAAAGGTATGAAGGTCTGGATTTACAACCTTCAATCTGGACTTTCTGAAGATCAAGATGTTGAAGCACCTTCCTGGGCTCAGGATCTATCGGATGTCTTCTTTCACTTCTTCATGGATAATTGCTAGACTTGATCCGTCCTTGCTTGTGGCGTTCTTCCCACTATTGTGTTTTTAGGTTCTTGTTAACTTCTTTCCACTGCACACCTTACTTTGCAGACCTTTTCTCTCTTCTAAGTTAGCATTATGTTTTAAAGGTCATGTTCTTAAATCTTCTTTGACATCCTTTGGGACGTAATGCATTGCTTTCCATTGCACACATCAAGTAGAGGGAGAAGCATCTAGAATTCTCAGACAATTGGTTATCTTATTTGATGAAGAATCCTTTGTGTATTGTCTCTCTTTGAAAGAGCCTGATTATGATTCATTTGCCTCCACTCTTCGGGCCCTGGTCCTTTGGTGTTGTCGCTTGATGCATGCCCCTGTGGGGCTTTGGGTAGAGGGTGGTTCTTTCATATTGAGCTTCTTTTTCATTGAGCTGTTTTGGTCTTTGATTTCGTTCTTCTTCTCTTTTTGCTTGATTCTCCCTCCACATGTCCCTCCTCCTTAACTCTGTCATCCCCGGCAGGTTTTTGTGGCGAGGTGCATGTTTGGATGAATGTTTGCTCTCTATGGTTAAGCAAATTTGCTTGACATATGAATTCCTTCCATTTATTTGATTTTATGCCATCATCGGGTGCCTGTCTATGGTCTACAAAAAAGCTTAATTCATAGGCCACCAGTTGTGCATTTAAGTTAGAAGATATCTTTGCACAGATCTCCGAGTCCAGTTCAAGAAATCCTATAAAGAATGCTTTTTCGAATGTCTGCATATGTGGACTCGGCAAAAACATAAGTCTTGAGAATATCGCCATGAGTGTTAAGCGACTAGGAGTAGTAGATAGATCAAAAACTAGGGCATCTGATCCATGGTTAATTCAATGAAGTTCAAAAAGGTATACTGAGCGTGTTGAAATACCTTTATTACTGTAAGTAGCATACTCAAAATTTTGTTTGTCATCATAATGGCTAGATCCGGTACTGTGGCATATCTGGTGATCCAAAACTTGATAGTCTTCACCATGTATTCTGCCGTCGGTAAGTAGTTACGTGGTGGGCTCGATAATAGTGGATAATTTAGCCATTGATTATTTAAGCTTCCCTGGTACTGTGCTTCCAAAGATTGCATCCAGGAGCATCTTCTAGGTACTGGGCAAAAAGATGGATTAATTTGAAGCACATATGATGCTGATTCCTAGTGTACTCGTAACGTAGGATTCTTTTCCAAAAACTTGCGTCTCCAGATAGGATCTGCCTTATCAAATTCCTTTTGTGTATAGGTGAATGTCTGCATGTTGAATTGTAGATTGTTATGTGGGTCTTTATTGGTGATCCTCTTTATATCCTCGCGTGTCTCCTCTTTGAGTAATCCGTAAGGTATATTGAAAGGTTTCAAAATCTATTCTAGGCTCTTGCTCTCAATCTTTGCCTCTCTCATTACTTTGACCACCTATTCTTCAAATTCTTTCATAAGCTGGGACACCAGTAGTGCCCGCTTGTTTCAGCTTAGTTCTGCAATAGCCCGATTATGTCTCTCAGTGTGGGTCTCTATTTCCTCCCTTATTGGTGAATGATGCATGGAGGGAGAAAGAGGACTTACCAAAGTCTCCTCAGTAGCTGCTGTGGAGCTTGGAACTACTGGTCTCCCCACGATTACCTGTTATTCTATTTGAGCTTTTAATTTTGCAAAGAGTTCATCCTTTGCTTTGATTTCTTCGATGACTCACATGATAGTTTCCTTGTTCTTCAGTAGTTCTTCTCCTATGGCAGCTAATTGGCTAGCGTCTTCATTGCATTGCTCAAGGAATTTATTCTCTATCACCTTCCATTTTTTCCTAATTTCGTTGGTATCTTCCCTATATTTTTTCCCATTCCGCTATTATGGCTTGCTCTGTTGTCATCTGATCGTCATACTTTGCGATTTGATCCTCCAATTCTTTTGTGTTGCTTGTGGTTATTTTGGTTGTTTCGATGGGTTGGTTACATAATATGGTAGTCATAAGCTCTTTATTCCTCTTCCTTAAAGTGTCTGCTTGCTCCATATATACTTTGATTTGACTTTCGAGCAACTTACTGCGTGCATTCATTGTTACTTTCTCTGCTTCACCAGCTTCATAGTTTCTTTGCAGCTCTTTAAGTTGATCTCGAAGCTATTGGTTCTCTGTCGCTAGCACGATGCTTCTAATTCCTTGGCCGAGAGTGCCTGTTGAGTTTGAATTAATTTTGTAGATAAGCTTTCACTTATTACCTGGAATTGTCTTTTCTCTCGAATGGCCTTATCATAATCTACATCTGCTTAAGCATTAAGTGTTGAGTGTCCATAGCAGTTTGTGTCATTTGCTTGAGGACTGGCTTTACTTTAGTGACATCCACATTCAACCATGTTTTGGGGATGCTAGGTTCTTCCCCCGTTTGTACATCCTTGCCTTGTTCCACATGTATGGTTTCGTTGTGTGGCTGTCTTATTTGAAGGTGCACTTCTTTCTCTTTTTTCTCTTCTTTGTTGGTGATTGATTTTGTGGCGCTTCCTTGAAAGGTAACATCCAAAATTGAAGGTTTCGCGATCACTCTGATTGGCGTGAATGGTACGGCTTCGTCTACTTCTGTCTGTTCTTGCTCTTCCTTTGGTCTCTTTACGAGAACTGCTCCTTCTAAATACGTCTCTATGATCTGAATGTTTGTTTCTTCATTCATTTTGAATATATGAATTCCTTCTTTAGGTGATCCATGCCTTGTTGTGTCTTTGTTAGTGTCATCAGGAATCCGATCTATCCTTGTGCCTTCCACCCCAAGGTCGTCTGGTACTTGATTCAATTCCTCCAAATGACCATCATCTGTTGAGTCACTTTTGATGTCCATATTCAGCATAGATGGTTCTTGTTCTTCTTGCGTATCAGATGATGAACTAGAGTTGGCCAATCCCAACCCTCTATATCAATGTACTTTTGTTAAACTCTTTCTATGTTTAGTGTCTTCATGAGATTGTTGGTAATGATGTCCTTGTACCGGCAGGTTTACGTGACCTTCCCTGTATCGATGAGTTGCTTCCATGGCTTCGGTTAGTTCCTCTTCTATAATTGGTGTATTGTCTTCTAGCCTTTTCCTTGGAAGTACATGTATCCTTTTTGACGCTGGAAGGGCTTCTTCAGCCTTCATCATTTCTCACAGTCTTTTTTGGTACCTCTCATTCTTGATTGAGAGCTGGTTTGAGCTTCTTCCACTATTTTTCCTCCTTTCTTTTTCCTTGGAACCGTCGCTAACTTTGCATACTTAGCCATTTCTGTAGATGAGGGCATCTCTTTCAAATGTTCCCGAGTGCCTAGTGCATGATAGATAAGTATTGTTAGTGCAATGCTTTCGTTCAAGAACTTCTTATGGTTCCATTGCTTCTTTGCTTCAAAAAGGCGTTCTTGGATGTATGGTGTCATGTTCACTTGGTTCCCTATCTGTTTGATAGCATGCGATAGCATCTCCACTATGATCTGTTGTGGTGCGGTATATCGATGCATATTTGGAAGCAAAAGTGTTGATGAATCAGTCTGACTTCTTCTTCTATATCGACATGATTGATTTTTTAATTATATAAACTGTTTATATGAATGATATCCTATACAAAAGCTTAACAACTGAATTCTAGCTATTTCTTTTTCCACTCTTCAGTTCTTCAATTCATCATCAACATGAGCTGCAAAATATCATCCGCAAAAATAACATGACAACCATAAGTATACTTTCATAGATATAAAACACTCATTTATAGTATTAATATTCAAAACTTATCAAATTTATAAAACTCATGATAATATAAGTTAAATAACATACATTTATCTTAATGTACATATTCTAATATACATGTTTCTTCCATGCACACATACACACATCCAATTACATACATGCAATCATATACTTGCATACATTTCACATACACATACCTCATGCATTCATGCCTCGTTTCTCATGCATGCATATACCTCTAACATACATGTATACATATCTCACATGCATACAGGCATCTAACATGCATATACATTAGCATGCATACATTAACTCATATCTAACATGCATAACATATACATGCATCTAACTAACATGCATACATATGCAAAACATCTAACATGCATGACTAACACACATACATGAATATGCATGCACTAATATATATACATGACTATGCATACACTTACTTACATACACTAACATGCATACACTAATATACATACATGAACATGCATACATAAACATGCATTCATAAACATGCATTAACATAAACATGCACTAACATGCATTAACATATATACATGCACTAACATACATTAACATATATACATGCACTAGCATTCATTAACATATACATGTACTAACATTCATTAACATATACATGCACTTAATATGCATTAACATATACATGCATAACATATACATGCATAAAATATACATGCACTATCATGCATTAACATATATACATGCACTAACATGCATTAACTCATATACATGCACTAACATGCATTAACATATACATGTACTTAACATTCATTAACATATACATGCGCTAACATGCATTAACATATATACATGCACTAACATGCATTAACATATACATGCACTAACATCTAATATGCATGCACTAACTAACATCTAACATGCATATACTTATACATGCAAAACATGCCTAACATACATATAAGCACTAACATTTAACATGAATACATACACTATCTTTTAACATGCATTTATCATAAGCTTCTATCATAAGCTAAGTGAGGGTTGGAGAAGTTTGGCTAATGGATAGGAAAAGGAAAGGGAAAGTTATGATTAGATAGGATAAATAATTGGGAATGGAGAAGTTGGATAAGTATAATGAAATCTTTGGAAAAGATAAGGCTAAATGGCTCTTTCTTTTGTTAACCTTGGAAACATAAAAGAGGTTTAGGAAATTAAATCATACATTTATTATGTAATCAATTTAGTTATATGAACACACACACATACCCTTTATATCCTCTCATTCATTCCAAATATACATAAAAACACTAATTATTCACATCATTCATCTCAAACATATATAAAATACTTAATACACATGCATGATATAAATTAAATGAAAGAAAAAAATAACACTTAATACATGGAAAAAATTGTAATATATTTAATGAACCTAAAATAAGTTACTAATTAAAACACACCACACTCACATAAATACATAAAAAATACATACACACATTCACACATAATAAACACATTCTAATCACATACATTAAATATATATATCACATATACTTCTTCAACATTAAATATACATATAATATACCTTCAATACATTAATCATATAATTCTCATATACATAAATCATTTAAATTCCGTATTTTCTAATATATATTTAATAAATATACTTTACATAAATTCATAAAATATATAAAATATGTATTAACTAAATAAAATAAAAAAGTCTCTAACATAAAATTAAAAAGAAAATAAGATAAAAAAATAATAAAAAAAGAAAACCCCTCTTCCTCTCTCTCTCTCTCCCTCTCTCTCTCTTTCTCTCTCTCTTTGCGTCCGTTGGCTGCAAGGGGGGGGAAGTGATTAAATAAAATGAAATTAAAAAAAAGAAAAAAAAACTCTCTCTCTCTCTCTGCGTCTATCGACTGCAGGGGGAAGGAAGAGATAAAATAAAATAAAATAAAAAAAAGAAAAAAAACTCTCTCTCTCTATCTCTCTCTCTCAGTCTCTGTCTCTCTCTCTCTCGGAGGAACATTGAGAATTTGGAATGCAAATATTACAAGACTTGAATCTGATGAAAGTCGATGCTTCAAAGTTTTGACATAGCAATTCGATGACAATTAGCACCACGTTCATAGTAATATTAGCTTGTGGATATCAAAAGAATTCAATTAAACTCCATGGAAATTAAGCAATTCACAATTCAAGTGTTCGGCACTTTCATTTTCTTTAAATAATGGCAATATATCGCATCATTAAAATATGATGTAGCTCATGAAAAAGACAGCGCTCTCGTGAATTCTGTGATAAACATAATGTATAATATCAAATATCCTTTCTCTACAGCATCAACACTCCTTGTAGATGTATAGACTGAGTGAATAATGACAATGCGAGGATGCCGATGTATAAAACATGGTACGATTTCCAAAACAAAATCGCACTCTTTCATGTGTGTGCAGCAGATCAGGAGAATTCCTCTTTGTGCAATGATTTTCTTCAACTGCTAGCCCACACTATTTGTTAATCGACGACTTTCGTGTTCAATGATCAGGTCGATATCCCAAGCGGATAGCTCCTCCACCCTCAATGTTTGTATTAGCCTCCTTCTCCTCTGTCTCCAGTGCACACCTCCCCACCACTACTTCCTTTTTTTCCCGATCATCTACATGCCTTCATTTTTGCCAGATATGGACAAACAATTGGCCTCTGATGCCCTCTGCCCTGCAAAATCCTCAGATCATTTGTTTTTTCATGCCCAAAATTTGTTGTTTCCCCTCGAATACACATGCACTGACCTCTCTCACTGACTAGGAGTAGAGCTCCACCATTTTTTTAGCATTTGCATGCGTTGTCCATTTTTTTCTCATGCAAGTTTTTGAGTTTTACAACGCAACTTTTTGAGGACAATAAATTTCAATACATACTCACTTTCACTTGCTCTAGATAGAGCGACAATAATTCTATTGTCATGTCTATAAGATAGTTTCTCCATATAATATTTTCATAATGAACATTCCAAACTAGGGAAACAGTAATAATGTTTAAATCGATATCCTAAAAGTTGTCCACACTAACAATGTGTGTTGATGTCTCAAACAAGTCCTTTAGAAAACTTGTCGACAGATGATGCATCTCTGTTCTCTCATAGAGCTCGTCTTTTATAAATGACTTTTGAGCCCAATAGATTGATAATATTTGTCTAATGGCTTATAAGCACCTTGCTTGAGGATAACAAATAAAGACTTCTTTTCACCCTTCTTCTCAACCAAATACTACTTGGAAGGATAGAAACATCATAAGGGTATTTTCATAATCTTGGACGATAATCGTGAAGACAAAATCTTCATGACAACGTTCGAGTAGTAGACTTCCATTTGGATGTTTTTCCTTTGGTGTAGATAATTTTAGGAGTATTGTCCTCACTGGCTCTCTTAAGTTCACCTCTCATGGGAAAAGAATGCACATGATCAAGTGACACATTCATATTTGTTGGTAATTCTAGTCGAGGGTATCCTTTGGGTATGCTCTTGATTGATTCGTTTTCTAACTCCTCTTCCAGGGTTTCTTTCTCATGCTTGATGACTTCATGCATGCAAGGAAGTCTTTCTTCTAACAGGCTAAAGATTTCCTTATGCCCTATTTTGGCTGAGATGTATCCTTGTGCTATATGAATGCTCACTTCATTCTCAATAATCCAATCTTGCCCTAGGATCAGGTTTTCTATTAAATCCTCATCTTTACATACCAAAACTCATTGCTCCATAGTGGAATTTCCTAGGTGGAGGGATATTAGGGCTTCTCCAACACCTTCTATGACTTGGCCTTGAATGCCTATCATGCATGCTTTAGTTGGATTTATGGTCTTTTGAAGATGGATAATTACCATCATTCGTATGCAACTTAGTGCTCCTCCTGAGTTGATCAAGGCATCTATCAACTGGTATTTTATGGTTCCGATCCCTAGGTTCAAATATGGTTAACATATAGTGAGGTTCTTTGTGTCGGCTTGCTGAACTTGGTAATTGGCCATGGGAATTGGTTCTTCCCCTTGTAAATATCATTCATCCCTTTACCTTACCCACTCTTTTTATTTCTTGATACGCTCTAGGGCCTCTTGCCTTGCTTCTTCTCTAATTCTCTCTTCTTCCCTTTTTCGATTTTGCGCTCCTACGAGTTGTGCTAACATCTGACCCGTCAATGGTTCCACATATTGTTTTACTCGACAACCACTTATGTAATTGGGAAGTATATCTCCATCTAGTGTGGCTAGATTGACGGCTCCACTTCTCGAGATCCTATTGATCAGTAGGGGTCTGCATCCACGTTTCTGTAGTTTCTTGGCATGTTGCTTCAAGGTATATACTAGGAATAAATCTCCTTCTTTCAAGCCTTTGTCTTTGATGTGCACATCATAATATTCTTTCTGTCTCCTTTTAGCGGCATAAATTCATGCAACAGCTTGTAGTCTCGTTTCGTGTAACTTCTCCATCTAGTCTAGTTGCTTGGACAACTCATGTCCTATCCATTCATACTGTTGTGCTACTCTTAAAGTAGGCACCAAAAAATGGATTGGCAGGATTGCATTTTGTCCATACACTAGGTTAAATGGAGTAGTTCCAATGACCATCTTGTATGCCACATGAAAGGCCCAAATTGCATGATGTAATTGTTTGTCCCAATCTGACTTTCCACTATTGATTATCTTTGTCAATACAGTGCACAACACTTTATTGGAACTTTCTACTTGACCATTGGTTTGAGGATGATAAGGGGCTGATTTTTCATGAATCACTAGGAATTCATTCATCAAGGACTCTATTACCTTGTTAATGAAGTGCGTTCCTCAATCACTTACTATCTCTATAGGTAGTCCAAAGCGAGTAAAGATGTGCTCAAAAAGAAACTTAGCTGTGGTCCGAGCATCATTTTTTCTAGTTGCTTTTGCTTCTACCCATTTAGTTAGATAGTCTGTTGCCACTATTATGTATTTAGCATGTGATCCTTTGGCTGGTGGATTAATGGGTCCTCTGAAATCAATACCCCATTTGGAAAAGGATCTTGCACATACCATAGGTCTCAAAGGCATATCATCTCGTCTAATAGGGTACTTAGCTCTTTGGCATACCTCACAACTTCGTACGTAGGTGTCTGCATCCATATGTAGGGTTGGCCACCACAAGCCTGCAAAGAGAATCATTCTTACAGTTCTTTCAGCTGAGAAATGTCCTCCTGAGGCACCCGCATGTGCCATTTCTAATATGGGTTAGTACTTTCCTTCATGCACACATAGTAATAGCTGATTGTCTTTCCCTCTCTTGAATAATTGTCTCTCCAAGATAACATAGTCCTTACTCATTTCTTCTAGGGATCACTTTGTAGCTAGACTTGTTCCTTCCTCATGCTCTCGTGTCTTTAATTATTTCACTAATGTCTTACTCCAGGTTGGTGCTATTGTAGAGAAGGGTCATGATGTATGTTCATCTGGAGTGTTTTCTTGGCATTCCGTGCAACTACAAACATACTCATGAATATCCTTAGGCATATTAGGCCAATAGACTCCTAACCATTTCAATTCTCTTAGAATCCCGTGAGTTCCCTTGTGCATTCTCCATTTGTTTATGTGGGCTTGCTTAATCAAGTTCTTCTATTCGTCTTCTTCTACACATCTAGACAGTACACCGTTAGGTTCTTTATGATACACACATCCTACTATAATGTGCAAGTTACGTGATTGCAAAATTTCCTTCCTAATCGCCTTGTTAATTGAGTGTTGTGGTCCATGGGTGAGTATTGAAATTAACTTTTCTGCCCACTTAGGATATACTTCCAAATTGAAGAGGTAAGTGTCTGCAAAATCATCTGATACTCCGTTAGGTGGTTCTCCACGTGTTAACCTAGATAGATGATCAACTCTTATGTGGGTATTTCCCTTTTTTATGATCACTTCGAAATCGAACTCCATTAATAACAAAAACCATCTTACTAGTCTTCCGGTGTTACAGGGCCTATCGACTAAGTACAATAAGGCTTGATGATCTATGAAGAACTTGAACTTGTTGGTTAGAAGGTAGTGTTTGAATTTCTTTACTACATACACCATTCCTAAACCTTCTCATTTCGTAGTTGTATAGTTTCTTTCAGCTTGATTCAATTGTCTGCTAGCATAGGCAATAGGATGGTCCAATTTTCCTTCATGTGCTGGTTGAGCTAGGATGCATCCTATTGCGTAATTGGAGGCATCTACATGAATATGAAAAGGCTTATTCTAGTTGGGTATTTTTAAAATTGGTGCTGTGCTTAGTCTTTTTTTCAGTTCATTAAACACTTTCTCGCATTCGTCCGTCCATGTGAATTGGGTCAACAATACATATAATGGTTTGGTAATTATGGCATACATGTGAATAAACCTTCGATAGTATCCACAATGACCTATAAATGCTTGCACTTCCTTGGCATTTTTTCGTCTTGGAAGTTCTAGTATTACTTTGATTTTATCTTCGTCAGTAGAGATTCCGTTGCTAGATACAATGTGTCCTAGGATTTTCCCTTGTCTCACCATGAAGACACACTTCTCAGGATTCAGACACACTCTATATTGTCGAAACGTTTCAAATATTCTTCGCAACTCCGGTATATGTTCCTGTCTCCGATGTGAGTAGGTGCATAAGTCATCTACGTATACTTCCATACTGTTCCTGAGGGATTCTTTGAAGATGCATAACCTTTGGAAAGTAGCAGGGGCATTCGTGAGCCCAAAAGGCATCACCCTGAAAGCATAGACACCCCATTCAGTCATGAATGAGGTGTTATGTTGGTCCTCAGTAGCAATATCTACTTGGTTGTATCCAGAGAATCCATCCAGGAAGCTATAGACTTCCTTTCCTGTCAATCTTTCCAAGAGATGATCAGTGATAGGTAATGGGTATTTTTCCTCCTTTCTTTTTCCTTGGAACCGTGGCTATCTTCACATACTTAGCCATTTCTGTAGATGAGGGAATCTCTTTCAAATGTTCTCAAATGCCTAGTGCATGATAGATAAGTATTGTTAGTGCAACGATTCCTTTCAAGAACTTCTTATTGTTCCACTGTTTCTTTGCTTCAAAAAGGTGTTCTTGGATGTATGGTGTCATGTTCACTTGGTTCCCTATCTGTTTGATGGCATGAGATAGCATCTGCACTATGATCTTTTGTGGTGTGGTATATCGATGCATATTTGGAAAGCAAAAGTGTTGATGAATCAGTCTGACTTCTTCTTCTATATCGACATGATTGATATCCATGAATGTTCGTGTTTTAGTCCCTCGGCTTTTATCTTTCAAAAGTTTAACTGTGTTTCCATCCTTTTTCCACCCAAAGGCTTCTTTAATCAAATCATGGGTGAATTGAATGATTACCCACTCTCCTGCCGCATCTGGAACTCTGGCCTTCAGGCACTAACGGGTCATGTAAAGCCGGTTGCAAGGTATTCATCACCTGTGTGCATCGTTGGAAGTCCGGTTTGTAGATTGGTAGTTTAAAGTAATTCTAAATACGTGCCTTCTTCATTATGTCTGTACTTGACGAAAGTTCATGCATGACTTTGAAATCTTGGCACATCACTGGAAACTGATGGTCCATGTCCATAATCTTGATTGTTACTAAGAATAGATAATCCCCAACGGGTTGATCCTCTCCAAACCAGTGACCTTTTGCTTTTGTCACACTCTGTAAGGGAAACTCTAGCACCTCTTCTTGAACAGTAGCTTCAGAATCCTCAGAACTATTTGCACTTGTAATAGAGAGAGCATCACTTTCAAGTAGGAATGAAGTCGTGTTTTAAGTGCGTCTCAGTGACATGTTGGTTATTGCATCACTCTGTTTCCCCTTATTTAAGTAAGTAAAGTCCATTACCACACTTCTTTTGATTTATATTCCTGAAAGAAAACTAAAGTTAGTTTTAGCCGAAGCGTTTATTTATTTACATTGTAGGTTCATTCCTATGGAAGTAGAATCTATGAGCTATTCCCAAGTTGGAAATGTGCACCATTAGTTTTATTGAAAAGATTATGTGTTGAATACATAGCCTCATAATGTGGCCCTGGCATGCATACTCTAGATGCAATAGACTCTTCATGAGTGCAAGTGGAATCCTGTTGCGTCGACTGTTCTTGTTCTTGCTGCCTCTTGGGTCTCCATATCCATTTTGTAGGTGGTTTTTGAGGTATTTGGCTGCGTCGATCTGGTTTTCTCTGGCCCTTAGCTCCTGCTTTCTTGAAGTCCGACTGTTTGATATTTTGTTCCTCTTGTATCTTTGATGGGTCTTGTTGGGCTTCATTGTTTCACTTTCTGCGCACAATATTTCCTCTAGCTTGTTTAGTTCTTGTTTTGCAGTCTGTCTGGCCTTCTTTGGGATCCACATATGTGTCCGTGTTTTCTAGGCTTCTACTAATGATTTTGGAAGCCACACGTGAAGGAGTCTTGGTGGCTCTGATTGTGGTATTGAGTAGTGGTGATTTCCCCTAGCTTTCACTAACAGACTGGTGTGCATTTGAGTGGAATCACCTGGTTTAGTCATTTGATCCTTCTGAATCCATTGTAAATGAGCATTCCCTGGATATGACATTGT
The DNA here is from genome assembly GCA_020310875.1 of Ceratopteris richardii. Taxonomy (NCBI): domain Eukaryota; kingdom Viridiplantae; phylum Streptophyta; class Polypodiopsida; order Polypodiales; family Pteridaceae; genus Ceratopteris; species Ceratopteris richardii. The sequence goes on from CM035423.1 coordinate 91,164,077, forward strand.
GGAGTAAATTCGTGACGACTGGTGGATCAAGTCAATCGTCTCACTAACGGCGCACGCAGGGTGTCTATGGTAGAACAAGTATTTTTACTAAGGACCGTAAGGCAAAGCATTTTTATATCTATTGACTGCATCTATATAAGATGGAAGGATTAGTTCTTCACTAGTTACTTTATCTTTAGTAATTTCTGTTTCATTTAAGTCTATTTGATAACTATCAGTTTTTCTAGTTATGGGAGGAGGGAATAGATTTTCACTATTTTCAGGGCTAGGCAAAACAATGGAAATTAAAGGTAATACTCTAGACAATCTATGATCATACTCTAATGAATACATAGTTTCCTCTACAATATTATCCTTAACTAATTCTTCAATTTCTATATTTTGTGAAACATTAACTTCTAATGGACTAGGGAAAAGTAATTCAAACAAAGATGAAGGTAAAGAAGTACTACTAGATTATGCTTCGTCAGACATAAAAGGTAAAATAAATGGATTAATATATATATATATATATATATATATATATATATATATATATATATATATATATATATATATATATATATATATATATATATATATATATATATATTATATAAACTTTTTATATGAATGATATCCTATACAAGAGCTAACCAACTGAATTCCAGCTTAGTATAATTTCTTTTTTCACTCTTCAATTCTTCAATTCGTCATCAACATGAGCTGCAAAATATCATCTGCAAAATAACATGAAAACCATAAGTATACTTTCATAGATATAAAACACTCATTTATAGTATTAATATTCAAAACTTATCAAATTTATAAAACTCATGATAATATAAGTTAAATAACATACATTTATCTTAATGTACATATTCTAATATACATGTTTCTTTCATGCACACATACAAACATCCAATTACATACATGCAATCATACACTTGCATATATATCACATACACATGCCGCATGCATTCATGCATAGTTTCTCATGCATGCATATACCTCTAACATACATGTATACATATCTCACATGCATACATGCATAACCTATCTCACATGCATACATGCATCTAACATGCATATATATTAGCATGTATACATTAACTCATATCTAACATGCATAACATATACATGCATCTAACTAACATGCATACATATGCAAAACATCTAACATGCATGACTAACACACATACATGAACATGCATACACTAATATACATACATGAACATGCATACACTAACTTACATACACTAACATGCATACACTAATATACATACATGAACATGCATACATAAACATGCATTCATAAACATGCATACTAACATGCATTAACATAAACATGCACTAACATGCATTAACATATATACATGCACTAACATGCATTAACATATATACATGCACTAACATGCATCAACATATACATGTACTAACATTCATTAACATATACATGCACTTAACATGGACATGCACTATCATGCATTAACATATATACATGCACTAACATGCATTAACTCATATACATGCACTAACATGCATTAACATATACATGTACTTAACATTCATTAACATATACATGCATAACATATACATGCACTAACATGCATTAACATATATACATGCACTAACATGCATTAACATATACATGCACTAACATCTAATGTGCATGCACTAACTAACATCTAACATGCATATACTTATACATGCAAAACATGCCTAACATACATATAAGCACTAACATTTAACATGAATACATACACTATCTTTTAACATGCATTTATCATAAGCTTCTATCATAAGCTAAGTGAGGGTTGGAGAAGTTTGGCTAATGGATAGGAAAAGGAAAGGGAAAGTTATGATTAGATAGGATAAATAATTGGAAATGGAGAAGTTGGATAAGTATAATGAAATCTTTGGAAAAGATAAGGCTAAATGGCTCCTTCTTTTGTTAACCTAGGAAACATAAAAGAGGTTTAGGAAATCAAATCATACATTTATTATGTAATCAATTTAGGTATATGAACACACACACATACCCTTTATATCCTCTCATTCATTCCAAATATACATAAAAACACTAATCATTCACATCATTCATCTCAAACATATATAAAATACTTAATACACATGCATGATATAAATTAAATGAAAGTAAAAAAAAAACACTTAATACATGGAAAAAATTGTAATATATTTAATGAACCTAAAATAAGTTACTAATTAAAACATACACACTCACATAAATACATAAAAATTACATACACACATTCACACATAATAAACACATTCTAATCACATACATCAAATATATATATCACATACACTTCTTCAACATTAAATATACATATAATATACCTTCACATACATTAATCATATAATTCTCATATACATAAATCATTTAAATTCCATATTTTCTAATATATATTTGATAAATATACTTTACATAAATTCATAAAATATATAAAATATGTATTTACCAAATAAAATAAAAAAGTCTCTAACATAAAATTAAAAAGAAAATAAGATAAAAAAATAATAAAAAAAGAAAACCCCTCTTTTTCTCTCTCTCTGCGTCCGTTGGCTGCAGGGGGAAGTGATTAAATGAAATAAAATTAAAAAAAAGAAAAAAAAACTCTCTCTCTCTCTCACTCTCTCTCTCTCTCTGCGTCTGTCGACTGCAGGGGGAAGGAAGAGATAAAATAAAATAAAATAAAAAAAAGAAAAAAAACTCTCTCTCTCTTTCTCTTTCTCTCTTTCTCTCTCTATCTCTCTCTCTCGGAGGAACATTGAGAATTTGGAATGCAAATATTACAAGACTTGAATCTGAAGAAAGTCGATGCTTCAAAGTTTTGACATAGCAATTTGATGACAATTAGCACCACGTTCATAATAACATTAGCTTGTGGATATCAAAAGAAGTCAATTAAACTCCATGGAAATTAAGCAATTCACAATTCAAGTGTTCGGCACTTTCATTTTCTTAAAATAATGGCAATATATCGCATCATTAAAATATGATGTAGCTCATGAAAAAGACAGCGCTCTCGTGAATTCTGTGATAAACATAACGTATAATATCAAATATCCTTTCTCTATCAGAGCTGGCAGAGATCGATTATCTAAATTGCGCTAAATAGCATAGAGGGATTGCAATAAAAAGGGCCTTATATCATCAGAGGAATTTCAAATCTTAGATGTGGGGAAATTCACATGAATCAGTGTGCAAGGTAAAGCTTTGGATTATACGGGAACAATATTGGAGCCCATTGAAAATCTTGGAGGAGACAAGAAAACAACTCGTCACATTCTTTTGATTAAACTCTTGCCAGATCTGAGAATCATCAGAGCGCATATTGTAAGGAAATCTCAGAGCATCGAAAGTGTTAATAATTAATCAAGCGCAGTCAGCCCGATGTCCAGAATTCGATGGATCCATAATTAAAATTAAAAAACACCAAAGAAAACATCTTCAAAATTGTCGTACGTCATCCATTATAAGCTATATTTTCCATGCCAATCATCAGATCAGAGCATTACCTACATCAGCCTTGGAGGTTGAGTCATTGTCAGAATGTTTTCATGGTCATCATCATTCTTTCAAAGTCCTCCTCATATCAGTTGTCTGTCGCTGTTGATGATCATCAGGTCCGTCAGAATTGAAATTGTCGATTCACATCAAATTAGTAAGAGTTCAAACTGTCACCAGCATCAACACTCCTTGTAGATGTATAGACTGAGCGAATAATGACAGTGCGATGATGCCGATGTATAAAACATGGTACGATTTCACAAACAAAATCGCACTCCTTCATGTGTGTGCAGTAGATTAGGAGAATTCGTCTTCGTGCGATGATTTTCTTCAACTGCTAGCCTGCACTACTTGTTAATCGGCGACTTTCGTCTTCAATGATCAGGTCGATATCCCAAGCGGATGGCTCCTCTGCCCTCAATGTTTGTATTAGCCTCCTTCTCCTCTGTCTCCAGTGCACACCTCCCCACCGCTACTTCCTTTTTTTCCGATCATCTGCGTGCCTTCATTTTCACCAGATATGGATGATCAATTGCCCTCCGATGCTCTCCACCCTGCAAAATCCTCAGATCATTTGTTTTTTCATGCCCAAAACTTGTTGTTTCCCCTCGAATACACATGCAGTGACCTCTCTCACTGACTCGGAGTAGAGCTCCACCATTTTTTAAGCATTTGCATGCGTTGTCCATTTTTTTCTCATGCAAGTTTTTGAGTTTTACAACGCAACTTTTTGAGGACAATAAATTTCAATACATACTCACTTTCACTTGCTCTAGATAGAGCGACAATAATTCTATTGTCATTGTCTATAAGATAGTTTCTCCATATAATATTTTCATAATGAACATTCCAAACTAGGGAAACAATAATAATGTTTAAATCGATATCCTAAAAGTTGTCCACACTAACAATGTGTGTTGATGTCTCAAACAAGTCCTTTAGAAAACTTGTCGACAGATGATGCATCTCTGTTCTCTCATAGAGCTCGTCTTTTATAAATGACTTCTGAGTCCAATACATTGATAATATTTGTCTAATGGCTAATAAGCACCTTGCTTGAGGATAACAAATAAAGACTTCTTTTCCCCCTTCTTCTCAACCAAGTACTACTTGGAAGGATAGAAACATCATAAGGGTATTTTAATAATCTTGGACCATAATCGTGAAGACAAAATCTTCATGACAACGTTCGAGTAGTAGACTTCCATTTGGATGTTTTTCCTTTGGTGTAGATAATTTTAGGAGTATTGTCCTCACTGGCTCTCTTAAGTTCACCTCTCATGGGAAAAGAATGCACATGATCAAGTGACACATTCATATTTGTTGGTAATTCTAGTCGAGGGTATCCTTTGGGTATGCTCTTGATTGATTCGTTTTCTAACTCCTCTTCGAGGGTTTCTTTCTCATGCTTGATGACTTCATGCATGCGAGGAAGTCTTTCTTCTAACAGACTAAAGATTTCCTTATGCCCTATTTTGGCTGAGATGTATCCTTGTGCTATATGAATGCTCACTTCATTCTCAATAATCCAATCTTGCCCTAGGATCAGGTTTTCTTTAAAATCCTCATCTTTACATACCAAAACTCATTGCTCCATAGTGGAATTTCCTAGGTGGAGGGATATTAGGGCTTCTCCAATACATTATATGACTTGGCCTTGAATGCCTATCATGCATGCTTTAGTTGGATTTATGGTCTTTTGAAGATGTGTAATTACCATCATTCGTATGCAACTTAGTGCTGCTCCTGAGTCGATCAAGACATCTATCAACTAGTATTTTATGGTTCCGATCCCTAGGTTCAAATATGGTTGACATATGCTGAGGTTCTTTGTGTCGGCTTGCTGAACTTGGTAATTGGCCATGGGAATTGGTTCTTCCCCTTGTAAATATCATTCATCCCTTTACCTTACCCACTCTTTTCATTTCTTGATACTCTCTAGGGCCTCTTGCCTTGCTTCTTCTCTAATTCTCTCTTCTTCCCTTTTTCGATTTTGCGCTCCTACGAGTTGTGCTAACATCTGACTCGTCAATGGTTCCATATATCAGTTTGGTCGACAACCACTTATGTAATTGGGAAGTATATTTCCATCTAGTGTGGCTAGATTGACGGCTCCGCTTGTCGAGATCCTATTGATCAGTAGGGGCCTGTATCCGCATTTCTGTAGTTTCTTGGCATGTTGCTTCAAGGTATGTACTAGGAATAAATCTCCTTCTTTCAAGCCTTTGTCTTTGATGTGTGCATCATAATATTCTTTCTCTCTCCTTTTAGCGGCATAAATTCATGCAACAACTTGTAGTCTTGTTTTGTGTAACTTCTCCATCTACTCTAGTTGCTTGGACAACTCATGTCCTATCCATTCATACTGTTGTGCTACTCTTAAAGTAGGCACCAGAAAATGGATTGGCAGGATTGCATTTTGTCCATACACTAGGTTAAATGGAGTAGTTCCAATGACTGTCTTGTATGCCACACGAAAGGCCCAAATTGCATGATGCAATTGTTTGTCCCAATCTGACCTTCCACTATTGACTATCTTTGTCAATACAGTGCACAACACTTTATTGGAACTTTCTACTTGACTGTTGGCTTGAGGATAATAAGGGGCTGATTTTTTATGAATCACTAGGAATTCATTCATCAAGGACTCTATTACTTTGTTAATGAAGTGCGTTCCTCAATCACTTACTATCTCTATAGGTAGTCCAAAGCGAGTAAAGACGTGCTTAAAAAGAAACTTAATTGTGGTCTGAGCATCATTTTTTCTAGTTGCTTTTGCTTCTACCCATTTAGTTAGATAGTCTGTTGCCACTATTATGTATTCAGCATGTGATCCTTTGGCTGGTGGATTAATGGGTCCTATGAAATCAATACCCCATTTGGAAAAGGCTCTTGCACAAACCATAGGTCTCAAAGGCATATCATCTCGTCTAGTAGGGTACTTAGCTCTTTGGCATACCTCACAACTTTGTACATAGGTGTCTGCATCCATATGTAGGGTTGGCCATCACAAGCCTGCAAAGAGAATCATTTTTATTGTTCTTTCAGCTCAGAAATGTCCTCCTGAGGCACCCGCATGTGCCATTTCTAATATGGGTAAGTACTCTCCTTCATGCACAGATAGTCATAGCTGATTGTCTTTCCCTCTCTTGAATAATTGTCTCCCCAAGATAACATAGTCCTTACTCATTTCTTCTAGGGATCACTTTCTAGCTAGACTTGTTCCTTCCTCATGCTCTCGTGTCTTTAATAATTTTACTAATGTCTTACTCCAGTTTGGTGCTATTGTAGACAAGGGTAATGATGTATGGTCATCTGGAGTGTTTTCTTGGCATTCCGTGCAACTACCAAGATACTCATGAATATCCTTAGGCATATCAGGCCAATCGACTCCTAACCATTTCAATTCTCTTAGAATCCCATGAGTTCCCTTGTGCATTCCCCATTTGTTTATGTGGGCTTGCTTAATCAAGTTCTTCTGTTCGTCTTCTTCTACACATCTAGACAGTACACTGTAAGGTTCTTTATGATACACACGTCCTGCTACAATGTGCAAGTTACGTGATTGCAAAATTTCCTTCCTAATCGCCTTGTTAATTGAGTGTTGTGGTCCATGGGTGAGTATTGAAATTAACTTTTCTGCCCACTTAGGACATACTTCCAAATTGAAGAGGTAAGTGTCTGGAAAATCATCCGATACTCCGTTAGGTGGTTCTCCATGTGTTAACCTAGATAGATGATCAACTCTCATGTGGGTATGTCCCTTTTTTATGATCACTTTGAAATCGAACTCCATTAATAACAAAAACCATCTTACTAGTCTTCCCACGTTACAAGGCCTATCGACTAAGTACAATAAGGCTTGATGATCTATGAAGAACTTGAACTTGTTGGCTAGAAGGTAGTGTTTGAATTTCTTTACTACATACACCATTCCTAAACCTTCTCATTCCGTAGTTGTATAGTTTCTTTCAGCTTGATTCAATTGTCTACTAGCATAGGCAATAGGATGGTCCAATTTTCCTTCATCTACTAGTTGAGCTAGGATGCATCCTATTGCGTAATTGGAGGCATCTACATGAATATGAAAAGGCTTATTCTAGTTGGGTATTTTTAAAATTGGTGTTGTGCTTAGTCTTTTTTTCAATTCATTAAACGCTTTCTCGCATTCGTCCGTCCATGTGAATTGGGTCAACAATCCATATGATGGTTTGTCAATTATGGCGTACATGTGAATAAACCTTCAATAGTATCCACAATGACCTATAAATGCTTGCACTTCCTTGGCATTTTTCATCTTGGAAGTTCTAGTATTACTTTGATTTTATCTTTGTTTGTAGAGATTCCATTGTAGATACAATGTGTCCTAGGATTTTCCCTTGTCTCACCATGAAGACACACTTCTCATGATTCAGGCACACTCTATATTGTCGACACCTTTTAAATATTCTTCACAACTCTAGTATATGTTCTTGTCTCCGATCTGAGTAGGTACATAAGTCATCTACGTATACTTCCATACTTTTCCTGAGGAATTCTTTGAAGATGCATCAACCTTTGGAAAGTAGTAGGGGCATTCATGAGCCCAAAAGGCATCACCCTGAAAGCATAGACACCCCATTCAGTCGCGAATGAGGTCTTATGTTGGTCCTCAGTAGCAATATCTACTTGGTTGTATCCAGAGAATCCATCCAGGAAGCTATAGACTTCCTTACTTGTGAATCTTTCCAAGAGATGATCACTGATAAGTAGTGGGTAGCTATCTCGAAATGTAGTTGCGTTTACTTTCTTCAGATTAATGCACACTCTTAGTTTTTCGTTCTTTTTGGGTACAACCACTAATGGTGACACCCATTCGGTGTGTTCTATTTCATAAATGAATCCAGCTGCTAATAGCTTGTCTGCATAGACATTATTATAAGTGTAAGGTCGTTGCTTCGACGGTTTGGCATGAGGTGTCATTGGTATTCGATGAGAACAAATGGAGGGATCTACACCTTTGAGGTCCTTGTAGGTCCATGCAAACACATCCTGATACTCTCGAATTAGTCATATCAATTCTTCTCCCTCCTCATGTGACATATCTTTTCCTATGTATGTGCATCTTTCATCTCCATCTTCCACAATCGCTATTACTTTCTTCGTTTGTTCCTTGTTGTCATATGCTTATCCTTCTCTTTCTTCTCTCTTAGGCATCTGAATGGCTATCTTTCACTCCTCTACTTCATATCTTTTGAAGTGTTCTGGGACTTCAAACAGATTTGGGGTTGGTTCGGTCTTATCTATGGTTTCCTCATGGTTCTGTCTCAATTGAGTTGCTTCTATTGCTAACAGCTTGTGTGTTCTGTCTTTCTCCTCGGCTTGGATTGCTTCTAAATATCGTTCCTCTGAATCAAACTCTGGTTTCATCTATATGCTCTCGTACTCTTCCTTCCATTGCTTTTCTAATACTTCTGCTTCTACCTCCTGAAGGACTACCATGTAAAAGATTACATCATAACCTTCTTCGTCCACACATCCACTCATGGTCAATACTTCATCATTGATGCATGCGTCCAAAGTGGCTAGAACCTCCATCCAACTGTGTGATTCGAATGCTTCATCAGGAAAAACTTGGGGCATATACATAGGGTCCTCTACAGGTCGGTAATTTTGATGTCCTATAGGCCATATTTGAGTTTTGTTCTCTTCTTTCTTTGCTTCCTTACACATCCATAATTGGGCGTCTTCGTGCATCCATGATTGGTCACTTGAACCCACATTATGAATTGACAAATCATCCTCTTCCTTGTGTATGTGGTTCCATTGTAGGGGTGGTACATCCCTATATGCAAATGTATGCAAATTTATCTGGGTAGTAGTTCCTTGATGTTGTAAGTATAAAGCGTCTCTTCCCCAATCTTTCACCACCCTGAGTTGTCTCATGAATGGTCGCCCTAATATCATTTCGTAGTTATTAGCTTTTCCAAATTGACATATAGCTAATGTGTGCTCAAACTCCACTCTGCAGGTGGCTAACTTAATTTTCTTGAGTATTCCTAGGGGTCTCTCTACATGACCATTAGCTAATTGAAGCTTCATATGTGTTGGTCACATGGCTGGCTTTCCCCATTTCTCCCAAATCTCTTTGGTGGCAATGCCTAGTCCTGCTCCTGTGTCTAGTATGGCCTTGGTCATGTATCCATTGTATGTGACGGGTAAACATGTGTTGCCTTCGTCTCCTTCGCTAAATTCTCCAACTTTATCCATCGAAATTTGCATAGTGGAATGGGCTTCAATTTCCTTACTTTCCATTCTATTCTTCTCATGCTCTAACTTCAACTGTCCCGCTAATTGTTTCCATATTTGGGGCTTGACATGTAGTAACTCTTCCACAACCAACAGACATTGTACCTTGGTCTTCTTGAGTTCAGTTAGATTGTGGGAGGTCTTGTCTGAAGACTCATTTTCCTTTCCTCGTACTATGGGGGCATGGAAGATCTTGGATTCTATCTCATATTCTCCCATGTAGTGTGGTAGGGTAGAAATACTATGTGCTTCCTCCCTATTTCGATCTAACATAGGAACCTCTTCATATATTTCTTCCAAATTTGGAGTTGGTTGATCGTCTTCCACATCTAATTCCTCAAAAGGAGGTCTTGAATTTCCATTCTTCTTCCATCGTTCTTCTTGAATCCTAGTCCACAACTCTCTTGGCCAATGAGCTTCTAGTTCAGGGACTACTGATATTGATTTGTCCTGAGTGTTAAGTAATTCTTCCTTTTTATCTTTCTCTTTTGGTTTCTGGTCATTCCTTTTCAAACACTAATTGTATTGATTCTTAGATATTCTTGTCTCTGGGAGGACAGGGATAATGTTTTCTAGAGTGGCCTGAGCCACCTCTATGAGCCTTCTACATATTGCAAGTCTCTCCTTTTCTAACTCCCCTTGTGGGTAGAGTTTCTCGTGCTTCTCTACGTTTGGTCTAGTCACAATTCTGGCTTGGTAAGCTTTCAGCCACATATCCAAATCATCTGGTCTTGGGTCTACTAAGATTGATCGTGGCTTGTTTAGTTCTTGTGTATGAGGTGTAATGGGGGTTTCTTCGCGTATTTCAGGTTCCTTAGTTTTCTTACCGCCTCTGGTGTCCTTCTTGTCTTCCTTACTTTTGTTTTTCATCCAGTTTTCTCTAAGTTTTTCCCTTCTATCCTTCCAACTTTGGGTTTTCTTTGTTTGGGTATTCTCATGTGGGTCTTTAGAGTCTTCCACTACTTGTATTTTGGGTTCTAGTTTTTTATTCTTTTCTTGCTCAGAGTGTACTTGTTTCCTCTCTTGTCCTTTGGCTTGCGCTCGTGTGATAGCCTTTAAGGGTACTGTGTACTCTTTATCACTGCCTGATGATTCAATTACTTCAATCACATTGATTTGGGTTGTATCATGAGTCTTATTGGGATTCTTGGGGCAGTCCATAAATAGATGTTCCTTTCCACATTCATTGCAATACCCTTCCCAAGTCCTGGGAGGTGGTGGGTTACATGGCCGAGTGCACTCTCTTATGAAGTGGTCTCCTCCACATCTATAGCAAGGTCCCTTCGGCATAGGCAGTCTAAGTGGTGGCCTCATGGGTGCTGGTGCCTTGGGTGTAGTGTACATTAGGGTTGCAAACTCCTGTCCGTAGGTGTTGTCATATCCCTCATAACCATAGTATTGTTGGTCATAAATTTGACCATACTCTAGCAAACTAGTATCATAGGGATATTATTCTCCTTGGGTTTGCTCGTATCCTTGATTCATTGATTCTGTACTAGTTAAGGGTGTAGCTGCAACTATGGCTCTCTCCATGTTTTCCTCTAGTTGAGTATATTTAACTGGCACTATGTTCTGTGGAAGGGATGGTTGTTGTCCTAACACTGGCTGAGGTCGTTCATATTGCCCTTGGTCATATAGTCTAGGTGCTCCTTGTGATCCTAGATAATGGTTATATTTGGGAATCTCCCTTCCTGGCTCTCTAGGCGGGTATCCATAAGGCTTATACTGAGGTTGATTGAAGGGTCTTGGCTGCCTGTTGAATGGGTGATTCTTAGTAGTGTGATTATGTATTTATGTTCTATCTGGCAATATAGGGTGGGTCCTTGATGTGGCTGCCTATTGTATGAATATTTTTGAGGCATGCCTATTCCCCCTCTTGCACACATGTGAGATGGATGATCTCCACCACATAGGCTGCATCGTCGCAACATGGGTATTCTCATTGATGGATGCTGGTAGTTCCTCTATCCGTGAACTCCTAGCTTCTTGGCTACCATTTCTACTAACTCCTCTACATTATTGGAGTTAGATGCCACTGTACTCATAGTGTCTTCTGATTTCGTAGGCCTTGGTGTACTTTTAAGATCATCAGCCAGGTTATCCTCTAGGTCAATACATTCTTGAAGACACTCGCTCAATGATTGGAGCGGTTTCACGTAGATTAAGGTTCTCAAAAGTCTCGTTCATCAATCCGTCCAAGAATAGCAATATCATTTTTTGCTGAGAAGGAATTTTTGTTGCTGGGCATCTATCGACATATTGATTAAATCTCCGGGTAGATGTTTTCACCATTTCATTTGGATTTTGTTTGAACTCATGGATTAAGGATGAATAGTTGTGCTTAGTCCCTCTCTTGGTGAATTCTCCAATGAATTCCTAAAACAATTGCTCAATATTTCCAAATTGATTGGGATCCAATGGTTGGAACCAAGTTAAAGCCGTCCCTGTGAGGGTAAGTCCAAAGGATTCATACTGCACAAAAAAAGCATCTACTTGTTCAACCCGTAAAACTTCTTTAAATTCAGTTATCTGATCATAAAGTTCTCCCATTTCGTCATAATGATTTCTCATACATTTGGCCACTTGAATTGGTCTTAGTCTTCTTATTGGTTCTAGTGGTCTAGGTATTACCGGGATTGCTGGTCTAATAGGAGGTATTCCATGATGCACTCCTGGTTGTGGTCTAGGCATCATTGGTGGCCGATTCAGGTTGCCTAGTCCTGGGTGGGTTTGATTGTGTGACTGTACTCCTAGCATTGTAAATTGCACATGAGTTTGGTTAGGAACACTTCGTTGGCTCGTTTGTCCTAACATTGTATTCTCTGGCTCTTGATGCATCCCAAAAAGATTTTGGGATGTAGCTGCCTACTCTCGAGAAGGGAATACAGGCAAACCCATATACTTCAAGTGAGCCCTATCAACTGCATGTACTGGCCAATACCTTCTTTGGTTCTAGTCTAGGTAGGTGACTCTAGACTCATCTTTGAGATCCTTTAACTCATAGAAAGTCATTGGGCTTTCTTCTTGTCTGCGTGTGGGTGAATCAGTTTGTAACAATAAGTCTGACCCGTGAATTAAGTAGACATCTAATAGGTAATCATCTTGAGGTATCAAATCCCCTCTCAAGACTCGAGTTACCAATGATTTGCCTCTTGGTGTTTACTAACTCTTCAGGATCAAGTCTCTCTGAGTTTCCTTGTCCTTCCAATCCTCCTCTCTCAACTTCTATTTTTTGCCCATTAAGAACTAATCCTAACGTTAGATATGATGAAACATGTATATAGAGATTCTATTTTTTGCCCCATTATTGAAACAACAAGTAGAGCATGTGAATGATCATGAAAAAGTGAAAAACACTCTCCAAACATTCATTAGTACAAACCAAAACCTACAACAAGGATCTCTTACCACCTCTCCCAAGCTTAAAGCTTCAATGGAGACCTTAAACAACAACACATCCTTGACAATGATGTTAAAAGTTGTTGTAGACCCAAAGATTGAAGCCTAACCGATGCTGAGTGGATTATATCAACTTTAAAAATGTCATCCAAGTATGTTTACCCATTTAATTCTATGTATAATTGTTTCACGAAGTATGGAGTTCATATGCATGCTCAAGAAGAAGCTTTGCGTAGATACTATTGGAGGAGATGGTGGATAGTCACAAGAGATGAATTGGTGTAGCTAAACCTGCTTCACACTTACTACAAGTGATGGTTGGAGAGTGTTGTGGGCCTCTATAGCTAGCTAATAAGCATACATAATCACATATGTTGCTTGGAAGATGATCCAGTAATGTTAGGATCAAAACAGATGGGTAGGAATATAATCCAAGGTCCAAAACTTGCTACTTTGGTTCACACACCTATTCAATGTTTTTAACCATTCTCTGAGCATAGCAACAACTGATTAAATTCCTTTTGGGGAATTCTAATTAGCTTAGCAAGCTACCAATCATCAGTGATATCATAAAAAATGATGGACTATATGCAGAGAAATATGTTTAGAAAATCAACTAAGCATCCTGACATTATGGGTCTTGAGAGTCAATAGACCAGTGAGCAAAGACGGATTGATATCTTACAATTGTGAGAGGAATTAATAATGAAACTTTGTAGGATTACAAAAGACACTATGCTAAATCTAACATGCTTTAAATAATGAGAAATGGTCCACTATACAGTGAGAACAAGCTCTAGTAAAATCACTGTTCTAATGGAGTTATGACAAAGAAATGAGAATAAGAAGTAATGATCATGTATGTATTGAATCATGTAAAAGTAGAATGTCATTGGCAATCAATCATTGCTCAATGAGTGAGAAGTGAGTGAGAAATGAGGTGAGCTCCTCTTCTCAATAAAAGTAAATCAAAATGATCTCTGAATCTTGAGATAGACACAATTCTTTTAGATCCTATTTTTATAGTTATTGTTGGAGCCAAAGGATTTAAATTCAAATTCAAATTTCTACCAAAAAGTGAATAATATAAATATAGTCCATAAAAATCCATAATTGAAGTGATGTAATGAGTCACATACTTAGTCACCATCCTGCAAAGAAAAATCAATGGAAGTATGGAAAAAGGTTCTAAAAAGGGAGATATATTATGTAAGAATTTCTTGGTTTATATTCTTGAGTCACCTAGAATTTACTCGTGCAAGTTCCTGTATAATCATTGCACAATAGAAACCTCATGAGAGTCTTGAAATTAAACAAAAGAATGCCAATATGAATATAGTCCATAAAAAGCCATAATCGAAGTGATGTAATCAGTCACATTCTTAGTCACCATCTTGCAAAGAAAAATCAATGGAAGTATGAAAAAAAGCTTCTTAAAGAAGGAGATATGTTATGTAAGAATGTCTTGGTTTCTATTCAATCAACTTTTTTTAGACTTGTTACAATCTTAAGGGTTGGAACTTGATCACCCTGGGTGGCAGGCAAGTTATGCAAGATAATTTTTTCTCTGATTTAATGTTAACTATTGCATCATCAATTGAGAATCTGAACTGTGATGATACCTCATCAAGGTATTCTAGGAGCTCCCTTACATTTATGAGTTTCCAATTTGCAGTGAAAATTATTTTCCTAGATTGAAAATCTGGATGGATAGATAGATAGATAGATAGAAAAATAGATAGAAACATAGATAGAAAGAAAGAAAGAAAGAAAGAAAGAAAGAAAGATAGATAGATAGATAGATAGATAGATAGATAGATAGATAGTTATATATATATATATATATATATATATATATACACACACACATATATATATATATATATATATATATATATATATATATATATATATATATATATATATATATATATATATATATATATATATATATATGTAAATGTAGAGAGAGAGAGAGAGATAGACAGATAGATAGAGAGACAAATAGATCGATAGACAGACAAACATATAGATAGATAGATAGATAGATAGATAGATAGATAGATAGATAGATAGATAGATAGATAGATAGATAGATAGATAGATAGATAGATAGATAGATAGATAGATAGATAGATAGATAGATAGATAGATAGATACATAGATACATAGATAGATAGATAAATAACAATGAAAAAACATAGGAAATTATCTGAGTTCACTAAAACCTTCCTTAGGCTCATCCACAAATAAGTATAGATCCATCATGAAAAAGTCTTACATTTCTTTGTGAAGGATGGAGTTATTTGGTGACACACTAAAGACAAGGTGAAGAATCCATAGCCGCTACTGAGTAGTAGGAGTCTTCAAAGAAAGGTCATGAGAGATATGGACAAGACCTTATGGGCAAGTCACAAAGGACTTTATGTGACATATAAAAAGATTAGGGGAAGCTTGCTAGTGGCCAAGGATACATGTGAGTGTGTGAGACCTTGTGAGCACTTGTGCCAGATGTCAAGTGCATTCTTTGGTTAGGCATAGAGACCCATTACATCTGACTTGCCCTCCTCGTATCCATTACAAGTGGGTGTAAAATGAGATATATTGTGCCTGCCAGAGAGGACTTGACCAACCATGTGGAAGGTGAAGCTCTTTGCACGAAGACTACTTATAATGTATGCAGATTCCTTTTAGAATAAGTGATTTCTGGATTCAGATACATAGAGAAAATGGTTGTGTATTGGGGAGAATTAGATGCCAGAGAGGCAACAGAGTTCTTTGACCATCATGGGATTGGTTTATCTCTAACTTATACCTATAACCTTGAGGATAATTGAAATATTGAGAATTACATGCAAGAGAGGCAAAAGAGTTCTTTGACCGTCATGGGATTCATTTGTCTCTCACTACTACCTATAACCCTGAGGCTAATGGAAAGATTGAGAGAGATCACCCTTCTATCCTGAACGAGTTCTCTAAGGCTTGCAATGGTGACTTTAAGAAATGGTCAAGATATCTTCCATTCGCATTATGGGCAGATAGGATGACATCCACTTGGTCTACAAGTTTTATGGCTACTAAACTAGTGTACTGTCAAAAGCCAATTTTGCCTATCTTGACTCAAATATTGACATGGATGACCCTCCCATGGAATGATGAAATGATGAGAGATGAACTTTTATCACTGAGCATTAAACAGTTAGAATAAGGAAATGAGAAGTTAAAAGAAGTGATACAAAAGATAAAGGAGTCAAGGTTGAAATATAAAATTTACTTTGACAAAACGCATTGACTTAGATAGCATAGGTTGAGATAGATGATTGGTTATTGGTATATGATAGTACATTCGATACTCAATATGATGCGAGAAAGAAACTAACAAGTGTAAATTATCTTATTTTGGGGTTCTTCTACAAAAATCATTGGAGTAGTTGGCTTGTCATCTGCATCAACAAGCTTGGGAAAAGAAGGTATGATCTTCTAAGTTTTATGTACATTGCTCCATTCAAGGTTGAAAGGAACACACCCTCCTTTCATGTGAAAACCTATAGATGGCTTCCTTCTTTTAAGCACACAACAAAGCTTCTTCTCTTTTTAGTCAATACCCTAGAAGGAGTTTCCTAGGAGTTTGTCCATGAAAGAATAGACAAGGGAGAGAAGGAAAGAAGTAGCAAAAAGGAGAAGAAAGGTTTAGGAATAATATAATAGAGGGCTGCTAACAAAGGGCCAAGTTCCGTTGTGCAGTAATAATGCATAGATCTAAGAAGACACTAGAAATAAAGGCTGAAAAGGAAGGAGAATGGTAAAGTAGAGCTTGGGGTAGCATGTGTTGAGTCTAGTAATGAGATGGAAATGGGATCTCAAAGAAGCCTAATGGCATGGATGAAGATGATTGGGATGAGTTAGATGAAATGACCAGGCCTACCATTCAATTGTACCTAGAAGATAATGTTTACTTTATAGTATTAGACTGTGAAAGTGTAGAGGAGCTTTGGAAAGAGTTATGCAATACATATGAAAATGAGACGACATCAAATAAAGTGTACCTGATGAGAAAGTTATATGACCTTTGCATGAAGGACATCGATAGTATTGTTACTCATCTAAATATGTTTGATGCTATATTCTCCCAGTTACAAGCTCAAAAAATGGATATGAATAATGAAATGAAAGCAATCTTGTTGATGTGCACCTTGCCATCATCATGGGATACGTTTTGCACATCTATTAGCAATAGTGCACCTAGTGGTAAACTAGTCTATGATGACATACGTGGAACACTCTTGAGTGAGGAGATTTGTAGAAAATCTATGGTTGGAACTCAGAGTAGAAGTAAATCAAGGAAGAGGGATATCGAATGCCATTATTTTCATAAAAAAGGACACATGAAGAAAGACTATTATGCATTAAAGAATGCTAAATGTAAAGGGCAGAATGTTGATGGGCATGTTAAACAGTTACCTACAATATCTACTTTGACTGTGAAGATTGAAGAAATTAAGGATGTGTTGACACTTGATAGTACTATGCCAACTAAGGCTCTTATGGCTGATCCTCTTTCCCACTCGTGGATGCTAGATTCTAGTGCTTCTTTCCATGTAACACCACATAGAGAATGGTTCTCTAATTATGCAGCAAAGTCTCTTGGTACTATGAGACTTGGTGACTCTTACCCATGTGATGTTGTGGGGATTGGAGATGTGGTTGTGCAGTTTATTGATGGTTCAAAATTTATATGCATAACGTATGCCATGTACCTCAGTTATCATGTAGTTTGATGTAAATTGGTCAACTTGATGACCTTGGTTACAAGGTGGTCTTCTATGCTCAGTCCTTTCGCATATCAAAGGGCAATGTGGTTATTGCAAAAGGAAGCAAAGTTGGCTCACTTTATCCTTTATTCGTATCACAAAAAGAACACTTGTTAGCTGTTAATGAATAGCCTATGGCTTGTATTTGGCATGGTCATTTGGGCCATATATCTCATAGTGGAATGGAAAATATTTCTCATTTTGGCTACTTACCTGTGTTATCTTTATCTGATTTTTTATTTTTTGAGCATTGTCAATATGGAAAGCAAACCAAAAATGTGCATAGAATGCACATTGACTCTTCAATTCAGCCTTTAGATCTCGTTCATACAGATGTGTGTGGTCCTATGCCCACAAGGTCATTAGGTGGTTCTCTTTACTTTGTCACTTTCATAGATGATGCTACTAGAAGAGTTTGGGTATATCCTATCAAATCGAAGGATAAGGTATTCCCTACTTTCAAAAAAATGGCTTGCTTTAGTTGATACTAAAAAAGGAACTAAGCTCAAATCTTTACGTTTAGATAATGGTGGTGAGTATACCTCACAGGAATTCAACCTTCTCTGCCAGTCTAGAGAAATTTGTAGAGAGTTTATAGCTCCTTATACCCTAGTACATAATGGTTTAGTTGAAAGGATGAATAGAACTATTCAAGATAGAGTAGTCTTTATGCTACATCATGCAAACCTTTCACAAGGCTTTTGGGTAGAAGTAGTATTGACTACAGTTCATGTGATTAACCTTTCACCTAGTACTACCAAAGGTCTGAAAGTGGCACAAGAGTTATGGATAGGGAAGCCACCATATTATGATCATCTTCAAGTTTTTGGGTGTGAAGCATATGTTCATATACCCGAGAATCTTAGGAAAAAGTTGGACCATAAGTCAAAGAGATGCATTTTTCTTGATATGGTCGAGAAGGACAATTTGGATATCGCTTATGGGATCCTGAAACACGGTCAATGATCAGAAGTAGATGTCATTTTCAATGAGTCTAAGCTGCATAAATATCCCATTAAGGAGGTTGACGTGAGAAGAGTGGTGTTTGAGGATACTAGTCCTCTAGTTAGAATGCATCAAAATGCTGCACATAGGGATGTTCAAGAGAATGTCCGATCAGATCACTCTTTAAATGTTCCTATTCAGCAACCATTGAGACACTTTGCACATGTCTAACATCCACCTGATAGATATGTCCAAGTTTAGATTTTGTTATGCTAATCGATGTCGGTGAGCCTTCTTGCTACAAAGAGGCTATGTAGATAGAGGATCATGTCAAGTGGGGGAGTACCATGAAGAGTGAGTTGGATTCTATTCACAAGAATGGTACTTGGGATTTAGTACCTTTGCCAAAGGGCAAGAAAGCTATATCATGTAAATGGGTATATAAGATGAAATTCACATCAGATAGTGCTTCTCCAAAGTATAAAGCATGAATTGTTGCAAAGGGTTTTAAGCAACAACATGGTGTTGATTTCGAGGAAATCTTCTCTCCAATGATCAAGATGACTACCCTATGCATGTTGCTTGAATTCCTTGCAATGGAGGACTTAGAGCTAGTCCAAATGGATGTGAAAACTACTTTCTTGCATGGAGATCTATATGGAACAACCAAAGGGTTATGTGTTGGAATTAGACATCTATGAAAGCACGCAAACAGGACAAGGAAGAAGAAGAAGCTTGGAGCACAACACACAATATTGAATGTATTACCACTCGAATGTACAAAGATAAGTAACCCGTTAGGAGTATAGGCATATATACAAGCTGGGGGAAAAACCTCCTAAAGAGGGAAAAAAGTGCCCGGGCGGTCCTAGTCTATTCACACACATCACTACCTAAATATATCAACAAATCCCCCTTAGGAGTGATGCTGTGAACAAGGAGTTGGCACTCATGTATAAGGAAGTGCCAAGCTATGTGGAATCAATCCACAAAAGGAAGTAAGCCCAAAGCTTTGCGGAAAGCTTCAAGCTTCTCCCTAGGCAGAGCCTTCGTGAAAAGGTCTACAATGTTCTCCTGTATGGGCACATATGCCAAGCTGATATCTCCAGTAGAGGACCTCTCCCTGACACAATGATAATGCACCTCAATGTGCGTACATGGAACACAGGGTTCCTTGCAACTACCAATGCGCTCTGACTGTCAGTGAAGATGGTGGTGGCAGAAGACTGACCAACACCCAAATCAGCCATAAGGCATCTAAGACACACACACTCAACAATCGCTATGAAAGTTGCCCTATACTCAGCCTCACAACTAGAAGTGGCCACAGTAGGCTGCTTCTTGCTCAACCAAGATATGCATGAGCTACCAAGCATGAAGCAAAAACCACCACTGGACACATGAGTGTCATAGCAACTAGCCCAGTTAGAGTCAGAAAAAGCATGCAAATATGGCCCTAGTGATCCCCCCTTGGGATAAAACAACCCAAGTAGCTGGGTACCAGTCAAGTAGCTAAAGATGCGCTTAACAACCTACAAATGCTTGACACCTGGGCAGTGCATAAACCTGCTCATATGTGAGGCAAAAAATTGAATATGTGGCCAAGTAATGCATAAGTAAATCAAGCATCCAACAACCTCGTGATAGAAAAAACATCAAATGCATCTCCAGCATCATGAAGACTCAATCATAAACCTGTCTCCATAGGAATGGCAATAGGTTTACAGTCTTCAAGGCCAAAATGTTGCAATAATGTCTCAATATATTTCGTTTGACACAAAGCCATTCCACCATCAACATGCATAAATTGAATGCCAAAATAATGATGCAAAATGCCCCAAATCAGACATCTCAAATGAGGCATGCAAATGAGCCTTAAAATCAGCAACATGCTTCTCATGAGGACGAGTGAGTAGCATGTAATCAACATACACAACAATGATCAGAAGTACATCATTAGTAAACCTGGTGTTCATACCCTTTCTCCACAAAGCCACGGGGCTGAAAAACATACACTTGTTCATGCAAGTCACCATTCAGAAAAGTCTTTTTAATGTCCAATTGATGTACATTCCAACCATGATGAGCTGCAAGTGCACAGATGCTACAAATAGTAGTCATTCGACAAGTAGGAGCAACGGTTTCATCAAAATCAATGCCTCTTTCCTGCACATAACACTTTGCAACAAGCCTAGCCTTATACTTGTCAACTGTTCCATCACATTTATGCTTTAGCTTGTATACCCACTTAGTTCCAATGGCCTTCTTGCCAGGAGGCAAGTCATAAAGACCAAGTACCATTTTTCATGATAGCATCATATTCAGATTGCATTGCAGCCATCCACTGTTTAGAATTTTGTGCTTCGCCAAACAAAACAAGCTAAGTCTCATCATGGAGACTAGAGGTGGCCATGGCATAACAATATGATGAAAAAGAGGTACTATGAGAGCTTGAACGAGTACAATATGATAAAGGTGCATCTAATTTGTTGTTACGCAAATTCTGCACTAGCCATTTTGGCATAGCTTTTGCCTCCTCAAATCGACTCTCTCATCAACAATTGCATCATGGAAATCTACATCATAAATGGAATGATCTGCATCATCACCTTTAACCTACAAAAGTTGAAAAGTTGCCTAATTAGGACTAGCACTAGATTGTCCACTTGTAAAAAGAGGCAGCAAAGTATTATACATGCCTTTTGAGCTACTAGATGTCTCCATAGTACATGAAAGTAAAGGCTAAATAACATCTTCCACAAAAACAACATCACCGCTAACCAAAACGCATTTAGTTTGTGGATGATACAGATGATAGCCTTTGCTTTCAGAAGTGTACTCAACAAAAATACATTTTACTACTTTATCATCCAATTTCCTGAGATGTTGTTTAGGTACTAATGCATATGCCAGACAACCAAAAACATGCAGATGAGCAACAAATGGCTTGCAACCATTCCAAGCCTCATATAGAGTGATAGACTGTAGTGTTTTAGTGTTGCACACATGACAGCCTCAAGCCACGAACTATGTGGTAAAGCCTGACTTTTGACCATATACATCGCCATCTCCATGAGTGAACTATTCTTTTCTTCAGCAACTCCATTCTATTGAGGTGTATACGGCACTATACAGTGATGTTTTATCCCATGTTCAGCGAGAAATGCATTAAGTTTACAAGACATGTATTCCCCCCCTCGATCAGAATAGAGGGTGACCATTTTACATGCTGATAGATTTTCAGCCAAAAGCAAAAATTGTTTGAAGCACATAAACACTTTGGACTTTGCTTTGAGTGGATATACCCATGCATGCCTAGAAAAATCCTCAATGAAAGTCACGAAGTAAAGATATTTTCCAAAAGAAGGTGTCTGCATAGGACCACAAACATCTATGCACAAGCTACAATTTCTAAGTAGCTCGAACTGAACCATCTTTTGGGAAGGATGAATGCTTCATTTTTCCCAAAATACAGACTTCACAAACATGTTTTCCCAGTGCTTCAAGTTTGGGCAAAGAGGACACCATTTCATCTTTCTATAGGCATAACAAACTAGCGACCAAATTCTACATGCCAAAGCTTTGCATCTAACGTAGCCTGTGAATCATGTACTGCACATGCTGAATCATTCAAAAACTTTTCATAGTATATGAACTTATACAGCACACGACATAAAATGTTAGAAGCAATAATCACATCACCATTTGACAGATCATGAACTATGCATCTGTCATCAATAAATTTTGAAAGAGCTACAATCAGCAGTAGTCTGAATGATCTTACCGACTCCCATAATAGGATAGGAGGAGTTGTTGGCACATGTGACAGTATTCCCTATAGGGACAGGCTTGAGTAAAGAGAAGAAACTATGCTGCAAGGTAATATATTTGGTCGGCCCACTATCAAAGTACCAAACATCTGAGTCTACTGCAGACATACACTATTCAGGAGAAGATGGGTCAAAACTTCAAACAGTAGTGAGTGCCCATTGTTCATTCTGCACAAGATTAGCAGACTCTATTTTCGGTGTAGAGGCCTCTGCAACAACCATTCCAGCCTCTTTTTTCTTTGCCTCTTTAGCAGCCAGTTGTGGACAGCTCGTAATGACATGATCATTTGCTTTACAATATTTGAAAAAAAAATTCTACTTTTCTGATTTTTTCTCATGTTTGTCTTCCTTCTTCAAATGTGTAGCATTTGCAGATTTCTGCTTACTAGTAGATGAGCTCCATTTACCTTTGCCCTTCTGACTAGCGAGGAAAGCTTGATCTACAACATGCATAATAGACATGTTCTGCCTAGACTGATCTTCCTGCAAATAGAACAGAAACTAACTCCTCAAATGACAAGGCATTTGGATTTCCTTTCATCATCAAACAAAGAGTAGAAGAAAAACTCTAATATGAGTCAGGAAGAGCATTCACAACGGTGTGCACAAGTGAGTTTTCTAGTATAGCTTTATCAACAAAAATCAGCTATTCCTTCAAGTCTTTGATCTTTGCCAGAAAACTATCCATAGAATCACCTTCATTCAGTAACACGAGTCTCATTCCTAGCCTGGTATTTGCATGTGCCTGAGCATCTCTGCCATCCCAACAAATTTGCTTTGCAATAGGTATAGCAAAAATCACAACACGAACAAGAATATGAAGAACATTAGCATCTTCAACACCATCTACATCAGCTTCAATACCTGTATTTGCATGTGAAATAGGATGTTTTTCAACACCCTACACAATGTTCCATAGTCCTTTTGCAACCAATACATGTCGCATCATATAAGCCCACAATGGGTAATTGGTACCATCCAACTTATCCTCAACAACCAACATATGGACTCATGTCTATGCTTTGGACTTTCCAAATTAGATAGAAGAGCAATCTTGCCTGCAACATGATTTGAACATCCGAAATCTATGTAAAACAAGTCATCATCTTCTTTACCTTCTTTGTGGCCTAGATTCATAAGAAGCCATGAGTCTTCATGTGGTTGAACTTTTGAATAATTGTTGAAGTCCCTTCTATTATAGCCTCTATTGTTATTGTTGAAGTTGTGTCCACCTCTACCTCTATTGCTTCCATATCCACCTCTTGCACTTTCTTTCTAGGTCTTCCCATTGAACCAGCAATTCTGAGTGGTGTGGTTGGTCTTATCACAGATGGCACAAGGTTGAACATTCTAACATTTGGCTTTGTCATGCTTTGGTCCTTTTTTCGTCCCTTTCCACTTTCTCTTGTCTCCTCTTCATCTTCTTCCTTCTTCTTGCCTTTGAGATTCTTATCCTTCTCACCTGCATATAGAACACTAGTTGAATTACCATGATAGGAGTTACCTTCCTTTATGTTATTGTTGGCCTAAAGATTGAAGACTTGTCCAAGAAAGATGTTGAAGTCTGGAGTTTGCATATCCATGATGAGATCATAAGTTGTGGTGAAAGATTGCCATTGCTTATCACTTCCAATCACAATGAGAATTTGCCTCATGATAAGCTCTTCTTCAATTAGCTCTCCAATGGATGCTAACTGATCCGGAACCTCCTTGACCTTGATAACAAGCTATGTGATGGTTTGTTTAGGTCTCTTCTTCATTTGGTTGAACTCCTTGGAAAGATGATTCTTTCTTGCTTTGGTACTAGCAAAAACAAAAGTCTCTAGGGCATACCGTCTCTTGAGATTTCTTGCATCCTCTAATATGTTGTAATAGAAAGTTAGAGATAGAGTCTTGTATGTACGACCTTGTCCTCTTGTGTAGGTCCTCCTTTGGGTCTTGGAATAGGCATAGCTTCATCACCTGCTATAATTCCATAAAGATTTCTACCTCACAAATAGGACTCCATTATGATTTGCTGAGCCGCATAGTTGTGTTGATCAAGCTTCTCAATCATTGAGGTAAAGCCATCACCCATCTTGATCTAGCTCTCATACTACTTAAAGAACTTGGAGAAGCTTGTAGGAGGTAGAAAAGTGAGTTGCGAAGCAATGAAGTTTGGTCCATCCAACTAGCACAAGATGAGCCCTTGAGCTTATGGAGACTCACATAGACCTTATAGGCATGTGATAAGTGCAATAAAATGCACTCTGTACTTTGTATCATGAAGGAGAAAGAGTTGATACAAAACAAATAGGTTTGCACATTGACTAGCTCAAAAACTTACTATCTTTGGATGAGACAATCAACTTCAAATGCTCATTGTGACCAGCGTGATTACAATTAGAAAAACATCCTTTTGGAGGTGAGATACACATAACTTTGGGTGTATAGAATGCATAAGAGTACAAGAAATAAGCAAACTATGCTTTTGGAATGAATCATTCAATCAACAATGGTACCTCCTATTTTTCAGGAATGTGTAGAGATAGACCCCAAGATAGAAAACTATGATATCTCCCAATCTACTAAAATAAATCCTTTGAAAATTTATACACATAAACTAGAGACTATTACCATTCCAATTCATCCTCTCTCTCTCTCTCTCTCTCTCTCTCTCTTCCAATTCAAAGCTTCGTAAAGAGAGCAATAGCATCTAAAAGCTTATTTTTGTTGAAGAAGATGATTCAGAAAAATGGAGCAAGACAATGATGGCCACAAGTGTGTGTAGATTAGTTCGATGTAATGTACAAGTGATTTAAAGTCTTTATATAGACTTTTGAAGTGCTCCATGACTTCTACAAGTTGATTTTTAATTCAAATGAATGCGGGATTAGTTGTTGGAGGGAATCAACTCACTTTCCTACAATCTAGGAAAAGTGAAGATCTATTTTGATCTACTTTTAGGTGATTGATTGATTCATTGATTTGCAACTCAACCACCTCAAATTTATGGAAGATTAGCTCTCTTTTTCTACTTTTACATGTGTAAAGCTCTAGGCTTTTACAATGGTAAAAGATCCATGAAAAATCTTTTAAAAAAATACAATAAATGAACATAGGTAAAAGAACGCTTCAATAGATATTCTTTCTATCTAATCTAAGCAATAGCTTTTGATGTAGAACAAATCCACCTCAAGAATATTGTAAGCTTGATATTCCAACAGCTCCCCCTCAAGCTAACGTATGCTTGAGTCTTCATTCTCTAATAGGTTGAATACCTGCCATAGCTTTGAATCTACAAAGCCTTATTCCATTAAGTGCCTTCATCATCATATCTGCTACTTGCTTTTTAGTTGGAACAAAAGAAATGTCAATATCCTTTACCATGAGCTTCTCCCTCATAGAAAGGTGATGAACCTCTATGTGTTTGGTGCTTGCATGGAAAATAGGGTGTGCTGCTAGATGCATGAAACTTATATTATCTCCAAATATGTGAGGTTTGGAATTCACGAGTCGCAAATATGTATACAATGCTTTTAACCATATTGCCTCTTGAGTTGTTATGGTCAAACCTCTGTACTCTGCTTCAGTTGAGGATAAAGCAACTATTGGTTGGTTCTTGGAATTCCATGACATTAGCTTTGAACCTGCAAATGCTAAGTAACCAGAGGTACTTATTCTATCATCATTAGCTCCTTCCCAATCTGCATTTGAATAGAGGTACTTGAGTACTCTCTTTGCAACATCCATGTGTGGCCTTCTAGGTGAGTGCATGAACTAATTAATCACTCCCACACTATATGATATGTCTGGTCTTGTATGAGTAGCATATATCAAGCTACCTACCAAGCTTCGATATTGTCTAATGTCTTCAATCTTCTCACCTTCATAAACACTAAATTTATGATTCATCTTCAAAGGTGTACCTGCATGCTTTGTGTTTTCCATTGTGAAATTGAGAAGTAGATATTGAATGTATCTTCTTTGACTTAGATGCATCCCTTGATCTATATAAATCACTTGCATACCTAGGAAATATGTGAGCTCACCTAAGTCATTGATTTTGAACTCCTCTTGCATGTGTCTCTTGATCTTTTGAATGCCATTGAAATCATCTCCTGTCACAATAATATGATCTACATATAGACATAGATAGATAACCTCATTGTGATATCTTTTGATTAATAGAGAAGGATATGAGTTGCTAGGTTTGAACTCTTGATCTTGAAGGTATGTAAGCAACCTGTAATTCCAAGATCTAGGAGCCTGCTTTGATCCATACAATGCTTTCTTAAATCTACAAACATAAGATGCATGATTAGGGTTTTCAAAACCAGGTGTTGTGACATGTATACCTCTTCACGTATAGGAGCCTGCTTTGATCCATACAATGCTTTCTTAAATCTACAAACATAAGATGCATGATTAGTGTTTTCAAAACAGGTGGTTGTGACATGTATAGACATGTACCTTGTCTATTGACAAGGTACATATCAGTTGAAATAGCCTCTGTCCATAGATAATGTGGAAACATCTTCTCTTCAACCATTGTTCTCGCTCATCCAACCAATGTCTTGTTTCTCCTCTCCGCAATTCCATTCAGTTAAGGAGAGTTCCTAATAGTCACTTGCCTTTTGATACCTTTATCCTGCAAGAACTCATCAAACTCTTTGGAGAAGTATTCTCCCCCTCCATCAGATAAGAGCTTCTTGAGTAATCTACCTGTATGATTATCCACATGTGCTAGATACTTTTTGAAGCAATCAAACACTTCATTCTTATTCTTGATAGAGTATAGAATAGTCCACCAATAAATAATGAGACATAATACCTTGATCCTACCAATGAAGTTTCTTGACTTGGTCCCCATACATCTGTATGTACTAAGTCCAATAAGTTGTTGTGGATGTAGCCTTTGTGGTTGAATGGTTGTCTTTGTGCCTTTCCAATCTGACATGCATAAGACCTGTTGATCATGTGTTGCTTTGATATGTTTGGCAGTCCAAGAACACTTTGATCCATGTATATATCCTTTAAGCTTCTTTCATTCACATGATCAAGTCTCTTATGCCCCACTTCAAGCTCACTTAGGGTTTGAGACCCAAAAGTAAATAGAGCTATTGTTCTTGGTTTCTCCTACTTCAAAAGTAAAAATCCTACCATGCTTCTCACCTCTCACTATCTTCTTGAAGCCTTGACATGGATGTTCCACAAAGGCTCCATGTTGGGTGAACCTAACTTGCAAGCCTTTTTCAACTATTTGGCCTACACTTAGTAGGTTTTTAGTGATAGTGGACACATAGAGAACCTTACTCAAAATGTTTGTCCTACCATTGGAAGCTTTGACATTACCAATCTTCTCCACATTGTACTTTGTGTCATCCCCTATTTGAACTTCATGTCAATGCTTTGGAGTTTCCAAATCAGATAGAAGAGCAATGTTTTTGCAACATGATTTGAACATTTAGAATCTATGAAGAACAAGTGGCTATCTTCTTTACCTTCTTTGTGGTTTAGATTCATATGAAGCAATGACTCTTCATAAGGTTGATCTTTTGAATAATTGTTGAAGTCCCCTCTATTATAGCCTCTATTATTATTGTTGACGTTGTGTCCACCTTTGCCTCTATTGTTGCCATATCCACCTTTTCCACTTCCTTTCTAGGTCTTCCTAGTGAACCAACAATTTTGAGTGGAGTGGTTGGTCTTATCATAGATGGCACAAGGTTGAACATTCTAGCCTTTGGCTTTGTCATGCTTTGGTCCTTTCTTCTTCCCTTTCCACTTGCTCTTGCTTGCTAGCTTGGAAGTCTCCTCTTCATCTTCTTCCTTCTTCTTGCCTTTCAACTTCTTATCCTTCTTATCTACATATAGAGCACTAGTTGAATTACCATGATAGGAGTTACCTTCTTTATGCTTTTTTTGGCCTCTTGAGTGAAGAGTTGTCCAAGAGAGATGTTGATGTCTAGAGTTTGCACATCCATCATGAGATCATAAACCATGGTGAAAGATTGGCATTGCTTATCACTTTGAATCCCATTGAGAATTTGCCTCATGATAGCCTCTTCTTCAATTAGCTCTCCAATGGATGCTAACTGATCCGCAACCTCCTTGACCTTGGTAACAAACTCTATGATGGTTTGTTTAGGTGTCTTCTTCATTTCGTTGAACTCGTCCCAAAGATGATTTTTTCTTGCTTTGGTACTAGCAAAAAAGAAAGTCTTTAGGGCATTCCAAGTCTCTTGAGATGTCTCGCATCCTCTAACATGTGGTAATGGAAAGTCAGAGATAGATTTTAGTATGTATGAACTTGCTTGAGCATCCCTTGCACACCAAAGTGTGAGATTATCTGTCTTCTCTTGTGTAGGTCCTCGTTTGGGTCTTGGAATAGGCATAGCTTCATCACTTGCTACAATCCCATAAAGATTTCTACCTTGCAAATCGGCCTCCATTCTGATTTCCCAAGCTGCATAGTTGTGTCGATCAAGCTTCTCAATCATTGAGAGAAAGCCATCACCCATCTTGATCTAGCTCTAATACCATTGAAAAAACTTGAAGAAGCTTGTTTAAGGTAGAAATGTGAGTTGTGAAGGGATGAAGTTTGGTCCAAGCAACTGGCACAAGACCAGCCCTTGAGCTTATAAAGACTCAAATAGACCTTATAGGCATGTGATAAGTGCAATAAAATGCACTATGTACTTTGGAGCATCAAGGAGAAAGATTTGATACAAAACAAATAGGTTTGTGCATTGACTAGCTAAAAAAAACTTACTATCTTTGGATGAGACAATCAACTTCAAATGCTCATAGCGACCAGCATGCTTTCTTACAATCTAGGAAAAGTGAAGATCTAGTTTGATCTACTTTTAGATGATTGATTGATTCATTGATTGAAACTCAACCACCTCAAATTCATAGATGATTAGCTCTCTTTTTCTACTTTTACACGTGTAAAGCTCTAGGCTTTTACAATGGTAAAAGATACATGAAAAAACTTAAAAAAAATATGGTAAATGAGCATAGGTAAAAGAACACTTCAATGGATAAGCAATCCTTCAAGCCTTCAATTTGCTTATTCTGGGAAACTGTAGTGACCTTGAAAAGTGGATTTTGTGCTCTTTGACCCTCCAAATATCCTTTGATGAAGATGAAAATTTGTATGTCTATGTTTTTAAAGGTGTCTTTTAGAAATATGTAGAAAAAACTTCCATCTAAATCTCCCTTATACAAGTTTGACTACATTTGGAAGTTTGCAAGGTGGCATTAAGGTGTCTATGAATCTTTGATAGCCTTGAAAATTTGTACAAATATGTAGCCACATATTATCTTTATACATGCCAAACCATATGGCTAACAAAAATTTTTATACAAGATTTTATAGGGTTAAAGTGGAAAAATTACATTCTTTACAAAATGCACATGGCATATCAATGTGCTAGAAAATCCATTTACATGTGAAATTTGAGGTATAGACTATCTTTGATAGGCTTTACAAGTATATGAATTTTCATGTGATTTGGAGACATTGAAATTTGTGTCCTAATTTCTAAAATTTGACCAGCTTTGATCACTACCCTGGATTTGCTCGATTTCTTCCAAAGTTTGCATGTGAACTCCCTTTGACATCCTTGAGGCATCTTGGACCTCTTAGAGAATTTGGGCTACCTTCAGCGAATGTGTCTCTTTAGGCTTCATTATGGGAAGAGGAATATATGAATGCAAGATAAACGTATGAACATGAATGACGAGGACAAAAATAAACCATTGATATGAATCAATTTGCAAAAGAAGAATGGTCCAAAAAAATGCAAGACTGCGGAGTCTTCTCACACATAGAAAGAGATAGAAGGAGACAAGTAAAAACACATACGAGACTAAGAGAGAAGAGACAAGAGACATGAATTAAAAGATATTGTAATGACATACATGTACACGAATGTTGTGATACATCAAGCTAAGCATTCTAATGGTCAAAGGCAGTCGGCATGACCCTCTCACCATGACAGTTCAACAGAATGTCAGAGGTAAGAGGATAGGTTCCACTTCATTGATCCTATATCTTTTTAGGAGTGTTACGTCTAACTAAAGAAGTCTAAGACTCATAAAACCAACTCTAACTCACTCATACGCTCTAGACAGGGTGAGCAAAGAAAGAGAAACCATTGGGTTTATGAGCCTATGCTAGATTGGAAGTGTAACTTAAAATTGATTCTAGGAACGATGCTCTTACTATCCCACCTTGGATCCTCATACACTCAACTAAGGGTGATCGTTTCAAGGAAACCATGTGCTAGCAAGGGTCCTATGGATGCCTAACAATAATGCTCCACAAATTTGGAGGGGGTTTTTATAGTTTTTTGAATGGATTTGGGCCCTTTGATATGGAGAAATCAACTCTCAATCCTAGGATCAACTGCTTTTGATTACAACAGTTGGATTTATCAAATGAACGGTTAGGATTTGTTCTTTATATGATATCTAGGGCAAAGGGGGAAAATAGGCATCTTCATTCTTCACCATTGGATTCGGATAAGATCCAATGGTGGGGAATGATAGTGCGATCAGTGCTCACATCAATTTGGATAAGATTGGCTGTTATTTTTAGACAAACTTTGCATTAATGATCTTTGACCATAAAAAAAGGCTTATTCGATGAAAAAAACTGGTGGATACTCCTTTCTTTAAGCTTTAGTGCATCTCCACCCTTGAATGTGAGTTCATCCTGACCATACAACATGTCTCAATCATTGTTTACCATGTGGTAGCAAGCCTTCAATTTGTTTATTCTAGGAAACTACGGTGACCTTGAAAACTAGATTTTATGTTCTTTGACCCTCCAAATATCCTTTCATGAAGATGAAAATTTGTAGGGCTGTGTTTTGAAAGGTGCCCTTTGGAAATGTGCTGAAAAAATTCCCATGTGAATCTCCCTTATACAAGTTTGACTACATTTGGCAGTTTGCAATGGCATTAAGGTGTCTAGGAATCTCTGATAGCCTTGAAAATTTGTACAAATAGGTAGCCACATATGAAATTTATACATGCCAAACCATATGGCTAACAAAAATTCCTATACAATATTTTGTAGGGTCTAAGTGGAAAAATTACTTTTTTTACAAAATGCACATGGCATATAAATGTGCTAGAAAATCCATTTACATGTGAAATTTGGGCTATAGATAGAGTTTGATAGGCTTTACAAGTATATGAATTTTCATGTGATTTGGAGACATTGAATTTTTTGCCCTAATTTCCAAAATTTGACCAGCTTTGATCGCTACCTTAGATTTGCTCGATTTCCTCCAAAGTTTCCATGTGAACTCCCTTTGACATCCTTGATGCATCTTGGACTTCTTAGGGAATTTTGGCTACCTTCACCGAATGGTTTCCTGTAGGCCCCCATGAACGGGAGATGATAGAAAATCTCGATGACAACCGGTGCTCGCTTTTGTTGGAGTTAGACGTCTGCAGAAGCACGCAAAAAACACAAGGAAGAAGAAGAAGCTTGCAGCACAACACACAATACAGAATGTATTACTAGAGAATTCGCAAAGATAAGTAGCCCATTAGGGCAATAGGCATATATACAAGCCGGGGGAAAAAAACCTCCTAAAGAGGGAAAAAAGTGCCCTGGTGGTCCTAGTGTGTTCACACACATCACTACCTAAATATATCAACAAATCCCCCTTGGGAGTGATGCGATCAACAAGGAGCTGGCACTCATGTATAAGGAAGTGCCAAGCTATGTGGAAATCACTCCACAAAAGGAATTAAGCCCAAAGCTTTGTGGAAAGCTTCAAACTTCTCCCTAGGTAGAGCCTTCGCAAAAAGGTCTGCAATGTTCTCCTGCGTGGGCACATATGCCAAGCTCCCCAGCAGAGAACCTCTCCCTGACATAGTGATAATGCACCTCAACGTGCTTAGTGCGAGCATGGAACACAAGGTTCCTCGCAAATGCCAATGCGCTCTTACTGTCAGTGAAGATGGTGGTGGTAGAAGTCTGACCAACACCCAAATTAGCCATAAGGCGTTTGAGCCACACACACTCAACAGTCGCTGTGAAAGCTACCCTATACTCAGCCTCACAACTAGAAGTGGCCACAATAGGCTACTTCTTTCTCAACCAAGATATACATGAGCTACTAAGCATGAAGCAAAAGCCAGTAGTGGACACACGAGTGTCATAGCAACCAGCCCAATCAGAGTCAGAAAAAGCATGTAAATCTGGCAGTAGTGACCCCCCTTGGGATAAAAGAACCCAAGTAGCCGAGTACACTCAAATAGCGAAAGATGTGCTTAACTCCCTACCAATGCTTGACTCCTGGGCAATGCATAAACTTGCTCATTTGTGAGACAGCAAACTGAATATCTGGCTGAGTAATGCATAAGTAAATCAAGCATCCAATAGCCTGCTGATAGAGAACAACATCAAATGCATCTCCATCAAGGCTGATGACAAATGGGAGTCTTTTACCACAATGATGGACCTACATATCGACATGCAGATACTCGACCTCAACACGTTGATGGACAACTCTTCACACATGAGACAAAGCTCAACAAGAATGGATATACTTCTAGAGGTAATCAATCTTTTGCCCTTTACACAGATAAAAATAACAATAAAGATAAACACAAGGTAAGAAAAATGAAGAAGATAGGGCTACAACAATAACTATCAAGGAGGCTTGAGAGGAAGGAAAGACTACAACAACTATATAGATGATCAAGAGGATTCCCTATTACTCATGAATATGACAGCTAAGCAAGGTAAAGATGATGAGTACTTATTCTATATTGATTTTGGTTGCTCCAATCATGTAGCAGACAATGTAGCATTATTATCTGACCTTGAAGAACCAAAAGGAGAGCATGAAGTTCATACAGGTGATGATACTATGCACTCAGTAAAGAAGATTGGAAATGTTAGAGCATCTGATGGTCACATGAATCTTTGAGAAGGGTTTAGAGGTTAGATTCATAAGGCATGGAGCATATGTGGAGGACCTAAAAAAATTCTTCAATAGAATTTCAAAAGGCGAGAAATCTGGTAGATTTTTCATATTTGAATTTGAAGATACAAGAAATATTGCTCTCTTCAATTATAAAGACCGAACCCTATCTGAATTGGAGATATGGCATAAGAGACTAGGACATATAGGTGAAAGGACATTGAAGCAAATATGTAGGGATCAGAGTGTGCTTGGCATCCCAAATGTCTCCAAGAAACACATGATTTAGAAATGTGGAGCATGCCAATTTGGCAAGTCACATAGGCAACCATTCAACAACAAGGGATACGTGTACAGAGGCATAAAGAGAGAGACTACAACAAGGTACACTCCTTAATAGAACATAGTGGTAGAGAGAAGAACTAGATTAATAGTAGAGGCTGCAAGATCAATGTTGAATGAGAAAAAACTCCCTAATTATCTATGGACAGAGGCTATTTCCACAGCCACTTACTTAATCAATAGGCTTCCATCCAAGTCTCTAGATGGGATGACACCTTATGAGGCATGGAATGGCAGGAAACTTTCTTTAGATCATTGTAAGATCTTTGGGTGCATTTCTTATGCACATATACCCTCACATATTAGGAAAAAGCTTGATCCAAAAGCTGAAAGATGCATATTTATTGGCTATGATCAGAATAAAAAAGGATACAGATTATATAATCCCACTAACAAAGGATTTATAGTTAGTAAGTTGTATTTGATGAAAATAACTCTTTGTTTGAGGATGATTGCATGAAAATAAAGCTACCCTATGATTTGGAAAATGATTTTCCAAATCTGACCAAAGAAGAACCACATACATCAGAGGATGTCAACTTAGAAGATGAAGAACAAATTGATTTCAAAGCTATAAGGTATGGCTATGACACATCACTAGTCACCAAGCATTCTATATACATAGCTAAAGATTTTATGTAAGAAGAATTATATTCATTTGAGGAAGCTAACAAGAAGGAAGAATGGAGAGTAGCTATGCAGGAGGAAATTGAAGCACTTGAAGAGAATAGCACTTGGGATTTGGTTCCCAAAAAACCATTCATCAAGGTAATAGGATCCAGATGGTTTTACAAAGTGAAAAAGAATCTAGATGGCACAATAAAGGGTATAAAGAAAGGCTAGTAATAAAGGGGTTTGCTCAAACCCATGGAATAGACTATGAGGAGACCTTTCTCACCTGTAACCAAGATGCAAAGTATCAGAGTTCTAGTAAGTATTAATCCTTCAAGGAATTTGAACCTATACCAATTAGATGTTAAAAATGTAGTCCTTAATGGGTGGATCTCTGAAGAGGTCTACATTGCTCAACCACCAGGATATAAAGACAATAAAACCTGATTATGTATGTAAATTAAGGAAGGCACTATATGGTTTAAAGCAAGGTCCTAGAGCTTCAAACCATAGGATGATCACATACTTCCTGAACCAAGGTTTTGTTGCAAGCAAGGCAGATTCTTCATTGTTCATTAAGAAGACTAATTTGGAAGTTATTTATCTATGTGTTTATGTGGATGACATTATCATTACAAGAGATGATGCCAATGGCATCAAGAAAATCAACGCCCATATAAAGGAGGACTTCAAGATCAATGATCTTGGATTGCTTACATATTTTCTTTGCTTAGAGATTGTTTATACAGATTTTGGTGTTTTCATTACTCAGAGGACATACATCCATGATATACTAGTTAAGTTCAAAATGGGAAATGCAAAAGTTGTAGGAACACCCATGGAATTGAACCACAAACTCAATACTCATGAAGGAGACCTGCTTGAAGACATTACAGGTTATCAAATTCTTGTTTGGAGTCTCAATTATGCAACCTTAACAAGAGTGGATATATGCTATGGGGTGAGTACATTGAGTTAATTCATGCATACACGAAGAAAACCTCACATGGAAGTTGCCAAAACAATCTTAGAGTACTTGAAGAGTACCATAAATGAAGGGCTATTTTATCCATTCACATCTAACTTGGATATCAAACTATACTCTAATGTAGATTGGGCTAGCTTAGAAGATGATAGGAGGAGCACCTCTGGCTACTTATCTTTTGCAAGATCTAAGTTGATTTCATGGTCATCAAAGAAACAACCAACTATGGCATTGTCATCAATTGAAGCTGAATATAGGGGCCTATCAAATGCAACACAGGATGCAATGTGGTTAAAGCTATTCTACTTAGACTTGGGGCTACATACATACACTCCAATAATCTTTGGAGATAATACTAGCTCACTACATTTGACTGCTAATCCTATATATCATGCAAGGACTAAGCGTATTGAAGTGCATTATCATTATGTGAGAGAGAAGCTACTTAGCAAGGACATAAAATTCTCATATGTATCAAAAAAATTGCAATGTGCAGATATGCTAACTAAATCTTTGGATGGAACTAATTTGAATAGGTTCAAGATGATGATTGGATTGCAAGAGATCAAAGAGATTTGAAGCCCAAGAATGTTAGGCTTGAGGGGGAGCTATTGGTGCAATTACTCCAATCCTAAATGCTTGGCCGCTTATCCTAAAGATCATATGTTCATTCATGTATTAGCACATGAATGATCTCTTGTAGAAGATTAATTTTTACTCCTTGTAGACGTGCATATGAGGAAAGACCTCCAATTATGAGTTCTTAGGAGAATCCTTCCATGAATTATTTGGTGACAATTTATGGCAAATCAAGTCCTAAAATTTTGGGCCACTTTTAGGTAAAGATTCAAATTCAAACTTGAATCTTGGCTCCAATAAAAAGGCTATAAAAGAGGAATATGTAGTCGCGTGGATATGCAGCCATAAGAGCCCGATTTGGAGAGACATTCAGAGGGATTTCACATGGATATTGAACTCACACTATAGCTCTACCATTGCCCTCACATTGTGAAATCATTCATTGCCAATGTCAATGTAATTTATGTGCATTAATACATATAGTTTTCTCATATCTCATCTCTTCTACTTTGTCATTTATCACTTAGAACACTGAACTTCCATGATCCATTTCTCAGTGTGTACTTGATCATTTGCAGTGAATTTAAGTTGGTATAGATTCATTGATATTTTTATGCTACAAAGTTTCACTATTATTACCTCAAGCATTATCGAGCTATATGCAAAACATTACCCTCTGATCTGCATACTATCAACTCCCGAAAATGTCGGGATGTATCTCTGAGTTGCTAAGCATCATTCTCTCAGCATAGTTGATCGTTTCAAGTGAGATAACTTGAAAATGTTAGCTACCCAAGTTAATTAGATATGCCCAAAAGGATTTTGTTCAATTGTTAGCAGAGAAAGAGAACTGTTCATTTCTCTGAGCAGGTGTAGTGACCAGAATAGCAAGTTTTGGTTCATAGTGAAAAGTCTAAGTAATATATTTTGATCCAATGATTTGAGGATCATCTTCCAAAGTACTTGGGTGATGATTTGTGCTTTCTAGAAAGCTCAATAGGTCTACGTTGCAATCTTTGACTCAGTTTTGGGTGATGTGAAGCAAGACTTTGAAGCACCATCTCATCTTTACAAGGTTTCCACCATCTCCTCCAACATCTTCATCTTCCATTAGCTTTTGATCAATCTCATAGTATTCATCATTTCTCTTCTTGAATAATTTTACTCTCTTTCCTACAATCAAAGACCTTAAAGAAGTATTGTCAAAATCACAAAGCTCATATGTTCCATTATTGAATACAGGCATCACTACATACAACCCAAACCATCTCTTTGTTAGTTTCTTTCTCGCGTCATATTGAGTATCTAATGTACTATCATATACCAATAACCAATAACCAATCATCTATCTCGATCTTATGCTATCTAAGTTGATGTGTTTTGTCATAGTAAATTTTATATTTCAACCTTGACTCCTTTATCTTTTGTATCACTTCTTTTAACTTCTCATTTCCTTATTCTAACTGTTTAATCCTTGGTGATAAAAGTTCATATCTCATCATTTCATCATTCCATGGGAGGGTCATCCATGTCAATATTCGAGTCAAGATAGGGAAAATTGGCATTTGACAGTACACTAGTTCAATACACATAAAACTTGTAGACCGAGTGTATGTCATCCTATCTGCCCTTAATGCGAATAGAAGATATCTTGACGATTGCTTTATGTCACCATTGCAGGCCTTAGAGATCTCGTTCACAATAGAAGGGTGATCTCTCTCAATCTTTCCATTAGCCTCAGGGTTATAGGTCATAGTGAGAGACAAACGAATCCCATGACGGTCAAATAACTCTTTTGCCTCTCTCGCATCTAATTCTCAATCTTTCGATTATCCTCAGGGTTATAGGTAGTAGTGAGAGATAAACAAATCCCATCATGGTCAAAGAACTCTTTTGCCTCTCTGGCATCTAATTCTCCCCAACACGCAATCATTTTCTCTATGTATCTGAATCTAGAAATCACTTATTCCAAAAGGAATCTGCATACATTATAAGTAGTCTTCATGCAAAGAGCTTGACCTTCCAATAGGTTGGTCAAGTCCTCTCTGGCAGGCACAATATATCTCATTTTATCAATTCCCTTGGGCATGGTTACAAGGTCAACCACCCACTTGTAATGGATACAAGGAGGGCAAGTCGGATGTAATGGGTCTCTATGCCTAACCAAAGAATGCACTTGACATCTAGCACAAGTGCTCACAAAGTCTCACACACTCATGTATCCTTGGCCACTAGCAAGCTTCCCTAATCTTTTTATATGTCACATAAAATTTGTGACTTGCCCATAAGGTCTCATGCATATCTCTCATGACCTTTCTTTGAAGACTCCAACTACTGAGTCGCCATTGTGGATTCTTCACCTTGTCTTTAGTGTGTCACTAAATAACTCCATCCTTCAGGAAGAAGCTGTAAGACTTTTTTGTGATGGATCTATACTTATTTGTGGATGAGCCTAAGGAAGGTTTTAGTGAACTCAGATAATTTTCTATGTCTTATCATTCTTATCTATCTATCTATCTATCTATCTATCTATCTATCTATCTATCTATCTATCTATCTATCTATCTATCTATCTATCTATCTATCTATCTATCTATCTATCTATCTATCTATCTATCTATCTATCTATCTATCTATCTATCTATCTATTTATCTATCTATCTATCCATCCATCCGTCCATCCATCCATCCATTCATCCTGTTAGTCGGCCGCCGGATTGGAAGTTGTAAAACTGAATCTTTTGTTTGCACGCGCGAAAAGTTGTTACACTGACAGTTGTAATCTTTTATATAAAGCAATGAAAAGAGATGCTCAGTGACGATTCGTGGAATGACCAGACTATCCGTCTGGGTGATTGTCTGAGCGCTATTGTAGTGTTGTTTGTCTGATTTCTGAGTACTCTGAGTATACTGTGCATATCCGTGCTTGTTGTCTATTGATCTCTGTTGCGCTTGTGAGTTTCATTTACAGACGGTAGATCATTGTACTGTTGTCTGAGTAAGTTGTTTGCGAATCTCTATTGGGATTGTTGTGTTAGTTCGCGTATCGTGTTGTTATTCTTTCTTGAATGCTCTGCCAGTGTTTGGTGAAGTCTGTGTAGCTATGGTAGCTTTTCTGGTATTCGGGTTTGTATTGTGTTGTCTTCAGTATTGAGGTCTATGTTCGTACGGCAAAGATTAAGCTACGGTAAGATCCGTCCTAAGTTGCGTACTGAATCTTCAAGCACTGTGTGTCTGTAACTGTTGAGTCCTTCTGTGTCTTCGGTTGAGTTTGACTATGAGCACTCTTCGGTGAAGGTTGAACTATTGCTATTGTTCCTAATGTTACTGCAATGTGTATTCAGAAAAAGGGTCCGAGGTAACTCGGTATCATGATACTAATCGTCTGGTACAGTGTGTTCGGCAAACCTTGGAAGAATTAGAATAACGAACCGTAAGATTGAGAAGGGTATACCAATTCATGATAGAAGTCTTGAATATTAGTATATTGTGGTGTGAAGTCATTTTGGGAAACAAGCATAGGGCCTCTGTTTTTACAGACCCCTTCCACTCCCAAGAACCCAACAACGTTTAAACGCACTTCTGACAGTTAGAACACAACGTTTAACACTGGTGCTGTCGTAGAGATTTTCATATCTACTCTCGCTTCTACTTGTTTCAAATTAAAATATAGTTCGAAGAACACCGAGGCAATTATGGAGGTTTGTGGTACAAAGAAAGGTCTATATCCTCCTTTCATGCATGGGCTGCGTTATGTATTTTTCGCAAAATATTGATTGCATCATTTACCTTGGGCTTAATTTTTGGGCACCAATTATAGATGCTCTATGGAGTGCTCAAGCATTGTAAATAGATGTTCAAAGAGACAATTGTGTTTCTAATACTTTCATGGGTACTGCGCTTATATTATATGTATGGAAAGTGTGGCGTTAACAAAAAAAGCATAGATTATTAATAAAGGCAATCGTGCATGTTTTTTTTAGAGGAGGTGCTCAATTTAGCAAAGTTAGAATTTAAAAGTGGTGCATGAAAGTCAATGGAGGAAGGTCGCTGAAAATCAGTGGTGCATGAAGTTACGAGGAGTTCATCTCATGCATCTAATCTGGGCCACTGGCATGACTTAATCGGTGTGCTAGAGAGAAAAAGGAGTAACTTCTGAGGACGCTAACTCTCTAGTCATCGAACGTTGATAAGATGATGACGGGTTGACTGCACTCTGCACTCCATCTGTTACAGTGCCGCTTGCAGGAAAAAGG
The DNA here is from genome assembly GCA_020310875.1 of Ceratopteris richardii. Lineage (NCBI taxonomy): Eukaryota > Viridiplantae > Streptophyta > Polypodiopsida > Polypodiales > Pteridaceae > Ceratopteris > Ceratopteris richardii. The sequence goes on from CM035423.1 coordinate 91,204,572, forward strand.
AGGAATAGAGGAAGAAAAAGAAGGCATCACTGTTAATAGGGGAATCACATATGATCTGCGGGTGCGAAGACCAATTTGATAGAGTTTTTGCTGCTATGCTGAAAGAAGGAGCCATCCTTGATCAACTTACAGGAAGAAGGATTGTTGGCACGGTCTGGAGGGCAGAGCAACGGATGACAAGAAAGCTACTCAAAGGGAGACCACCAGTGTACGTGGAAGGGGGGAGATTATAGAGACACTTGAGGAACTCAGATATCGGGAGGCAGGGACAGTGCATCTGCTAAAAAAAAAACCAGGGTGAAGACTACTGCTGAGAATTCTTATTGATCATGGATCACACAAAGGCAATTTAGATGTGAAAGAGAAAGGGAAGAGTTGCGTGCAGGGAGCAGATAGAGAGGAACTGCAGGAGGACGACGAAGGAGACTGACCTCACGTCTCTTCTTTTGATAAAAATTCTGCAGAAAACTTAATGACTTGATATCACATAGCTGTTCGAAGCAAATCCATGCAGAGCAGCTGATTGATTATTTGTATCATGTTATAGTGTACTACTCTGGAAGTAATTTAAATGGAAGACAAAGATGACAGTTAGCGTGACAAGACTTTTGACGATCAAATTCTGAGTTTTCTTCTTGAACTGAAGGAAACTTGAAGATTGAAGTTGTGACAAAACGTGAAGAGTTTGCTATCTCCCTTTTTCCCTTGGTGAGCACCTCCACGAGAAGAAGGATTTCCAGCTGGTGGAGTTTCATCGCTTCAAACCCCCCTCATCAACATTCAAGAGAATCAAGACATAGTCATAGTCATTTTAGTTTTGTGTTTAAGATTGTTTTAACATTTACTTTCGAACCTCTTCAGCAAAGATATCATCAAGTAAGGTGTTTTAAGTTCTTTATTTTTCAGTTTACACACATCACTTAAAAAGAAAATTGTTTTCATCTGCATTTAAGATTTAAGCACTTTCATATTTGTAGTAAAAAAAAGTATTTAAATCTTTCTTTTGTATTTAGGAAAGATAAATTTTACTTAAAACATTTAAATATCTGCATTGTAGAAAAGTTATTTTTTGCATCATCATTAAAAAGAAAAACATTTTAAGTTTTGAAAAAGAAAGATTGATTGCTTTATTTTCATTGCATAAAAAGAAAGCTTATAGCATAAAAATAGTGTAAATTTAGGTTTCTTTTGATTTATAGTTAATGTTTTTTATTTTTTCAAAGAAATTAATTTTAAAGAAATTAATCGTAAACTAGAAGACTTAATCAAGAAAAACTATTTTATAAAAATTATCTTATTAAAAAAAAAACCCTTTAAAATTGAAAAAGTCTAAAACATTTAAAATCTCTAAAAAACTTAAATTCAAAAAGAGTAATTAAAAGATAAGTCAAAATTTAGGTTTTTGAAATTAAAAAAAACAAGAAAGAAATATATTTTAGGAACAAAATATTAGAATTAGTAAAGCCTAGGACTAGGGTAAAGCCATTCCTGGCTTTATTAACTAGCAATAGATTTAGGCAATTTAGAGAGCAATTAGATCCGGCTATTAGGGAACTTCTTCTTCATTCGAAGCATTATCAAGAACGTAAGATGGAGGAGATGTTCAAGAACATGAAGATAGAAAAGCAAGGGACACGTACAGTCCAAGCTATTCTACACTCAGGTACATCCGACCGGAACCAAATTCTAGGTATTTATATTTGAATTTTCCTGGTTTTCACATAGTTAAACGAAAATGAAATCTAATGTAGAGAACCTTCTGCCTGATATGGAATCACGATTAGTTTCCTCTATAGATTTAAAGCTGAATTCTAAGTTTGAATCCTTAAACTCGTTTCTTTCAATCTTAACTACAATAGTATCTGATTTTAATGCAACACTTAAGTCAATAGATATTCAATTTGATCATGAGTTTAGGAATTTAGAAGGAATTCTTCATTATGAACTATCGAATTTAAATGAAAATATGGAAACATTAGCAAATCATGTAAAAGAAATTTTATCATTCAAAACTATTGGTCATGACATTGCAAGTTTAAAAGAGAACATTGAAAGGTTAAACAATCAAATACAAGAAAGTGCTACATGTGAATGCAAAGATAAATATCATGTACAAGTTCAAAGTAGATCTATATATTCTATTGGCCAAAAACCTTTACCCGATCATAGAAGAGTCGTTCCTAGACCAAAGAGAACTGTAAGATGCTTCTGGTGTGACCAACTAGGTCATACTTATGGAAATTGTATGGCCTATGAGAAAGCATGTAGACAACAATTGGTACTAGAAAGTGAACAGAAAATATGTGATTATCAAACACAACTACCTTTGAGATTAAACTTAGGTAGAGGAGGGATGATAGAGTACTTTGAGCAAACAAAATTTAGTCCTAAAACCAAACTTCAAAAACAATGGAAACCTAGGAGTCATAATGAGAAAAGTAATGTATGTCAATTACATTCTCTGAACACCAAGATTGTGACTAAATGTGAATGCTTGGACAATGATCAAAACCTTCTTAAACCTAAATCTATGAGTAACATTGATATTCAAACTACATCTAAGGGTCAAGATACATTGAAAAAGATTAGGAAAGAAGAAGATGTCAGGATAAAAGATGATGAAAATGAACAATCAATTAATGGAAATGAAGACATATATGTGGATAAAACAGAATCTAAAGTCAAGGAAAATGACAATAAATGTGATCAAAATAAAACTGATAAAAGAATAGTACAAACATCTGAAGATGAAAATCTTCAAATTCAATTAGAACATGACAAGAGGATGGAAAAATGGATACAAGAAGCCATATGGAAAATTGAAAATAATATTAAAAATTCATCTAAAGTTAGAAAAAGGAGAAGAATTTACGAGAAATAGTTTTATTATGATGGAATTGTTTATTGAAGATAAAACTTTTCAATTTTTGATATTGCATATATGCTGCTTTCCTAAAGTTGAGAAACAAATACCTAAATTGTTTCGTTTTATGAAGTTTTATGCTTGGAAAAGCTAGCTTATGATGAAGTTTTACATTATGCTTATGAACTTATGATTTTCTTTCTTTGACAAATAGGAAGAAATCTATTATGATGAACAATTATGAAGAACAGTATTATAATGAAATGATGAATATTTTGAATAAACTGATTTTGTTTACAACAAATATGATGGTTATATTAGACTATGAACCTTATGATTATTTCTGAAATTTATTAACTTTGTTTCATAGGTTGAAAAACCTATTGTAAAAATTAAGAATGCATTATTTATGACAATTATAACCACTATGAATTTCTTATTATGAAATTTGTGACATGATGAAGATGAATCTGATAGAATATATGAATTTATATTTGTAAGATAAATGATAATGAATATTACTTGTTTTGTATCTTCTGCTTTATGAGTACTTACAGGAATTGACGATGAGTTATGAAATTGCAAGTTAAATGATAATGAAGATTACTTTTTTTGTAGTTTCTGCTTTATGATTGCTTACAGGTCTTGAAGATGAATTGATCAAAGCAATTGAAGATTTTATGCCAAAAGTTCTGATGAACTTAAAGAGAGCTGAAGATGGAGTCAATATAGATCAGGTGAAAAAGTTCTAAACCTGATTTATGTTTTAATTTATTATGAAAGTTCATGCATTATCATAATTAGATATGTACATTCTTCAGATAGGTTATGAAACTTCTTAAAATTATGAAAAGTAGAATTTACACTAAAGTAGGAACGCGCTTGAAGAGAAGATAGGGATTAAAGACCTATTATTGTCATATGAATAGTTGAAAGAACCCTTAACTTGCAACTCCTAGTAGAAGTAGGCTTATTTTATATAGGTAAGCTTCCTTAAATCTAACCCATTTATCTAAAGAGATCCTAGTTCCTGCTTTAGCTTACCTCTAGATCCTTTGCTCTGATTAGGGGTTAAGCCTTTCCCCTTCATCAAAAAAGTTGCGAAGAAAAATTGAAAGCAGTACATTAATGGTTGCTGTATATGAAAAAAGGAACAATGACAAAAAAGGAAAAATTATGATAAAAAAAAAGAGATAAAAGAAAAATCAAATAAATCAGTTGTGATCTCGAAATCACTTCTGAATTGAAAAGCGGGCTATATAAGACGGATGTATGCTAGAGGGGAGTTAGTTTTTTGTATCTTAATGGCAAATGGTTAGGAGATGAGGATAGAAGGCCTATATAACATATGATTTACTTATGAACAGAGTTAATAGAAGATTTAGTACGAACACTATTTGAATGACTTCTATAGTTTCTTTCTAAAACCTGTTTCCAATTCATGCATTGAACAAAAAGGTTTAAATTCAAGTTTACATAATTTTATAAGTTTTCTTTGCTATTTGAAGATGTACTAATGATAGAAGCATTTTTTATATATAAAGACTATTTGAATTTGAGTCATGAATAAGTTTCAAAAGAATTTGATATTGCCTTCTATGATCTGCAGGTTTGGCCCATCGAGGACGATGTGCAGGATTGGCCGGGGCGAATGTCGGAAAGTTTTCAACCTTTCCGTTGATGACCAGAGAAAATGAAAACAACTTTATTGGTGATCTCAAACCTTTTATATCACGGTTGATTAGTTGTTCTGGATTGGAATTAACCACTTTGAAAGTCTTTACAGGTACAAATGATGATGAAGATTCTATGTTCATATTAGGGTTTACCCTAATTTTACATTTAATGAGTTTTATGTTCATACATTCAAGAATTATGGGTATTCAATCCTAGGGTTTCATGAATTCATGTGTTGTTTATGAAAATGGGTTACTGTTAGGGTTTATGTCAATGACAATGAGTTAAGATAGGGTTCAAAAGGATTTTAATGGGTTATCAGGGATTACCAAAGGGTTTCAAGTAAGTTTTCAAGGGTTTAATTGAAATTTAAGGGTTAAAGTAACATGTATTTAATTAAATTAATGTTTAAAATGAATATTTATGTATTAAAAATTAAAATATGATGTAATTAATTAATTTACTCATGTGTGTGCATTTAAATACTAAGGTTCTAATTGATTTATTTAATTAAGAAATGTAGGATAATTAAATTAAAATGATAAATTAAATGGATAAATAACTAGTGGTCTATATGAGTGCTAGGAAAAAGAATGGTATGTAAGTAATATGTAACTAAAGTGATTTAAGGAGTGGTCTCAATAGAAGATGCACTTAAAGTAGGTTAAAAAGAAACTTTAAATGAACGGTATATATGAAAAAGGTTAAAAGAATGGAGCAAGTGTGTTGTGGAAATAAAGTTAATTTAAAGAGTGGTGAAAGTTAGTGGGTAAAAGTGAGGTTGAGAATTTAAAGCAAGCTCAAAAAGGAATGGTAAGCTCTTGACTTCTGTGTGTATAAATATGTGGGTTAAGTTCTGTTCTTTCCTAATGTTTTCCTTGCAGGTACTATTCTTGATTCTCTGCATTCTTTCTTTGATTCTATTATTGACCATCTTAGAGAGAGATAGTGATTAGAAAGAGAGAGCATTGTCTCAATTTTCGATCAAAATGAACCTGAAGGATGGGTTATGTATGCTTTACTTAGAGAATGCATAGATGGCTTTTTCCCACCGCAGTTTCTCAAGTAGATTCACTGTGTATTCTGATAATAAACAGAGACATTATTGCTGCACCATTTTTTTAGAGAAAATCAATCATTTTTGGCAACGCCAGGCGCCCTGAGCGCACTCTTAGTGTGAGAGTGAGAGAATGGTGGCTATTAACGATGTCTGGGCATGCGCAGAAAACGACTCTAGAGGAGTATAGTAAATGAGAGAGAGAGGAAAGTCATCTGATCTCTCCCACAATTCTGGCGGCAATCTATCAGAGAGAATGAGCAGATCAAAGCTAGAGAGAGGGTATGTGCATCGGGCGACAATTTTGCACGTACAAAAGGGCGCGCGTAGAGAGAGAAAGGCTAAGGCGAGTGAAAGAGGCTGTAGGAAAAGGAGGAATCTGGAGAATTAATTCGAAGTTCTCTGTCAGCTCAAGGTCTACAGAGATAGATGGCTGCAGAGCGCGTACGGCAAATCTGACGGCTGATGGCACGTAGAAATAGAGAGAGAATGACTGTAGAGAGAGAGAACGACTGTAGAGAGAGAGAACGGTGCATGACAAAGAGAGATTTGGTCAGGTGTGCCGCGTGCGCTGTCGTAGAGGGGTGTGAAGGTAGGCTGACGTTCATCCAAAATAATCACGCTGACCTAACCGTGTGACTGTCGCACACAGGGTGCTTTTAAGTATGCTTAGGGCCTTCGGTTGCTTTTTCAATGTTTTCAATATTACTGTACTCAAACTTTATGGAATAACTCAGAAGACATCAAAGAAATCAATGGGAAATAATATTGATGCTAAATCTGCTTGAACAAATGAATTGATAAGCTAATGGCTCAAATCAATAACTCTAATACAAATGTAAGGGTTTAGTAATAAGATAAATGTCTAAACAAATGGGTAATTGATTAAATGAAAATATAAGGTAAATGGATCTTCAATCTGTCACTTCACTTCACTTCACTTTACTTCAATTGCTCTTTAATCTTCAATGTTTCTACAAGAAAACATTCTTCAATTCTTCAATTTCTCTGTCATCTTCAATGTTTCTGCAAAGAACATTCGTGATATTCAATCTATCACTTCACTTCACTTCACTTCACTTCAATCTCTCTTTAATCTTGAATGTTTCTGCAAGGAAAACATTCTTCAATTCTTCAATTTCTCTGTCATCTTCAATGTTTCTGCAAAGAACATTCGCGATATTCAATCTATCACTTCACTTCACTTCAATCTCTCTTTAATCTTGAATGTTTCTGCAAGGAAAACATTAGTATATTAGTAATATTACAAGAATCATTAAGAAACTTTAAAGACATTAGTCACATACCATTGTACATAAACATGCATAATAATTTGCCTTTAACATACATATATTCTCACAATCAATCATTCTTATGCATTCAATCATAAGTAAACATTAAACTTCAATCCATATACATGCATTTTCACATATACTAACATAAACTCATTCAAACTAATTATACATGCATTCCTACTTCACTCAGAAACATGCATTTATGTACACTCATGCTCATGCACATATCACTCATGCATATGCACACATCACTCACATGCATGTTTTCTCATACATACATGCATAGACTTACACATACATGCATTGTGAATAATCTATGCATATAATTAACCTTTATACTTGATTAATCTAATTGCATCATAAAAATAAAAGAAAACCAAACAAAAACAAAATAGCAGAATACCATTTATTTATTTCTCTCTCGCTATGTTCTTTCTCTCTCTCTCTCTCTTTCTTTCTTTCTCTCTCTCTCTCGTTCTCTTTCTCTCTCCCTATCTCTCTCTCTCTCACTTTCTCTCTCTCTCTCTCTCTCTCTCTCTCTCTCTCTCTCTCTCTCTCTCTCTCTCTCTCTCTCTCTCTCTCTCTCTCTCTCTCTCTCTCTCTCTCTCTCTCTCTCTCTCTCTCTCTCTCTCTCTCTCTCTCTCTCTCTCTCTCTCTCTCTCTCTCTCTCTCTCTCTCTCTCTCTCTCTCTCTCTCTCTCTCTCTCTCTCTCTCTCTCTCTCTCTGCGTGCTTCCGCACGCAGCGCCGTGGAGGGAGATTAGTTAATAACTTAATATAACTAAATCTGTCTAACTCTCTGATGCGCTGTCAGAAATTTTTCAACCTTTCCGTTGATGACCAGAGAAAATGAAAACAACTTTATTGGTGATCTCAAACCTTTTATATCATTGTTGATTAGTTGTTCTGGATTGGAATTAACCACTTTGAAAGTCTTTACAGGTACAAATGATGATGAAGATTCTATGTTCATATTAGGGTTTACCCTAATTTTACATTTAATGAGTTTTATGTTCATACATTCAAGAATTATGGGTATTCAATCCTAGGGTTTCATGAATTCATGTGTTGTTTATGAAAATGGGTTACTGTTAGGGTTAATGTCAATGTCAATGAGTTAAGATAGGGTTCAAAAGGATTTTAATGGGTTATCAAGGATTACCAAAGGGTTTCAAGTAAGTTTTCAAGGGTTTTATTGAAATTTAAGGGTTAAAGTAACATGTATTTAATTAAATTAATGTTTAAAATGAATATTCATGTATTAAAAATTAAAATATGATGTAATTAATTAATTTACTCATGTGTGTGCATTAAAATACTAAGGTTCTAATTGATTTATTTAATAAGAAATGTAGGCTAATTAAATTAAAATGATAAATTAAATGGATAAATAACTAGTGGTCTATATGAGTGCTAGGAAAAAGAATGGTATGTAAGTAATATGTAACTAAAGTGATTTAAGGAGTGGTCTCAATAGAAGATGCACTTAAAGTAGGTTAAAAAGAAACTTTAAATGAACGGTATATATGAAAAAGGTTAAAAGAATGGAGCAAGTGTGTTGTGGAAATAAAGTTAATTTAAAGAGTGGTGAAAGTTAGTGGGTAAAAGTGAGGTTGAGAATTTAAAGCAAGCTTAAAAAGGAATGGTAAGCTCTTGACTTCTGTGTGTATAAATATGTGGGTTAAGTTCTGTTCTTTCCTAATGTTTTCCTTGCAAGTACTATTCTTGATTCTCTGCATTCTTTCTTTGATTCTATTATTGACCATCTTAGAGAGAGATAGTGATTAGAAAGAGAGAGCATTGTCTCAATTTTCGATCAAAATGAACCTGAAGGATGGGTTATGTATGCTTTACTTAGAGAATGCATAGATGGCTTTTTCCCACCGCAGTTTCTCAAGTAGATTCACTGTGTATTCTGATAATAAGCAGAGACATTATTGCTGCACCATTTTTTTAGAGAATCAATCATTTTTGGCTCGAGGTCTACAGAGATAGATGGGTGCAGAGCGCGTACGACAAATCTGACGGCTGATGGCACCTAGAAATAGAGAGAGAACAATTTTAGAGAGAGAACGACTATAGAGAGAGAGAACGGCGCATGACAAAGAGAGATTTGGTCAGGTGTGCGGCGTGCGCATCAGAGAGTTAGACAGATTTAGTTATATTAAGTTATTAACTAATCTCCCTCCACGGCGCATGCAATGAAGTCAGTTTTGCTTAGTTCCAAAGAGGATCAATTCAACATTATATTACTCAAGGCATATAAATATAGTTACAATGACCATCTTCCAGATGAAGACTGGCATAATTACATACAATTTGTACATAAATAAATCTTCCAACATATGTTGGTTACACATTAGATTACAATATCTTACATTAAAAAAATATAATGTTTCATCCTTCTTTTTTGTCCTTTTTGGAGCCCTAACCTTTGTGCAGCTTGTGGCCCTTTTTGGAGCCCTCACCTCTACTCTTATTATTTTGCCCATGCTTCAATGGGGAGTGAACAGGAAACCCTTTCTTCTTTTCTTTAGACTTCTCTTTATCTGGTGGTGGTGGTGGAGGTGAGTCTGGATCATAAGGGCATTTTGCGTGTTTCATAATGGCATTTATTGCTCTGTCCCTGATCAAGATGACCCATGCATCTAGATAGTCGGACATGTTTAACTCAGGATTGTAAAACCTTCTTTCTAAGAACCTTATTGCATTTGCAATCACTATCCAGCCACATGAGGTGCTTTCTTTCTGTAATGGCACATGTATTTGAATGTATCCAAACCTTTTTTCTTCTTAGGAATTCCTAGAAAGTTCTTATCAATATGCATTTTGAGAAGCTTAGCAGCACTGCAAGTTAAACTTAAATTCTAAATGGATGGCAAGGCTTTAAAATAGAACACAACAAAATGTATGGCAAATCTTACACTTTGTAGTTTCCATGTTGTGATTGGAGAGAATTCATGAAAAGTGCTTAATATACATTGAAGTCAATGATAATAAGACTCCAGTGGCCCCTGTTAATGAGTGGCATGTAAAAATAACTTCTCTATTGAAAAAATTGTTACTTATTTCAAAATGAAGATGAATACTTACTTTTCAATATAGGGGTAGATAATATATTCTACCCCTTCTGTAAAATTCTTTAGAAAGAATTTCACATCTCCATGCTTGTGCAAAAAGCACAGAGTCACAAGAGGATCTATGATGAAAACTTTTCTTGAAACTGCTTCCTCACATTATTGCAGAAGGAGCCTAGAATTCAAGAAATATAAATTCAATATAAGAAATACCAAATTAAGGAAAACATGAGCATTTTATGGACTGTAGATAATACCTGAGTGCAATATTGACTACACTATCATATATTTCAACATTGAGCTCTCTCAGCATTTTGTTGTCTTCTGGTCTTATATCAAGCAAGAATTCCTCCTGCCATGACATTGCAGCATTTACTATCATCTGCTCATCTCCTTTTTTAAGTACTTTATTTGGATTTTGTTGTTTTTTAATCTGGTTTAGGATAACATTTTCCTCTGACAACAAACCCTGCTTTTTCCTCTCCTCCTCACAATTTGCTGCATTTCTTGTTTTATGATCATGAGGGACCTGAGGGTGGACCTCTTCAATTACAACTGATGATTTAGGTGCTCGTGCTAGAGGTATATTGAGAATATCAAAGAACTTTTGATCATGGTTCTCAATAGCCACAATAGATTTGTCAAACTTATATCTGAGCCTTGATACAATCACATAATCTTTTTCCATCAATGTCACCCTATGACAATGAGCTACACATAAGTAAGCATCATTCATGAAGTGGATTGCAAAATCTTTTGTAGCTTCTTGCAAGCATAGAAGAGCTTGAGTTTGCCACTTCACATTTACGAAGGACGTGATCTTCATCATGGAACAAAGATTGGCTGAAATTTTCTTGAAAACTCTCATGAAAGGAAGTCTGGGGATCAGAAGTCCCCCAGACTTTTGAGCCCTTCTTATCTCCCTCAAAGACTTGACATGGTAACATACCATTTTTTTTTAATACCTCTGATGCATTAAGGCCTTGAGCAGTTGGCTTGGAAGAAGGTCCCTTGTCATCTTGATTCTGGCCATTTTGCTCTTGATCCTGAGAGTACAACTTCCTTGTTGTCTTCTTTGTCCTAGCCATAACCTACATAAAAAAAGAGTTTAAACACTTGGAAGAAATTTAAAAAGCAAAAAAATTAATGTAAAAGAGCTTTCACAAAGCACTCAAGAAACACGATCGATGCAAGCAATTAGGGTCATCCAAAAATCCCCGGATGTTCCTAATTGCTTGTATTGGTTGTGTTGTAAAATGATTGATCATGATGATTGATCCAAGCAATTAGGGACATCCGAAACTTCCCGATGCCCCTAATCACTTGGATCAATCGTGTACAAGCTTATGTGATCCATCATACCTCACACAAAATTTGGTCTATGGAAAGTTTTGAAAAGCACGTAAAAAACTTAAAGGCAATGGCAAGTCGGTGCTAGCAAGGAGTTCACAAAAAAATGAAAAAAACTGAATAGAGGAGCTTAAATAGGTCTCTGGAATGAGTTGACCATTGGTAACACGTGGCAACTTGTGATTGGTCCAGGTCATCTAGCAGTTATGTATCCCAATGTACAATGCCATATGGCATCATTTGAGTGTGCCATGTCATCTAACCATTGTGATTCCCAACGTCCATTTGCCACATGGTGCTCGCTAATTGGTCCATGTCATGTGACCGTTACCCAGTCCTCCTGGACTATAAATACCATTCCCCTTCACCATTTCACATTTTCAACCTTCATAGAATTTCTATCTTCATCATCTTGCATACTTGTGCTTCATACCCAATACGACCGATACAAGCGATGACATGCATTTGACCGGCCTTTGACTAGCTTATTTCGCTTGCATTGGTTGTGTTCTCCACTAGGGCACACTAGAATAACTAGAGCTGAGATGGAGGAAAAGAATGCGATCCTAAGTGTTTCTCCATTTGAGAAACTATTGGATTTCATGGTTCAAGAGGGTTTAATAGTGGATTATTTTCTAGATGCAATGAGGATATTCAATCCCAAGATAGATTTTGAAGTACTTTTGTAGAAAACAAAAGCCTTTCTGAGGGATGAGTGGGAGAGCTTCCTGGGAGTGGTCAATGGAAAGAAGCTTACTATATCTGGAAAATCCTATATCCATCCACACATCTTTGGAAAAAATCCATTGGATAGGGCAAAAACCACTAGAAAGTGCAAAAGGATATCCCCTTTGCCAGGAAAGCTAGATTTATGTCCAGAGCATGAAAGGGACTACTCTTTGATCCCCTTGAGCATTGGCTTCTTGATATGGCTTGATCACATGTCTAATGACAAGGAGGAAGAATGTGTTCATGTTGAAGAGAAAGAGCCATTCCTTGAGCTGATACTTGAGGGAAGCTCAAAAAGTATCAAAGGTGTCATGGAGATTGTTGAAGAGATCAATCTCCAAGTAGATGAAGAGCAGGTCAAGAATTTTGATGTGGCTACTTTTAAAGCAGAGACTGCTATAAGGGACCCAACTAAAGATGTGAAAGTTTTTGAGAAGTCCCTTCTCCCAAATCTACCATTTTATTTCATCTCTGGAAAGGAATTTATTCCACTCTATTACATTCAGGAACTCTTCAAACTACTGCCTTGCTGCTATAGCTGAGTCAGAGGAAGTTGCAAGGAGATTTATCAATGAGAAGGGAGAAGGAAAAGAAGAACTTTTGTGTCTGGAATTAGCATTGTCAAATGAAGAATTTCAAGATTCATCAGAAGCTCTTTCAAGCTGCTTTGAAAGAGCTATTTCAGAGAAGCCAACACTTGCTGATGAAGACTTTGATCAACATCAGAAGAGTCTTGGTATATACTCATTTGGGCGCGGCTATTCATTTTTTGTCGTTGCTGAGGACAAAGAAACCATATCTATTGACTCAAAAGAGCTCATTTCCAAGAGGAAGATGAGGTCAAGGTATGTAAAACAAAGTTTCTTGTGATGTGTTAGAGGCGACCGATTCAAGCGATTAGGGTCATCAAAGAATATCCGATGAGTCTTATTGCTTGAATCAGTCGTGTTAATGACTTGGATGCAGCATTGATAATTAACATCTTACTGTGTGTATAAATACTATTTTCAACATTAATTATATGTTTCTATAAAGTTTAGGGTGAATAACCAAACATGACCGATGCCAGTGATTAGGCCCATCTGATATTCTCTGATGACCCTATCGCTTGAATCGGTCGTGTCTCATGCTTTGCTTTTGCTTGTGTTTCCAGTTATTTCTATGACTTTAAAAATTTTCTTGGACTTCTTCTGACCTAGGTTTTCGATTTTTTCAACAGTTACCTATATTGGATGAAGACAACTACCTTGGCAGGGGTAAGGGAAAAAGGAAAACCATAGAGGAGAAAGGAAAGACAAAGGTGGATATTCATTCAGTGATCCACTATCTTCTAAAATTGAATCCCGGATTATTTGTGTTATTCATAAGCACTATAGTGAAGAGCCAGATTTTGCACTATTCTCCTTGAGGACTCTTTCAAGATACATGGGTTTTCTTCAATACCCTTTAATGCATATAGAGTTTTGGTGCTTGAAAGAACAAGTGCATTTAGAATTTCTAGATATGCCCCAAGATTCAATGCTTCAAGGACAGGCTACTTCCTTTGTTACTCAAGCTATGCAATGGTTGCAGGGGTGTCAGATGTTAAAAGTATTGGTAGCTACAGGAGAAAAGAGTACCTCCGATACAGAGGAGTTTGCCAGCGCCAAGCTCATTCAAAAGACTCAAGAAATGTACATAGATACACATATTTATTGCCCAAAGACTCATTCAAAAGAAAGCTTTACCCATGAAATTACATAGATACACATATTTATTGCCCAAAGGGATACAAGACATTGCAAATATGAAGCATGTAACCTTTCTTTGTGTAATTGATGCATGTCCTAATATTAATCCTTATTGATCCATGATCTGTTTTTCTCTGGTGAAAGTCATATTTATCTGATGATAATATTTTGCATGCTCTCTTTTAATATTGTCTTCTCAAGAATCAATCAAAAAGCTCTTTGAAGGCAGATTTGCCAAATTCAAGCTCATTCAGAAGACTCAAAAAAGATGTACATACATAGACATATTTCTTTTCAAAGCTTATTACATCATGAAATGTACATACATAGACATGTTTATTTCTCAAAGAAATAAAAGACATTGCAAATATTTATTTGGAATGTAATCTTTTTCATTTTGTGATATTGATCCATGATTTTTTTTTTGTTGATAGTCCTAATCTTTTGATGACAATATTTGGCATGAGCTCCTTTGTAATTGTCTTCTAAAGAACCAATCAAAAAGCTCTTTGAAGGCATTACTTTTTGTTACTCCTCCTCTTTTCCTTATGCACCTAAAGAAGCCTGTCCTTGCTTGATAATGAGCTTTTTCCATGCCTTGGGTGTTCCATATGGCAACTGTGTCCTTTTTTGCAAACAATGCACCATGCACAAGAAGAATATGCTAGAAGAACAGAAGAGTTTCATCAGATGTTTATTTCAATTAAAGAAAAATAAATTGAGTAAATTATCTTTGAAACTCACCAAGTAGTATGTTATGTCTTTGGCACTCCATGCCTCTATGATGGTTTCTATAAGCTCTATGGCTTCCTTTCTGAAATCTGTTACATCACTATTTGATGTTACTTGCTCCCTCATGATCTTTAAAAAATTATCTAGTTTGACCCACACCTCCATTCTCTTTTTTGCTATTTCTGGTTTGCTTTTTTCATTAGTTGTGAACTCACAAAAATTTTTCCAGCAATTCCACATGGCATTTAGTTGTTTGTCATCATAGTTACTGAAGAATCTCCTTGCTTTTGCACCTCCCATTGAGACATCCTGTAGTACATTACCTGTATTTTGTAAAAGCTTTGGATCTTTTCTTAGATGAACATCACCATCCCATTTCTAAAATTAGATAATCAAATTTTTTTATGCACTCATCTGCAAGAGTTGTAGGCTTGATAGAATACGCATAATCCAAGTGGAGACGGATCAACTTGTCAATGATCTGTAACTCTACATGTAGTGTACATATGTGTACATTTGTCAATGCTATTGGAAGTATGGGATCCCAAATCATGGCAAAAGATGAGTAGTTATGAAGAATAATTTTTCTTTTGGGAAGGAGCCTCCTCAACCTCAGCTTTAGCAATTCATCCTCTTGTGCCTAGACTTTGCGTGCAGTACAAGCAAGGGTACTTAGAATTTGGTCCCCCACTTATACCAGACATGCATTTGAGCGTCTTTAGGTCTCCACTCAAATGCCACTCAACTTTAAAGTTTCCATAGTCTTTGACATTCAACAATTCTCTTGCATGATGCCTTTGAACAACATTTGGAATGTTTGTCTGTGAGAATAACCATTTAAGTGTTTTATGGCTCTCAGATGGAGCTTGAGCACAGCCAACCCACCATAAATCCATTTCTTATTGTACTTTGAGAGATGGAGTATCCAATTTCCCAAGGCTATAGTCCAAAGCTCTGTTCATTAGTGCAATACTTATTCTCTCCATCTTTTGATGTTTTTTAAGTTCAGCTTCATCAAGTTTGATTACAAATTTCAGCAGTCCAAAACATTCATGTTCTTTTATATTATAAAAATGTACCATGTATATTTGAAGTCTTATTATATCTATCCATATATTTTTAAATGCATTGTAGTGAAATGTAACTTTTGTTTTCCTACTTCGTAAGGCATGTTACCATGAATATGTTTATATTCACCAAATACTGATGTGATCTTCTTATTCAAGCAAAGCCCAAACTTTCCTACGTGATGGGGTCTAGGCAATCCAAAGCTTTTAACTTTGTTAAATTTTAAAAATTCACACCAAACTTTTGAAATTTCTCTACAACCTTTTCTACTCACTCCAACACCATCACAAATCTCCTGAATTTGAGATGATTCTAGCAGCAAATTCATGTCTGTCATGAGTTTTTGGAAAACAAAGCGTTTCAAGCATGTAATTTCTTTCAGTTTCAATAGTCTTAAAACATCATTTTAACTCATAATTTCATTACAGAAATGTACGCACTCAAAACTGTTCAACATATTGAAACCTAGCACATTTTTCACATGATCTCTTACAATTTTCATTCTTTTCTTCTTTTGGCCAAATTTTTTCATGCCAAATCATTTACAGATCTTTCATAGTCTAGGAGCTTATACAGCCCACGACATAAAATGTCAGAAGCAATAATCACATCGCCATTTGACAGATCATGAACTGTACACCTGTCATCAACAAATTTCACAACCAAGCCAATCTTGGCTAATGCAGAAACTGATAACAGGTTCTTCTTGATCCCTGGCACAAATAAAGCATCTGACAAAGTGAAATAACTACCATCAGAAGTAGTCAAAATGATTTTACCAACTCCCATAACAGGATAAGAGGAGTTGTTGGTGCATGTAACAATATTCCTTGTAGGGGTAGGCTCGAGTGAAGAGAAGAAAATGCACTGCGAGGTAATATGTTTGGTTGCCCCACTATCAAAATACCAAACATCTGAGTCTACTGCAGACATGCATTGCTCATGAGAAGATGGGTCAAAACTGCAGACAGTAGTAAACGCCCATTCTTCTTCCTGCACAAGATTAGTAGACTCTGTTTTTGGTGTAGAGGCCTCTGCAACAACCATTCCAGCCTCTTTCTTCTTTGTCTCTTTAGCAGCCTGTTTTGGACAGTTCTTTATGATATGATCATTCCCTTTACAGTACTTACAAAACAATTTGTGCTTTTCTGATTTCTTCTCATCTTTATCTTCCTTCTTTGAATATGCAGAATTAGCAGATTTCTGCTTACTAGTTGAAGAGTTCCATTTTCCTTTGCCCTTCTAACTAGCCAGGAAAGCTTGATCTGCAACTTACATAATGGACCTGTTCTTCCTAGACTGATCTTCCTGCAACAGAACAGAGACTAACTCCTCAAATGATAAGGCATTTGGATTGCTTTTCATCATCAACCGAAGAGTAGAAGCAAAACTCTGATATGAATCAGGAAGACCATTCAGAATGGTCTGCACAAGTGAGCTATCTGGTATAACCTCATTAGCAGAAATCAACTGTTCCTTCAAGTCTTTGATCTTTGTTAGGAAATTGTCCATAGAATCACCTTCATTCATGTGCTCACTCTCTAATTGTTTTCGATGGTAAGCAACATGAGCCTCATTCCTAGCTTGGTACAATGTGGTAAGTGTATCCCAAGCATCCTTAGCTGTTCTGCAAGAGCAAATGTGAGGAATAATGGCACGTTTGAGAGACAAAGCTATCAATGCATGTGCCTAGGCATCTCTTCCATCCCAGCGAATCTACTCTACAATAGGTGCAGTAGAAATTGCAGCACGAACAAGAATATGCAGAATATCATCATCTTCGACACCTTCTGCATCAGCTTCAGTACCTACAGTTGTAACAGTTGCACGTGTGATAGGATGTTTTTCGACACCCTGCACAATGTTCCACAGTCCTTTTGCAACCAACACATGTCGCATCATATAAGCCCATAACGGGTAGTTGGTACCATCCAACTTATCCTCAACAGCCAACATACGGAATACATCATTTCTTTCAGCCATGACTGGTGACTAAAATACCTTGATGCAGAAAATTGACTGTATCTCAAAAAGTTGAACAGAACTGCCGAGACGAATTCTGCTACATCTGTAGCAAACTTCGAGACGCTTATACTGGCGAAGAGAAACTGGTATATACCTTTGGCACAAAAAGACAAAATAGCTTGCACAAGCACTGTGATAATGCATTTGGAGGCCGAAACGATCTCAGATCGTGATTTCGGCACGACAGATCGAAGCTGTTTTGATCTCTGAAACACCCTGAGTATGCTCACCAAATTTCGTGCGAATCTGGGACTGCAAATGGAGGAGTGTCGACGGCACCCTAGATGAAGCGACGACCTGCTCTGATACCAATTGTTGGAGTTAGACATCTATGGAAGCACGCGAACAGCACAAGGAAGAAGAAGAAGCTTGGAGCACAACACATAATATTGAATGTATTACTAGAGAATGTACAAATATAACTAGCCCATTAGGGAAATAGGCGTATATACAAGGGGGGGGGGGAACCTCCTAAAGAGGGAAAAAAGTTCCCCGGCAGTCCTAGTGTGTTCACACACATCGCTACCTAAATATATCAACAGTGGATGCATAGTTGTTTTGCTGCCTTTTGCTATTGTAATTCTTCAACCTGCAATCATGTTCAAAGTGTCCAGGTTTACCAGAATCCCAACATTTTTTATTATCACCTGAATCATTTCTTTGGAAAATTTTGTGGCCTCTTTGGCTCCCCTTGCCTTGAAACTATCCTCTACCTCTTGCATGATTCTGTTGTTGACCTTGCTCTTGGTTATTGTTTCCTCTTCCACTTCCAAAGCCTCTATCTCTACCTCTTCCTCTCCCATAGTAGAATACATTCTCAGAACTAGGTTTTCCTTGGGAGTTCGAGTCCACACTAAGATTCTTTTCTTCAGTAAGCATGGGCACCATATCAACAAAATTCAAAATATTTTCCCTTGTCTAAATAAAGGTTTTGAAGTGCATATATGTACTTCCTAAAACATGAAGGCACACTTCCACCTTATCATCATCATCTACATTCATGCCAATAGATGCAAATGACTCACATATGCTTTTGATTTTTAGGGTGTAGTCACTTATCGACATGCCCTTTTCCTCATGTATGCATCTTTTTCTTGAGTTGCAATTTCCATGCCTTTGTATTGGTCTCAATGTGACCAAATTGTTCCAAGCCCTCTTTCAGAGTCTTGGCATCTTGTATGTGCCCAATCATGCTAGCTTGTATGTTAACACATAGCCAATACATTACCGTTCATGCTCCTTGATTCCATTTTTCATATGCTCTTACCTGGTCTGTAGTTTGATTCCTCTCTGGTAACTGTGGGGCAATTTCATTCTCTCGTTTGATCTACTTCCAATAGCTTTTTCCCATTAGTAAATTCATCATTCTGAATTTCCAAGCGTGAAAGTTGTTTTTGTCCAACTTGTCACTCATAACCTGACTCGTTCCATTAGTGTTTCCATTTCTACAAAAATTCACAACATTGAAAAAACACTACAACCACTATTTCTACTTGAACACTGTCCCACTATGATGTGATAGTTTGATCTCAACAAAACACAGTTTTTGTGTATCAATGGTACAAGAAATCGCTTGAAATTCTAGATCTAGAATATTTTAGTGTTGTCGAACAAGAAGCAAGTTACAATTTTGCAAACTGACCTAGCTTTTTCGTGTGCCCCACCTTTGGGGCCTGAAATAGAGGTTGAGATGGCTCCGAAACATAAATAGAAATATGAGGTTGAGATGAGCTTCTACCTTCACACCAATTTTCATAGCAATCTAAGGTTGTTTATGAATCGCGCTTTCTCCATGCCTTCATCAGTCTTCTCCACGTGCTCTCTATGGCCACATTGCTCTGATACCATGTCACGAGAAATGAGATAAGGAAGAGAGCTCACACACACTCTCACACTCAAAGAGGAGCACACACAGATTGAGATAAGGAAGAATGATCTTCTTCTTCTTCTATTACATAAAATGATATACAAGAATGACCTAATAAAACAATAACTAATGCAATATATAAAGAATGGTACATAGGGAAAGTCCTAATGTCCACGAATGAGTGAGCTGGCAAGAAAAAAATGTGTCATCATTCTCGATAGATAAATCTAGTAAAGCTCAATGAAGTATCCCTGACATATACTGGCATGACCGCTATACCTGTTAGACAAATGAAAAAGTGATATGTATTATCCTGGATCATCACATTTGAGCTTGATATCTCAACACTTAGGACCACTCGGGTACTTTTTTTGCCTATAACCCTAATGGGTCACTTATCTTTATACATTTCACTTGGTAATACATTTAGTATTGTGTCATGCTCTAAGATTCTTCTTATTCCTTGTGTTTTTCCTGTGATTTTCCAGACTTGGAACTCCAACAACTGGTATTAGAGCAAATCGCTGCTTCGTTTGGGGCATTATCGACATCCCTCTAATCACAATCTCAAAAGTACATGAGAATTGGTGGGCATACTCAGGTCGATCAGGAGTTCAAAACTTCTTCTCTTTGTGGCATAGAAATTTTGATTTGAACTCATTTTGGCCTCCAAATGCACTATCATAGCAATTGTGCAGGCAATCTTGTCCTTGTGTTTGCCATACAAGTATCTCAAAGTCTTCCATAGGCTTAGCAGAGCTTGAGAGGTCATTTCTATTCACATTTTTAAGATCCAATCACTTTTTTGCATTAGGTTATTTAGTCACTGACCATGATTGAAAGCAATGATGTATTTTGTATGTTGGTTGTTGAGGATAGTTTGGATGGTACTAATTATAGATTGTGGGCATATATGGTGTCATGTATTGTTAGCAAAAGGGCTATGGAATATTGTTTAGGGTGTTCAAACACATCCTACTATGACTACAAATACAATTATTGAAGGTGATGTAGATGGCATTGAAGATGATAATCTAGAAATTCTTGTTCGTGCAACGATTCATTCTACACCTATTGTAGACAAAGACATTATGTTGCAACACAATTTCTTCAGTTCACTTGAGCCAACCCCTACAGGGAATACTGCCACATGCGTCAACAACTCCTCTTATCCTATAATGGGAGTTGGTAAGATCATTTTAACTATTGGTGATGGTAGTTTTTATTACACATTTTCACATGCTTTATATATGCCAGGATCAAGAAAAATCTATTTTTAGTTTCAATATTAGCCAAGGGTGGTTTGGTTGTAAAATTTATTGATGATAGATGTAGAGTTCACGATCTCTCAAATGGTGACGTTATTATTACTTTTGACATTTTATGCCATGGACTATATAAGCTCATAGACTTTGAAAATCTATGAATGATTCATCATGTGAAGTTCAAGATTCTTAGTCTATCTCAGATGCAAAGCTTTGGCTTGCACATTTTGGTCATTTGATTTTTTTTAGTTTGCTTCACCTACAAAGATCTGAAATGGTTTCTTCTATACCCAAACTTAAGGCAGGCTATGTTTTGGGAAAAATGTAGAGTTCCTCCTTCTTTGAGTTGCTCATAAATTACAACTTGTTGGTAATGATGTCTATGGTGTTGAAAGTGTGAACTATGCAAGCTTTAAGTGGACAAAGGGGTCAAAAGACCTTAATGTGGACAAAATTCACGACTCAAATAACTTAGGGCGATCTCAAGGTTGGGAAAGATTGGGCAAAGCAATCCTAAGGTGGTGGAAAAGTCGAGAGAGGCATCCAAAAGCTATAAAAGAAGGTGAAGAGTCATCAATTGTATGGAAGTCTTGTAGGTCATTGAAGACTAAGAGACATATACTCAAGGAAGCTCAAGGAGACAGTAATTCAAGGCTCAAGGAGCTGAAACACAATATTCCAAGCTATGAAAAATGTAGAGGAGGGTGTTATATGCACAGAGAAGGAGTAAGGAGGAGCTATCAAGCCCACACCTCCTCTAGTCTCTTGTAGGTATAGACAGTCTGCTTATAGTAGTTGTAACTCCTTGTATACATATCCAATTCAAGAGATTTGAGGTAGATTCTACAGCTTGTGTATGAAGATGCATCTAAGTTGTTATGCTGCAAAGTTTGCACCAGCCATTTAGGCATAATTTCTGCCTCCTTTATATCAGCACTATCATCAACGAGTGCATCATGTAAATGTGCATAAATAATGGAATGATTTGCATCATCATGTGAAACCTATAAAGGTTCAAAAATCACCTCATTTGGACTAGCACTTGATTGTCCACTTGTAAAAGGAGGCAAAAAAGTGTCATACATGTCTTTGGAGCTAATTGATGTTGATTTTTTGATAGCCCTGCTCCACTGAATTCAAATATGCACAATTGCCCATCACTGATCCACTCAAGCTCAACTTGCGATTCATGAGATTATCCCTTTATATATAGGCTATGTACTATGGAGTATCGCAAAATATGTAAATCTTGTTGATATATTTAGGTAGTGATGTGTGTGAACACTCTAGGACCGCCGGGGCACTTTTTTCCCTCTTTAGGAGGCTTTTTTCCCCCAGCTTGTATATACGCCTATTGCCCTAATGGGCTACTTATCTTTGTACATTCTCTAGTAATACATTCAGTATTGTGTGTTTGTGCTCCAAGCTTCTTCTTCTTCCTTGTGATGTTCACGTGCTTCCGTAGACGTCTATCTCCAACAATTGCTATCAGAGCAGGTCGTCGCTTCTTCTAGGGCACCGTCGACACTCCTCCGTTTGCAGGCTATTTTGTCCTTTTGTGCCAAAGGTATATACCAGTTTTTGTTCGCTAGTTTAAGCGTCTCGAAGTCTGCTACAGGTCTAGCAGAACTCGTCTGGGCAGTTCTGTTCAACTTTTCGAGATACAGTCAATTTTCTGCATCAAGGTATTCTAGTCACCGGCCATGGCTGAAAGCAGTGATGTATTCCGTATGTTGGTTGTTGAGGATAAGTTGGATGGTACCAACTACCCATTATGGGCTTATATGATGCGACATGTACTGGTTGCAAAAGGATTGTGGAACATTGTGCAGCGTGTTGAAAGACGTCCTGTTACACCTATAACGACAGGTACTGCAAATACAGGTATTGGAGCTGATGAAGATGGTGTCGAAGATGATATTCTGCAGATTCCTGTTCGTGCTGTTGTTTCTGTTGCACCTACTGTAGAGCAGATTCGTTGGGATGGTAGAGATGCCCAGGCACATGCATTGCTAGCTTTGTCTGTCAAACGTGCCATTATTCCTCACATTCGCTCTTCTAGAACAGCAAAGGATGCTTGGGATACACTTGCCACTTTGTACCAGGCTAGGAATGAGGCTCGTGTTGCTTACCTCCGAAAACAGTTGGAGAGTGAGCACATGAATGAAGGTGATTCTATGGACAGTTTTCTTACAAAGATCAAAGACTTGAAGGAACAATTGATTTCTGTTGATGAGGTTATACCAGATAGCTCACTTGTGCAGACCGTTCTGAATGGTCTTCTTGATTCATATCAGAGTTTTGCCTCTACTCTTCGGTTGATGATGAAAGGCAATCCGAATGCCTTGTCATTTGAGGAATTAGTCTTTGTTCTGTTGCAGGAAGATCAGTCCAGGCAGAACAGGTCCATTATGCGTGTTGCAGATCAAGCTTTCCTGGCTACTCAGAAGGGCAAAGGAAAATGGAGCTCTTCTACTAGTAAGCAGAAATCTGCAAATACTGCACAATCGAAGAACAAGGATAAAGATGAGAAGAAATCAGAAAAGCAGAAATTGTTCTGCAAGTGTTGTAAAGGAAATGATCATATTATAAAGAACTATCCAAAACTGGCTGCTAAAGAGGCAAAGAAGAAAGAGGCAGGAATAGTTGTTGTAGAGGCCTCTATACCAAAAACAGAGTCTGCAAATCTTGTGCAGGAAGAAGAATGGGCGTTTACTACTGTCTGCAGTTTTGACCCATCTTCTCATGATCAGTGCATGTCTGCAGTAGACTCAGATGTTTGGTACTTTGACAGTGGGGCGACCAAACATATTACCTCACAGCGTAGTTTCTTCTCTTCACTCGAGCCTGCCCCTACAGGGAATACTGTCACATGCGCCAATAACTCCTCTTATCCTGTTATGGGAGTTGGTAAGATCATTCTGACTACTGCTGATGGTAGTTCTTTCACTTTGTCAGATGCTTTATTTGTACCAGGGATCAAAAAGAACCTATTATCAGTTTCTGCATTAGCCAAGATTGGCTTGGTTGTGAAATTCGTTGATGACAGGTGTACAGTCCATGATCTCTCAAATGGCGATGTGATTATTGCTTCTGGCATTTTATGTCGTGGGCTGTATAAGCTCATAGACTATGAAAGATCTGTGAATGATTCGGCATGTGCAGTTCATGATTCTCAGGCTATGTTAGATGCAAAGCTTTGGCATGCACGCTTTGGTCATCTGAATTTTGCTAGTTTGTTACGCCTGCAGAAATCTAAAATGGTGTCCTCTTTGCCCAAACTTGAGGCACCTGGAAAACATGTTTGTGAAGGTTGTATTTTGGGCAAAATGCAGCGTTCTTCCTTTCCAGAAGATGGTTCAGTTCGGGCTACGCAGAAATTGCAGCTTGTACATAGTGATGTCTGTGGTCCTATGCAGACACCCTCTTTTGGAAATTACCTTTACTTCGTGACTTTCATTGATGATTTTTCCAGGCATGCATGGGTATATCCACTCAAAGCAAAGTCCGAAGTGTTCATGTGCTTCAAACAATTTTTGGTTTTGGCTGAAAATATGTCAGCATGTAAAATGGGCACCCTTCGTTCTGATCGAGGGGGGGAATATATGTCTTCAGATTTTAATGCATTTCTGGCTAAACACGGGATAAAACACCAGTGTACAGTGCCGTATACACCTCAACAGAATGGAGTTGCTGAACGAAAGAACAGGTCACTCATGGAGATGGCGAGGTGCATCGTCAAAAGTCAGGCTTTACCACATAGTTTCTGGCTTGAGGCTGTCATGTATGCAGCATATGTACTGAACAGGTGTCCCACTAAAGCGTTGCAGTCTATCACTCCATATGAGGCTTGGCATGACCGCAAGCCATCTGTTGCTCATCTGCGTGTTTTTGGTTGTTTGGCATATGCATTAGTGCCTGAACAACATCGCAGAAAATTGGATGATAAGGCAGTAAAATGTATTTTTGGT
Organism: Ceratopteris richardii; assembly: GCA_020310875.1. Classification (NCBI taxonomy): domain Eukaryota; kingdom Viridiplantae; phylum Streptophyta; class Polypodiopsida; order Polypodiales; family Pteridaceae; genus Ceratopteris; species Ceratopteris richardii. Next base: position 91,229,276 of record CM035423.1, read on the forward strand.
GGGTACAGTTCTGAAAGTAAAGGCTATCATCTGTATCATCCACAGACTAAATGCATTCTGGCTAGCCGTGATGTTGTCTTTGTGGAAGATGCTATTCAGCCATTGCTTTCATGTACTAAGGAGACATATGTTAGCTCCAAAGATATGTATGATACTTTGATGCCTCTTTTTATAGGTAGACAGGCTAGTGCTGGTCCTAATGAGGCAACTTCTCAGCCTTTGCAGGTTTCATATGATGATGCAGATCATTCCATTTTTTATGCAGATTTACATGATGCACTTGTTGATGAGAGAGCTGATATTGAGCAGGCAAAAACTATGCCAAAATGGCTGGTGCAGACTTTGCGTGACAGCAAATTAGATGCACCTTTGTCATATCGTACTCGTTCAGGCTCTCATAGTGCCTCCTTTGCATCAGATTTCTATGCTATGGCTGCATCTAGTCTTTGTGATGAGAATGAGCCTGTTTCTTTTGATGAAGCACAAAATTCAGAAAATTGGATGGCTGCTATGCAATCTAAATATGATGCTATAATGAACAATGGTACATGGTCTTTATGTGACTTGCCTCCTGGCAAGAAGGCCATTGGCACTAAGTGGGTATACAAGCTGAAGCGTAAACCTGATGGTACAGTTGACAGGTATAAGGCTAGGCTTGTTGCAAAGGGTTATGCACAGGAAAGAGGCATTGATTTTGATGAGACCTTTGCACCTACATGCCGTATGACTACTGTTCGGAGCATTTGTGCACTTGCAGCCCATCATGGTTGGAATGTACATCAGTTGGACATTAAAACAGCATTTCTGAATGGTGACTTGCATGAAGAAGTGTATGTTTTTCAGCCCCGTGGCTTTGTGCAGAAAGGGCATGAAAACCAGGTTTGCAGGTTAAAGAAGGCATTATATGGTTTAAAGCAAGCACCACGTGCTTGGTATGAGAAGATACATGCCTATCTGATTGCACATGGTTTTGAGAACAGTCCAACTGAAAGCACCTTATATGTTAAACGTGCTAATGATGTGCTTCTGATCATTGTTGTCTATGTTGATGACATGCTGCTCACTGGTACTATTGAGACACATATTGCTGATTTTAAGGCTGATTTGCATGCCTCATTTGAGATGTCTGATTTGGGGCATTTGCATCACTATTTGGGCATTCAGTTTATGGACGTTGATGGTGGAATGGCTTTGTGTCAAACGAAATATATTGACACATTATTGCAGCGTTTTGGCCTTGAAGACTGTAAGCCTATTGTCACTCATATGGAGACAGGTTTACGATTGAGTCTTCATGATGCTGGAGATGCATTTGATGTTGTTCTCTATCAGCAGGTTGTTGGATGCTTGATTTACTTATGCATTACTCGGCTAGATATTTAGTTTGTTGTCTCATAGATGAGCAGGTTTATGCATTGCCTAGGATTCACGCGTTGGAAAGCGGTTAAGCACATATTTCGCTACTTGAGTGGTACTCGGCTACTTGGGTTGTTTTATCCCAAGGGGGGATCACTACCGCCAGATTTGCATGCTTTTTCTGACTCAGATTGGGTTGGTTGCTATGACACTCGTGTGTCCACAAGTGGTTTTTGCTTCATGCTTGGTAGCTCATGTATATCTTGGTTGAGCAAGAAGCAGCCTATTGTGGCCACTTCCAGTTGTGAGGCTGAGTATAGGGCAGCTTTCATAGCGACTGTTGAGTGTGTGTGGCTCAAACGCCTTATGGCTGATTTGGGTGTTGGCCAGTCTTCTGCCACCACCATCTTCACTGACAGTCAGAGCGCATTGGCAGTTGTGAGGAACCCTGTGTTCCATGCTCGCACTAAGCACATTGAGGTGCATTATCACTATGTCAGGGAGAGGTTCTCTGCTGGGGAGATCAGCTTGGCATATGTGCCCACGCAAGAGAACATTGCAGACATTTTAATGAAGGCTCTGCCTAGGGAGAAGTTTGAAGCTTTCAGCAAAGCTTTGGGCTTACTTCCTTTTGTGGAGTGATTTCCACATACTTTGGCACTTCCTTATACATGAGTGCCAGCTCCTTGTTCACCGCATCACTCCCAGGGGGGATTTGTTGATATATTTAGGTAGTGATGTGTGTGAACACTCTAGGAATGCCGGGGCACTTTTTTTCCTCTTTAGGAGGTTTTTTTCCCCCGGCTTGTATATATGCCTATTGCCCTAATGGGCTACTTATATTTGTACATTCTCTAGTAATACATTCAGTATTGTGTGTTTGTGCTCCAAGCTTCTTCTTCTTCCTTGTGTTGTTCGCGTGCTTCCGCAGACGTCTATCTCCAACATATCTGTGAAGCTTTCGAAGTTCTCGTCCAAGTGGATTAGTGCAAGGTGATGTTCTAATACCTCAAGCGGGAGACTCTTCTAGCCAACAAAGAAATCCCAAACACTGGACATCAAGCTAGGGGTAATTTTTACAATGTTACTTCCTATAGGTCCATTCCAATGAGATGACAAGTCATAGAAGTATCGGAGTTGATTCTTTGTAGCTGAGATTTTGAAACAATTGGAAGACCCAATCAATTTGGATACATATAATAAAGAAGACAATAGAAGAAAATGCAGACGAGAGAAAATAGTTAATGAGGTTTTCCACAAAGTCAAAGAAGCTAAATAGAGGGAGGAAGAATGCAGGCATTCAAAGATTGGTTCCAGCCAAGCTGCAAGACAAGTCACAAAAAGGAAAATATTGGAGGAAGAAACTATGAGGTTAGAAGCTAAGCCAGAGAATAGGGGAGTAGCAAAAGAAGCGGCTATGATGGAAGCCGAGAGGAAAAAGAAGGCCGAAGAAGAGTCTTGGCAATAGATCAACCCGGACAAGAGAAGCAGAGTAATTAAAATCAAACCATTACTCTTCCAATCTTCAATGAGCACATCAGAGATTCATGAAGAGCTCCTAATGACAGGTGCCACATGTCATAGTTTCCCTATTCCAAGTATATATATCCTTGGTACTTAAAAGGAATTCAAACCCACCATCTCCATAATAAAAGTTGCATCCAAGTTATTGCATCTATGTTCAATTCATTTTAATCCCGCAAAGTCCAATACTCAATAGGTGGAGCAGCAAAAATTAATGAAGGAAAATACACTATTGACATAAAAGTCAACGAATTGGAAGACAACTTAGCGGGTAGAGATGATGTCTCTACAAAACAAGTGCATGCTATGGATAGCTCCATAGCTACATTGCAAAACTTATTGGATGAAGTTGAGGTAGAAAAATCTTCCTTAAAATCTAAATTCTAGGATCCGTGTACATGCATCAAAGCTTCTGGTAGAAAAAACCATTCTCAACAAGGATTTTGATTTTTGAAAGTTAACAAAGCATTGCTTGAAAATAAAAGTGTATCATTGACTAATAATTTGAGTTAAATTTTAGCCAAACTTAACAGTATTAACGAATTAGAGAAGCAATTGGTCAATGCCAAGAAAATAGTTACAAGAGCGGAATCAAATCATGGAATAGAATCTGCAAATAACATAGGAGTTTTGAAAGGCAATTGAGTGGTAGAGACTACTTGAAGAAAAGGATGTGAACTTAATGAAGAAGGAAAAAAGAAATTAACTATTGTAGACTCAATTTATGAAAATACTTAATACATGAAAATAGAGGCTAAACTACATTCTCAACCAAAACTAGATCTCCACTTATCAAAATACATTTAATTTTTTGATGAAACAGACGATAACATTTTCTTTTAAAATTATAGCCAACAAAAATAGATGTCATAACCTTTGCATCTGATTCCCTACATTGTTTCCCAAGCACTAATGCATATGCCAAATAACCAAAAATATGTGAATGACCATTTTATGGCTTGCAACCATGCCGAACCTCACGAGGATTGATAGATTGTAATGCTTTAGTTGGATATCTGCTAAATTAATATGGAGCACACATCATGGCCTTGAGCCTAAATTGAGATAATGCTTGACTTTTTACAATAAATTTTTCCATTCCAAATGATTTTTTCTCTCGATAATATCATACTGGTGTGGTATACATAACATTGTACAATGGTTTTTTATTTCATGCTCAACTAAGAACATATGAAAAACGAAATATATATAATTCCCCCATCAATCAAAATAGAGGGTACCCATTTTACATATTGATATATTTTCAACCATAACCAAGAATTGTTTAAAGCACGAAAAATTTAGACTTTGAATGTTATGCATAAACACATGCTTGGCTAAAAAGCCATCTATAGTAGTTATGAAAGAAGATATTGCCAAGAGATGGTGTCCACATAGAACCACAAATATCAATGTGAACAAGCAATAATTTACACTCAGATCTCGGTGTACCATCTTCAAAACTTACATTCAAATCTAATTGTATCATCTTACCCTACATGTTGCTCTCATACATCGATAAAAGGTTCCTCAAGTTTAGGCAAAGAGGATATCTCATCATATTTTTACAAGTATGACAAAGTGACATTTGGATGATCAAAACATGCATGCCAAAGTTTTGCATATGAAACAAATTGCAAATCATAAACTACATATGCATGATTATCAAAAAAAATCATCAAAACTTGTGATCCTAGACAACCCATGACATGGCTACCAAATTCAACAGCTTTATCACTATCAAAGAGATCATGAACTATTTACATGTCATCAACATACTTGACTACCACATCAATCCTTCTTAGCTATGAGATAATCGATCATCTTCTTTGCCACCTTGGCAAAAAAAAAAAAACGATGCTTTATAGCATGCTCATTGATCTTACAATACTTGCATCTTTTTCAGCATTCAAATTTTTCTACTTTTTGGAAAAAGAGTCAAGTTTCCCTTTCCGACCTGATTAGTACCAAAAGCTTGATTTGCAACACATACCATGGTCATGTTTTTCCTAGATTGATCCTCCAACAAAATTGAAAGTAACTTTTCAAATCTTTATGCATTTGGATAAACTTTCGTCATCAATCAAAGAGTAGAAGCAAAACTCTCATAAGAGTCAAGTAATCCATTGAAAACAATTCACATACTTGTAGACTGCAAAATTTCATCTACAATAATCAATCGTTTCTTTAAATATTTGATGTTTATAAGTAAATTGTCCATAAAACATCTCAGCTCATATAGTCAATCTCTAACTATTTCATAAGATAACCAATAAGAACCTCATTTCTTGTCTAAACGGATGTGGCAAGAATATCCAAAGCATCCTTTTCTATTTTACATGAGTAGATATGAGACATATTGGCACACTTGATAAACAACGCAATCAAGGCATGTGTTTGTTCATCTCTTCCATCTCATCAAGGTTTCTCTCCAATGATTGCGTATGCTTGTGGTGTACTTGATATAGTCAAAATAGGTACTACAAGGGGACTTAAAATAAGAACTTCGAAAGAGCTAAAACTTGCAACATCCTCTGCACCACCTCCAACTACATTTCGAACATTTATAGTTGTAACAAGACATATCAATTTGGTACCATCAATAGTTTATGTACGAAATATATCATTGCTCTGAACCATGGCAAATGATAATGTGAAAAAAATGATTATTTAGTTAAAAGTTTGAAGAGTAGTAGTTTGTGGAGCTATGCTATACCTGCAGCAAATTATAGGGGCATTTGTATTGAGAAGTGGGAAACTGAACAAAAATTGGCACAAAAAGATAAAACTACTCTTATATTTGATACAATAATGCATCAGGAGACTGAAACGAGTTCAAACTGATTTTTTATTCCACCATGCTCTTTAAGCTTCTTTGTAATATATATCACCCCGACAGTGCCCTACAAGTTTCATAGCAATCAGAGAAACTGAGTGAGGTGTGCCAACAGTGCACCTCAAGAAGAAATGATATGATCTGATACCAATTGTTCAAGCTCGAACAGGAAGTACACATAAATAACATGAGGAAGAAGCCTGGAGCACAACATACAATGTATTACAATCCGTATAATGAGCGAAGATAAGTTCTCCATTAGGCTTATGGGTGTATATACAAGCTGGGGGAAACAACCCATTTCTTCCACTTGTTTCATGGAAATTTTGCACTCATCACACTTCTCTAGACATGGTCAAAGACCATCACTACTCCCCAAAGCCAATAGGATAGCTCATGTAGCAATGCTTACTCAGCTAATGAGCATGAGGCATCAGTTGGTTCCATCGTAGAGCTGACCATGAGCTTTCCCTCTACTTGACTCGAGGCATGGAGAAACTGCAGCCCTCACCTCCTGGTTCACTTTGCATCCCTCACACCACCCACAGTAGACCAGCATTCACACAGCCTTCATAGCCTCTATCTTGTTAAGTCCTATCTTTTCAGATCTTTATTGTAATGTCAGCCATCTTCTAGCGCAAAAAAGGTCAGGTTCAAATTTTCAAATTTAATGTTCATCTAATGTGAAGACTTCAGATGCTTCAAAACTGGCATGAGTAACCAATCATGATTCATTGGCAGAGCCATAGGTTCAGGTCACAAATTCATGCATGGTCTCTGAGGCAACATTGGGACATCAGGACTCCAAGGTAGGTTAACCCTTTTTCGCTCTGGACTGCCCATCGTAATCTGGACATAAGCTCCATCCTCACATGCTGGAAGAGGGAGTGTTAAGCCCATGACTCTGCAGATGGGAAGGGGCACTTTAAAGACTGTCGAGCTACTGTATAGATATGGCTGTGAATTCCCCGACTCCTGTATTGAAGGAGGACCTTCTATGAGGCAGCAGTTGTATAATCCTTTATTTCCCCATATAATTGTACTACAAGACCAACCATCAGCTGCAAGCAAAACAAAAATGGATACAAGACCTCTTGACCAGGCAGTTGATGGTGTTCCTGCTGCTTCAGTGCAGTCATTGAGGTACAATGAGCTCATCAGCGGCCTCGCAATGTGACAGAATTGACAGGCCGAATTCATCCTCACCATGTACAAAAAAACTAGGCCGCCAAAAGCTAGGGTTTTTATTGATGCAGAAAGCTAGCTGGGAATTAAAACGAAACACTGCAGCAGCTCCAAGAAGTTCACATACAGTACAAATCATATTTTGCCACATGCTAGAACACCTGTACAATTTTCTGGTCCCCTGCCTCTCCCTCGTACTATATTTAATTTTCTAAGAGTGCACATTTTTGCTATTTTATGGACACCCAGTGCATTAAATGAGAATGCACACATTGCTGTTTTAGGGACACCCATCATCAGTGTTTCAGCTTTTTAGCTAATTCAAGATTACGCTTAAGAGAACAGAACAATAGCAAGCAACACTGAAAAATACTCTAAATCTTATAAACACTTCCGTGGCTTAGAAGTAAAGAAAACCGAATGGACGTTTGTGAAAAACCCAAACAACTCAATTGCATACTTGCATAACAATAAAAGAATTTTCATGGAGCTCTATTTTATGTTTCTGAAATTTTGTTTCACGCTTCTAACTTTCAAGAGATTGAAGATAGCACACAGAGTTTAAAAGCCATAAATATCTATAAATTTGGTTCATAGATACAATCACAACCACCAAGTCATATTCAAGATTCACTTTTGATATTGTTGAGTCACTTCCAAATCAGTAGCCTTCTCGTCCTTCCAGAGTCAAAAGCAATCCAATCAAAATGAAGATCTGCACAACATTATGGTTCTTAGTCATGATTAAGCCTTGAAAAAATAATGAAAGAATTTGCACCTTAAGAACATCTAAAGATTTATCAATTATTGCTCAAATCTTTCAACCTTCTAGATACGTGTCCTCGGATTATCGTGAGCTGTTGAACAGCTATTGAGTTCAGCAATCAAGTTCCATCAAAAAGAATTCTACTTGACCACACATGTACAGGACTCTCCTGAATCTAGAAAAAGTGCCTGCTTACAAAGATAGAACTTTAAAATCTGTCACACTGAAAAACTCCAATCTAGATTCATACACACGTAAAGTTTAATTGCAACATGCAATACCAGTCCACTGATTATGAATCCACAAGTTCGAATGGCTTTGGATCCTGCATAAGTGACAGACCCTTGTCGGAATCAATGACACATCAACTTAACTGCTGATTTATCCGAAGCTCAAGTTTGGAAATCACACTGTACATATGCCCAAAAATAGAAGTGAGAACACAGAAAGCTAAATAATCTTAAACAACTCGTGGAAACTTTCTATAATTTCTATAATTACTATCAGTTTTTGAGTTTAATGGCACAAGATTTAATTGGCTAGAAAATAAGCATAATAAAATTACCTTTTGGGTATTCTGTTCAGCTGTCGAGCTAAATCCAACACCAAGCTCTCCATATCAGGGTTTCCTGTACATTGAAGGAACATATTTCTTGACAAATCACTTGAAATAACATCGACAGCACCTGACTCTAAATAGGCTATTTTGGACGGATCAACAAAGCTTGGCTGCTGACATAAACTGTTCTTTAACAGGCCTCCTATGATAACATAAATGATGATAGCAGCTTCATCAGAGAATCTTTCAACTTCAGCATGTTGTTTGATTTCCTGATGAGACTCATTTTCTTTTGAGTCCATGTAACTTGCAAAAATCAGACTCTTCCCTTCATGTTTTCCTATCACAGTGTGTTGTGTGGCTGCTTGTTCTGATTTCAACTTACTGAGTTCTGGAATCAATTTTGGCAAAAGATTATCTTCTTTTGCTTCACCAGAGTCCAACAATGTCGTGGGAGCATATGGATCACTGGCAGCATTAACCTTTGTTGTGAATTCTTGAAGATTTTCTTTCCCAGCTTTAGAAGATTCTAACTTCTTCGTCGAAGACTGTGAAGTACTTACTGCCAAACTACTACTTTCTATTGCCAATGTATGTTCACAGGAATAGTAGCGTTCCCAGGCAATACTTTGCAGTGCAGCACTAATATCCAGAAGAGCCTCAATCTCTGCATTCATTCTTTCATCTTTACTTGAACCCTTGTTCAGTGTTGGGAAATCAGCATTCTCAACTAGAATATTCCCTGAACAAAATTTCACTTCTGTTTCATCACTTGTATTGTTAATGATTTGAATGGCTGCACTGACATTCTCTGGAAAACAATCAAATGCGTAAATATAATGCATGGAATTAATCAGAAACCTTCGGATATCTGCAACACAAAGGTGCCTTTTCATAGGTTTTGAAACAGATTGCTTACCAAGAGTATCACGTACCCTTGATAAATTAGTATCACTCAATCTTTCTAATTGACTGTATGCCTTCCAGAACGATTTTTCTAGAACAACCTTTTCTGCAGAAAGGGGTTTGAGGAGCACAGAAAGACCCCCATCATTACCATACAAAATTCTAGCTGACAAGCTGATAATATGCAAAGCTCCTTCCAGAAATGCAGGTAAAGGTTCATTCTCCTTTAATTTACTCAAACTTTCTGCCACCACAGAATTCACAGCGTGGACAGTTCGTAAATGAACATTTGGCCTTAAAGATAAAAAAGATTTTTCATCGCTTCCCAGAGCCAAAATCTTGCCAATTTCCACAATGATAGGAGTCGGAAAGTTCTTCATGAAATCAAAGGCTGCATGAGCAGCTGCCAATGGAGACCTCGGCAATGTGGAAATAAAAGTGATACTCGGATTGGCTGAACCAAGGGTATGCCTGTATGACTGAGGACTCCGAATAACTGATGCTATCCTAAACAATTTCTCTGGCAGTTCACATTCATTTGAAGGCAACTCTAGCTTTAAAAACTCCTCCTGTATTTCACGTTCAAGAATGTACCTGTGTCTAGTTGCTAATGATCTTCCACTTAATGAAATGAGCAGAACTCTGAGAGCTCTTTTATTCAGACTATGCAGAAAAGGAGGAACATGCTTTATAACCTCTAGATCCGTCATATGTTCAACCCTATTTAGCAAAGGCTCATTTACAGCTCGAAAGTTTGACTGATTGCAATTGAACCTTGAAAATGTGAATAGATTGGAGACTGCATCTTCAACAAGCTGTTTGATCCCCGAAAACTCCTGAAAAGCATGGAAAACAAAACCAAGGTCATGAAGTACGACATTGTAAACCAAGCCAAATTTAGTAATTGTTTTCTAGTTGGAATGATGCTTGTCAGATAAATTTTACATCTTGCACACAAATGGAGGCTTGTCCTGTAGGGTATGTTCACACTGGAAGACAAAAACTTCAAAAGTTTTTGTCTTTTAGGGTATGTTCACACTACAGAGGACAAAAAAACTTGGTCATATTCAAGCTGTTTAGTACTTTTAGATCAATAGGCCTTCAGCTATTCCCGGTGGTAGGGTCTTTCGGCTTTTTCCAGGGCAGGTTTATTTTTATACAACAAAATTAACTTTTATATAAACTCATAATAGGTTCTATTATCTTGCGTTTACCTTTCAAGGACACTGAAATAACTCATCACTGGATTTTATTTTCTTGATCGGTCACTTTTCTGCTGTAACCAAGGTTGTTTACAAATGGTATCACAATGGGCAAGGCTATGTATTGCCATGTTGTCAATCTTACAATTACTAATGATATCATTCAATGTTATAAGATCATCGCTTAAACTTGAAACTGATTGTTGGAGCTTGACAAGTTGTCATTCAATAATCAAAATTCAAACTTCAAACATCAAGGTCACATAGTGACATCAAGCAAGGTGTCAGATATCAAACTTCAATGATCAAACTGGCATAATGACATCAATATCAAGACTCATAATACATAGCTATGAAATTTGGATCATTCAATTTCAAACATCAGTCTCACATCACGACTCATGACATCAACGATCACTCAAACATCAAACATCAATCTCAGACTCTCATATAACTATTTAATATTAATAACATGCCACATAATTGATCATTCAGATTTTAATCATCCATTAAAATTAAATTATGTTGCATGAGTTGTAACTTATCAACGTCAATGATCCACCATCCATCTCGTTCTCCGAATTCTAAACTTTAGTCACTACTAAGCACTAGTTAGTGTGTTAATAATTAATTCCCTATTAACTAGCTATTAGACACTAGTAGCTCACATAGTGACATAGTGACATCAATCAAGAATCAAGATCCAATTATCAAACATCAATCTATTTGAATTAATATGTCACCCCATTGTCTCACATAATGTTAAATGACAATGTGCCATCAATCAAATTTGAATCATCTCACATAGTAAATCTTAAGTAGTGGGAAAAATTGCAAACAATAAATACTCCTAACCAAATCCAAAATGGTGAACATCAATCATCCACCATGGTCTAGATTGTAAGCTATAAGGATTATAACCAAGGCCTAATACCATATCAATAATGCCTAGAGATTGAAGCCACATCATAGACAACAACATATACATATATTAGCAATGTCATAAATGAGTGATAAAACAGTACGTCACAAGTGTCATATTCATGCTATCATGAGAATCATAATACATATGTAAAGAAATCAGAATAACCATGTTCCATATATGCACTGCAGTTAGCAATGTTTTCGTAACATGGTAGGCAATGTGTTAGCAATATGTGAAGACTTCGTAGGGAATTCACCATATTAGAAATTCAAATTGTATATATTTTAGGAAATCATTGTAGTATGTATATATATATTGAATATTCATTTCTAATTTGTAAATTAGGACAACTTAGGACTTAAAAGTCAAACACGGTCAAAACATGATTTCATGCCCTTTTAGATCCATAACTTGTAGTAATCACTGAGGGCTATCCAATGGTACCCAACATTCCACATAAAAATCCTGATTTGACCTCCAAAACCTTAACCATTTCTGCTGCAGAAAGCTTAAATTTTCAGAAGAGTCAAAATTGGAATGGTCAAAGTCAATAACTCCTGTCACTCATAGAATACTCGCACAAGAATCGGACATGTCATCACTTGGCAAAGCTGTCATGTCCTCACTTTTAAGCCACATCATCAAAAATCTACTCAAAGAATAAAATCACTTTCACCATGCTTTTCTTAACCCCTTCGCTAAGCTTTGCTGGAAAGCTGGTCCACATATCAAATCTCTATATAAACAGCAGGTATCTAAGTCTTTTTTAACATCACTTGTGAAGAGAGCTTCCCTTCTAGGCTCTCTTGGAGAGGAGGGCTCTACTCTTGAGGAGGGATACGAGAGCAGCAGGACTTCCACCACTGAATTGATGAGGTATTGCTAGGTATCGAGTTTGCTTTGCTTATGATCTGTGAGCTTCATCACCTATATTTGAAGATCTTTGGTGGAGTTTTATCATCAGCTTCAGCCTTAGCCTCTTCAACCATACTGTAGTCCTTCCACACACAACTTCTCAAAGTAGTGGTGCATGAGTTGTGAGTCTGGGAGTATGAAATCATCTTGTAATTATTTATCATTAATGGAGTCATCCTAATTTTAAAATCTACATGTTTGCATATCTTTATGCTATTGTGTATGTGTTCGTGATTATCTCTTATCCTGGCCTAACAATTCAGTATCAAAGCAGATCTTTGAAGGAGCTTGAGAATTGACCTTTGTTTGTATGATTATCTCTTATCCTGACCTAACAATTCAGTATCAAAGCAGATCTTTGAAGAAGCTTGAGAATTGAGCTTTGTCAAGTTAAATAAGACAAGTATTATAAGTATATTGAATGGCTCAAGAAGCTCTTGTTTTTGCTGCTTTGTTGTTTCCAATCAATTACTAGGTCTATGCAGCAATCCTCTTGCAAGCCCTTTGTTTTCTACACCCAGCACATTACTCCAGCTCGTTGCTATCTTTGCCATTCAGCTCTCTACCCAGCCTGCCATAGATATGCTCAGTGTTTTGTTAGTGCAACAGAGGACAGTCCAGAGCTCTGTTGCTTTAGCTGCATACACCAGAGTAGCCTAGTTGTACTCTGATTTGCTCAGTCCTAGTGCCCTGCTGTTTTGCTCTTGTCGAGAAACCTGTTAAAGGTACAATCCAGCAAATCATAATTAGTACAACTCTGCTATTCATAGTGCATTCAGCTCAATTTTGTGCTCTGCCTATTCTTTACCAGAAGCTCTGTATGTTTGTTCTTGTTCTAGTACAAGAGGTACATTCCAACTGCAGGTACATTTAGGAAGAGCATTGCTTGAACTAATGCTTTGTAATTCAGTGCTTTGTTATTACTATTCTGACAGCTAGAGCTTTGCTCATAGCAATTTGTACCTCTGTGTATTTCAGCAAATTTAGTGCTTTTGTTAAAAATGTATCTCTGTATGTACTTTAAAACCCAGCAAGTAAACTCTATCTAGAGGTCTGTGGTTCTTTGTTGAACCTAAATTTACAAGGTGAATTCAAGTACACACTGAGACATTAGTGCACACATAAAATGCTTGTGAAGCCGGTTAGTGACTCCACAATTTATGGAATCCTGGAATTTAGTGCAATTTCAAAAATTTTATTTGTTTACTATTTCTAAACTCACAATCACTTAACCCTTCCATTCAATATTATATATATATACCAGAATGAATCCAGGTAAACCCCAAATAATATTACTTGCTAAAAGAAAGAAAGAAAGCAAGTGATATTAACATCTTCCGAAGGCCAAACTTGGCCTATGAGACGAAACCATGTACAATTGTAGTAACCCCTGTGTAGAAATAAAACGGATTAGTACTCGCTACACAAAACCCTGTAGGCTGAAAAAGGCTGGAAACAACCACAGGATAGTGTACCGGGTGATGGAGAGGTAGTGGGGATAATGTAGTGGTGCGTGGGGAGATGTGGCTCTGACTCTGCAGATAATGGCCACCTAATACATGGGGACCCCATGACGGGAGTGAATATGTATATCCTAACTACAGATAATGGGTGGAGGCGGGTGCAAGGTTGTTTTTGAAGCTTATCTATTTGTACTCTATCTACATCTATAATCTTTTCATCTAGATTGTGCTTTTCATTATGCTTTTTTACGCAAGATTAATGTTCTTTTGTGCTCTATTGGGTTCTGGTAAAGTACTAGATGTACTAAAACCCTAATTTACATTTGTGAGCAATTGGCATTTAGTTAGAGCATTTGTTAAGTTTTGCTTGTGTCTACTAAGCATCCTGGTCATATATTGACATCTAAACTTTCTTTGTGGAAGATGAGACTTGCTTTGTGCAAAATTTATGGAGCTTTATAGAGTTCCTTGCATGAGTGCTTACCGCATCTTGACTCTATCTGATTTCTTTGAGCTTGTTTAAAAATCTACCTCCATGTCTGAACAAAGTAACATCCTAGATATCTTATCTAGTGATGACAAGCTTGAGAGAAGCTCTAATTACCTATATTGAATTTCAAAATAAAGTATCTTTTGATTGCAAAAGATTTGTGAGACTGTGTAACAAGTTACTTACCTTGTCCAAGCGCCACAAGGACCTAGAGCTACACCTATAAGAGGAAAAAGAAAAACTCCTAGAGATGAAGCCTCTAATTCCACTTTTGAACCTCCAACCCCACCTAGATAAACTCAAGTTATTGATAGTCAAACTTCTCGAGATCAACATGCATGAGATTCTAGAGACACCCCCACAATGGCTCTCATTACTCTTTCAATTAAGAGGTCTACCCATCCACATCTTCGTCCTTGTTACGTCTAACGCAGCTTGGGATAGACTTTAAGAAGAGATAGTTATACAATATGAGAACAGAAGAGGGCAGTTCCATGCAAGAACATCTAACTAGAATTCAAGACTTAGTTGATTGATTAGTGAACGGATGTTTTCATTGAAGTTGATGAACTTGTTACCAGCCAAGGAAATCTAGATTTGCAAGAGTCTCTCAATGAACTAGCCTTAGTTTCCAAAGCAAAGAAAAGAGATATCAAAGGCAAAGGTAAAAAGAGTTCTAGCTCAAAGCTCAAATTCTATTTCTAGCTTTCAATCTAGTAAAAAACATATGAGCATACAAATTTTGCTCTTGATTTTTCTTTTTAAAATGTGGGTGTTTATGATGTGAATCTTGCTACTCATCATACTTCTAAAAGTCAATCCCCGCCTAGTAGTTCCCAAACATCTATTTCACATACTCCATTTGTAGTTGTTCATTCTCTTCATCCTTCTCTTACACTAACTCCTCTAATTTCTTAACAATCTTTACCTTTAAAGAAACGGAATTATTATTTATTATGCGACATATCAATTAACAATATTTTTGTGAGCATCTTGTTAGATAAGATATACAACAACATTTGAAGAAAAAGTATTTGAAAATCAAATTAATGATTAGATTTCTATCATTAAAAGTCATCCTCAATCCTTCATCAATTAGTTCTACCTAGAGAATACTCTTGTATTTATTTCAAAAGATGGTTAACAAAATGTCTACATAAATCCATTTCAAATTTTGAAGGCTTTAACAATTTTTTGGAATATGAAAGATCATGCTTTATCACGACTTTCATAGTGTAGGACACTATGGGCACTTGTGGATATTAGTTAGGAAAGCCAACTGTGTTAAGGCATGCATTGGATGGTGAGACATGAACCAAGATGAACACTAACATTTATTTTACTTCATACAAGGATGCCCTCAAACAATAGTCACTATCGTGATTAAAGTTCTCCTTTTGCTTCTCTCCTCCATTTTTATAGTCCTTGCATGTATACTCATATAATTGTTATGGAATCTTTGCGATGAAATAACTATATTTTTTTAATGTAAAAAATTGAACTTACATTCTACAAAAGAAAAGCATGGAAGAGAATGATGAGGCTAGGGTTCCTTCATCAAAAGGCAAGAAGAAAAAGAAGATTACGAAGAGGAAGAAGAAGATTAAGACTATATATATATATATATATATATATATATATATATATATATATATATATATGTGTGTGTGTGTGTGTGTGTGTGTGTGTGTGTGTGTGTGTGTGTATGCGTGTGTGCGCACGTGCACGCATTCATGCTAGCAACTATAAACATAATTACATTTAAATTTCAGATTTATTCATATTTAACAACCAACAACACAGATGTGATAAAATTAAATTGCAAAAAGAAATGAACATTCACATTGCAAACATAGAGAGTAGAATGGTCAAGCATGTAAGACATGGAATGGATATATAATGGATGTATAAACGAACTTGCCAAAAAAAAAGTTCTTTGGTGACCACACCTTGAATGGCACTCATTGGTTTGGTACCGAATAGCACCTTAAAACCTATCGGTGCACACACCGAATCAACCTTGGTACCTAACGAAACCGTTTGAGTCATGACTTTTTCCATCCTTGCTCGATGGCCAGTTCACGCTTGGTCGGACACTTAACTATAGGCGCCCATCAAGATGTGCATTTGTTTTTGGAACGTAACATTGTAGCTCCGGATGCTATGGGCCATAGGTCTCTTCAATGTCAAAGGCATTGATGAACTCCCCAATAACCCTCAAGGATCGACTAAAACTTTGCCTACATTCAAGATCCAAGCATAGTTTCTGCTGGTCATGATAGAAAAAGATGAAGCTTTACCTAGCATAACATGAGTGACAAACCAATGCAGCACAGCACTTACATCGAGAATGTCCTATCACAAAATCTGAGAAACTTGCACATGCTCTATTTTCCATACTCTAATATATACGAGAATGAATATAGGCAAACCCCAAATTGGACCTCGAAAGAAAGTGCAACTACAAGCTCATAGTAGTCAACCACAAGAGTATAAGAAATAATAGCACAACGGAATTGACCCGTAGAAAGAGTTGAGAGAAAAATGCAAACAGAGATAGACACAAACTAAAAGATAGAGAACTCATTTTCAAATTGCCAAGAATAATGCAGCTTTAATGATGGTGCCGTCCACCCGTGCACTCCTTATGTGGAGCTTAGATGGCGATCTAGACAAACTCTAGATGAAGGGCTTACTAGGGTGCAATGCTCTATAAAGCTACACATGGGCCATGCTTATATAGCTTTTACAAGGAGAGTCAGTATAGATATACACAGACGAGATATACAAAATAGTCGACAAAATATACAATCCGGCAAAATCTCCACGATCAGAAGTCCTATCGTCTCGGCCCTACGAGCCGAGGGGATAGGCCTCATAGACCTTGGAGAAAGGGGCAAGCCCCCCTTTGCACTCTCCCCATTAAGGTTCTATGAGGAAATGATGATACTTCAGCACATGCTGCAGCACATGCTTCTTTGTATTCAGCTTCAGTAGAAGATAATGCTACAATCGGTTGCTTCTTACTAATCCAAGAGAAAATTCAAGATCCTAAAGAAACGCAATATCTAGAAACTGATTTTTTGGTATCAATATCTCTTGCCCAATCTGAATCATAGTATCCAACCAAAGATGATCCTTCTTCATAGAGAATACCATAATCAATGGTTCCTTTCACATACCTGAGTATTCTCATGCTTGTCTTCTGATGAGTTTGGCAAGGCTTATTAGAGAACTTGCTTATTACTCCAAGAGCATAGGAGATGTGTGGTCTGCTATTGCACAAGTAGATAAGACTTCCAACCAATTTCCTATATCTTCCAAAATCCACTGGAGGTGAAGTATCTTCAATAAATAATTTTGTGTTGACCTCCATAGGTGTAGAAATCTCCTTGCAATCCTCCATGTTGAATGCCCTCAAAATCTCTCTTCCATACTTTTGTTGAGAGATGAAAATCTTCCATGGTTCCTTCCATACTTCAAGGCCTGAGCAATAATGCATTAAGTGGAGGTCAGACATTTCGAATTCTAAACTCAGGGCATCTTTCGTTTGTTGAAGAAGAGCATCATCATTTCCTATAATCACAAGGTCATCTACATAGAGAAGAAATACAATTGTCTTCCCTCCTCTCTTTAGAACATACAAGTTAGCATCATAAGAACATCTTATGAAACCTAGTTCCAAGAGATACTTATCTATCTGTTAGTACCATGCTCTAGGGGCTTGTTTTAGCCCATATAATGGGCTCTTCAGCTTACATACCTTGTTCTCTGAATGGGGAACCTCATAACCTAATGGTTGAGACACATATACCTCCTCCTTGAGGTCTCCATTCAAGAACACTGATTTGACATCCATGAGATAGACTAGCCATCGTTTATGCGCAGCCACATCTAGTACTACTCGAATAATAATCATTATTGCAGTCGGGGCAAATGATTCACAAAAGTCAATCCCTTCCACTTGTGAGCAGCCTTGTGCAACAAACCTTGCTTTGTACTTTTCCAAAGTACCATCAGCCTTGTACTTTAGCTTCCAGACTCACTTCGTGCCAATGACGTTGCACTTAGGGGGTCGATCCACTAGCTCCCAAGTTCCATTCTTCATGATGTTATCATATTCTGTTTGCATGGCAACTCTCCAATTCGGATCGTGGAGTGCATCTTGCACATTGGTTGGTTCCTTTGCTTGTTCTTGAATGAGGCTCATCCATCAAGGCTATATTCACAATATGGGCTGATGGCTATATTCACAATATGGGCGCTTGCCCATCTGTGTTGCTCTATTCTTTGTGACTGCCTAGGTCCATCTGCAACCTTCTCTAGTGACTATGGGATGAGGTTTGTAGAATCATAGAGCTTCCTCACTCAACGTGGAAATGGCTTTTCCTCTTGGGTGATGACAGGTTGGTTATCTTCAAACTCATCATCTAAAGATAATGCTTCCTTCTCTTGTGTAGATACTAGAAGGGATAGCTCTTGGACCAAGTTCATAGTGGATTACCCCTTCACCTGATGATAAAGTGGAAGCTCTCTTTTCCTCCACTGTATGTGGCTTTTCCTCTTTAAACACCACATCGAGACTCACCATGATCTTCTTAGCCTCAGAGTTGTAAAGCTTATAAGCCTTTTTATCCTCACTGTACCTTGAGAAGATACATTTGATGCTTTTTGGTTGAAGCTTGTCTCTCTCCCTATATGGAACATCTTCTTGTGGAGTCTTTCCATCAAGTGCCTTGGTGTAGCTTCGATTCAAGATGTATACAGCACTACAGTGTTGACAACCTCTGACAGCCTCTACCTAGAATTGATTTGGAGAACCCTTTCCTTTCAACATGCACCTTGCCATCTCCATGATGGTTCGATTCCGACGTTTTGCAACACCAATTTGTTGAGGGCTATGTGCCACACTGAGTTGATGCTTCACTCCTTTACTCTTGCAGAAATCTTCAAACTCTGTTGATGTAAACTCACCACCACCTTCTATTCTAAATTTCTTCATCTTCTTCCCTATTTCACTTTCAACAAGCTAGAGCCATTCTTTAAACTTACCAAAGTTTGAGCCTTATCAAAATCGGTGTGCATACTCAAGGTGATTAGGAGATCAAAACTGCTTCGCTCTATGGTGCCGAAATTGCGATCTAAGCTCATTTCGGCTTCCGAACGCACTCTTCTGGTCGCAGTCTCAAAATCGCACGAAATTCGGTGTGCATACTCAAGGTGATTAGGAGATCAAAACTGCTTCGCTCTATGGTGCCGAAATTGCGATCTAAGCTCATTTCGGCTTACGAACGCACTATCGCAACGCTTATGCCGGCTATTTCGTCTATTTATACAGGTCTCAGTTCGCAAAACTCGTTAGGGTAGTTCTGTTCAACTTTTTCATACACAGTCATTTTTCTACATCAGAGTATTTTAGTCAATGGCCATGGCTGAAAGAAGTGATGTATTTCGCATGTTGGCCGTTGAGGATAAGTAGGGGACGGTACCAATTACCCATTATGGGCTTATATGATGCGCGATGTATTGGTCGCAAAAGGATTGTGGAATATTGTGTAGGGTGTTGAAAAACGTCCTATTACACCTACAAATACAGGTATTGAAGCTGATGCAGATGGCGTCGAAGATGGTGATATTCTACAGATTCTTGTTTGTGCTTCCGTTCCTGTTGCACCTACTGCAGTCTAACAAACGTGCCATTATTCCTCGCATTCGCTCTTGCAGAACAGCTAAGGATGCTTCGGATACACTTACCACATTGTACCAAGCTAGGAATAAGGCTTGTGTTGCTTATCTCAGAAAACAATTGGAGAGTGAGCACATTAATGAAGGTGATCCTATGGACAGTTTCTGACAAAAAACAGGAGCAGTTGATTTATGCTTTATGCTGATGAAGTCCTTCCTTACAGTTCACTTGTGTAGACTGTCCTAAATGGTCTTCTCGACTCATAGCAGAGTTTTGCTTCTACTCTTCATTTGATGATGAAAGGAAATCCAAATGCCTTAACATTTGAAGAGTTAGTTTATGTTCTGTTGCATGAAGATCAGTCTAGCCAAAACAGGTCTATTATGCGTGTTGCAGATCAAGCTTTCTTGGCTAGTAAGAAGGGCAACGGTAAATGGAGCTCATCTACTAGTAAGCAAAAATCTGCAAAATGTTGCACATTCGAAGAACGAAGACAAAGATGAGAAGAAATCAAAAAAGCATAAATTGTTTTGCAAATACAGTAAGCGAAATGATCATGTCATTAAAAGCTGTCCAAAACTGGTTACTAAAGAGGCAAAGAAAAAAGAGGCCGAAATGATTATTGCAGAGGCATCTACACCAAAAATAGAGTCTGCTAACCTTGTGCAGAATGAAGAATGGGCATTTACTACTGTTTGCAGTTTTGAACAATCTTCTCATGAGCAGTGTATGTCTGCAGTAGACTCAGATGTTTGGTACTTTGATAGTGGGGCAACCAAACATATTACCTCGCAGCGCAATTTCTTCACTTCACTTGAGCCTTCCCCTACAGGGAATACTGTCACATGCGCAAACAACTCCTCTTATCCTGTCATGGGAGTTGGTAAGATCATTCTCACTACTGCTGGTGGAAGTTCTTTTACATTGTCGGATGCTTTATTTGTGCTAGGGATCAAGACATGGTAGATTCGGAACGCGTTCCAAACGCGTTAGGAATGTTTGGAACATTCCCTACGGAACGTTCGTTCTATATTGCGTTCGGAACGCGTTCCTGGCAGAAAAAATTGCTTGACTATTGGCTTCAGAATTTTGCCCTTTTTTGGCGCTCGCGTGAACTTTCGAAGGCATCGTCGACCTTGGTCCTACAACCTGCTTGTTGCTTCACCTTGAGCTTCTTGAGCCTTGACTTGAGCCCTCATCCTCAGCCTACTGTCTTGCTCGGGGTCAAGACTCGGATCTTCAACCAGTTACCACTCGCTGGCGGCTACCGCGTGCTACTTGCCACTGGTGACTGTGTCATCAACTCGTCACTCATCTATCTAGCCAGCAGCCAGCTACCGTGACCCACGAGCGTATGTACTATAGTCTATGAGTGTGTATTATGTAAAAGGCTAAACTTTAAAGCTAAGCCATGATGCCCATTGCCATTGCATAATAGATATGTATTACTAATATTGTGCATACTGCATACATGTGTAATTACTGATTAGTTATGTGAATGTCATATCTGCAATGTGCATACTTGTGTAATTACTTAATACATATTACATACATGTGTAATTACTTAATATTAATTACTAATGTGCAATGTGACTGCATTGGTGACTGCATATGCCATTATCCATACATGACTCATGTACATTGTGCATTGTGCATTGTGCATACATGTGCGATGTGCACGTATGTCATGGCAATCAATGTCAAATGTCATACATGCATGTGCCAATGTTGCATGATGCACATTGCATCCACATGTTTGTAGTATAATGTTGAATGTATGCAATATTTATTCAAGAATGCACTTTAATTTGTTGGCTTTTGAATGTGTGCAGAATCCAGATTTTGGAATCCAATTTATTTCATCATGCCTAGGCCTACGCATCTTTATTGGAAGGCTCATGCTATATTGCTTGGGCAATCTTTAGGCCCACAAGCTGGTGGGGCAAAAAGTTGGCGGTGTAAGTATTGCAACGAGAGTTTCTCTAGCACTATTACACGTGTCATTGCACATGTCTCAGGCATTGGGGGTTATGGGATTGGTGCATGCAAATGTGTTCCACGAGAGGTTGCTCACCAGATCATTAAAGAGAATGGTCAGATGTTTAGAGGGAAGGTGCTCCCTGGACGTGAGGAAGAGGCTGAGAGAGATGATGCTCTTCTTCGTCCCTCTACTCAGGAGACTATGGAAGGTACACGATAATATACATTGCTTATTTACTTAATATTTTTTATTTTTCTAGTTGTTCCCTTCATGACTTTGTTTATTTCTTGATGGCACAGATACTCCCATAGCATCAGCTAGCTCCGCTATGCCTCATAAAAGGCCAGCTTCTGTTGTATCCGAGTCCCATGGCACATCTGATGTTGGGACTAGTACTCTGACACCTTCTATTAAATCACATCCATCATCGCTTCATTCTCGAGTATACTCTCATTCCTAGGTGAAGGAAAGAAAGAGAGTTGCAGATATAGAGATTGCTAGGACCTTGATTGAATGCAGTCTCTCTTTCAATGTGCTACGAACGGAGCAGTGGAGAAAGATGATTTGTGCAGTTGCATCAGTAGGCTCTTTGGGAGAGACAGATCCTTGGTCAGGAGTAGATTACCGTCGCATGCGCACATCCATGCCAGATGAGGAACGTGCCAGGATTGATGTAGCTCTTACACCCATCCGTGAGGGATGGAAGAGATATGGATGCACGATCATGTCTGATGGATGGAGTGATATCCGACGTCGTCACATGATCAACATATTGGTTTCTTGCTGTCTTGGTACTATTTTTTCACGTGCTATTGATGTGGGCGTTGCTGGACAGAGGGTGACAGGTGATTTCATATACCAGCACATCAGAGAGGCTATTATCGAGATAGGTGCAGAAAATGTTGTTTAGGTGATTATAAATAATGCCTCTAATTGTAAGAGGATGGGAGAGCTATTAGAGGAGTACCCATCTATCACATGGACCCCATTCGCAACACATTGTATTGATCTTATGATGGAGGATATTGCACGTTTATCATGGGTGCATCCTACTGTGCAGTTGGCCGTGAGGATCACTAGCTTCTTTCGAAAGAAGCATCACGCTCTGACTATATTTCGTTCATTTTCAGATCTTGACATCATCAAACCATCAAAGATCAGATTTGCATATATGTATTTGGTCTTTGATAGATTGATGCGCACTAGAGATGCATTACGGTCCACTGTCGTCAATCCATTGTGGGAGCAACTTCGTTCTTATGACACAGATGTAGCGCACATTGTACGACTCGCATTGCTTGATGATGGCTTTTGGAGAGAGATTGATACTCTCTCATGCATGTTACGACCTATGTGGATACTACTTGGATTGACAGATTCAGAGGGTTCGACACTTGGGTACGTGTACCCAAAGTTCAGAGAGATGCGCGCATCTATCGAGTCATCTACTTTCTTATCACGTGAGAGGTAACTTTGTATTCATTTGCATTTATTTTTGTCTTTTTGTTATGTGAAATAAATTGATTACATATTTAAAGAATTATGGTACTTGTAACTTAAATAATAATTGCAGAAAAGAAGATGTTTTAGAGATCGTGGATCGACGAGGAGAGTACATTCATCAACCCATCCATGGGATAGCCACGTTACTACATCCTTTATATAAGGATATGGAGTATTTGCAGGATTCCACATTGTTAGTGGCTCGAGATATGTACCTTGCTAGAGTATTGGATATGGTGCAGCAAACTCAGTTTGATACTGAGTTTATCATGTATTCTGGCAATATGGGGCTTGCATATAGTAGGCCAACAGCATCACAGAGAGATTTTTGTAAATTTCCTGTGAACTGATGGCAAACGTATGGATACAGCACTCCTATTGTATCGAAGGTCGCATTTTTATTATGTTTGTAATTGCTTAAGATTTAACTTTAAACTTGGGTATTCTCTAATGGAATTTCCTCTTATGTTATTTACTAAAGGAGTGCTCTTCTGGAGCATGTGAAAGAAATTGGAGTGCGTATTCTTTGGTTCACACCAAGATACACAATAGACTTAGTACTATGCAGCTCCAGAGATTGGTCTATTGTAGGGCAAACCTTAAAGTTGCCCGAACTTTCAAAGAGATGACAGAGCCAAAGCAGGTTAGACTTCTTGGTTCATGTAGCTTTGCTTAATGTTTTATCTTTGGATAAAATTTAAATTGTTGTAAGTTAAAGTTGAAAGGTTCTAACTTCTTTCTTTTAAATTTTTGCAGGTAGACATTGACAGTTTTGTATGGAGTGATGACATTGTTCCAGCACCCCCTTCTCGAGATGAAGAGGATGATATATATAGGATGCTTCATCGAGAGCTGAAGAGCGTTGGAACACGTGTCACTCGATCGAGATCGAGAGCCACTACTCAGAGATCTTCATCTTCTACGACACGCTTAGCACCTCGAGGACCACGACCACGACCACGTCGAGCGCGTGTCATGCGAGGATCATCTAGTCGTGGACGTGGACTTCCTACAGAGTCAGACACATTACTCGATGTAGAGCTTGATCTAGAGGATGAGGACCCATTGATGCCTGCAGAGCTTGTAGCATTAGAGTTTAATGACGAGGGACGAGTTTTAGAGGGCATTGATGGAGATTCATCTAGTTCTAAGGGCTCAGATTTTTAGGCATGCAGCATGAATCGTGAGTCATGAGTCATTACACACGATGGATTTATTTTGGACATTGATGATTGTATATGACGGTTGACATATGTTAAATTCAGTCTTTCACATTTGTCGTTTAGTATGATCATTGATGTGTAATATGTATTTGGTGTTAGGTTTTGGGTATTAAGTTTTTAATATTTTTTCATGAGACTTGACTCTTGAGTGATAGCAAATGCCATGACACATATTGACAGTTGTATAATGTAATATGTATATTTAAGTTTTATTTTTAAGTTTTATTTTCTGACAGACATTCAATCATATATATATATATATATATATATATATATATATAAATAATGATAACGTTTCATACCGTTCTATATCCCGACATTTGGTACGGCACCACGTTCCGTACGCGTACCGTACGTGCCGTACCAAACGTTTCGTACCACCTTGGATCAAGAAAATATCTGTTATCAGTTTCTGCATAAGCCAAGATTGGCTTCGTTATGAAATTTCTTGATAACAGATGTACCGTTCATGATCTGTCAAATGGTAATGTTATTATTGCTTCTGGCATTTTATGTCGTGGGTTGTATAAGCTCATAGACTATGAAAAATTTGTGAATGATTCAACATGTGGAGTACATGATTCTCACGCTATTTTAGATGCAAAGCTTTGGCATGCTCACTTTGGTCATCTGAATTTTGCTAGTTTGCTACTCCTCGAGAAATCTGAAATGGTGTCCTTTTTGCCCAAACTTGAGCCACCCGGTAAACATGTATGTGAAGGCTCTATTTTGAGCAAAATGCAACATTCTTCATTCCCAAAAGATGGTTCAATTCGAGCTACTCAGAAATTGCAGCTTGTTCACAGTGATGTGTGTGGTCCTATGGAGACACCCTCTTTTGGAAATTATCTTTACTTCGTGACTTCGATTGATGATTTTTTTAGGCATGCATGGGTTTATCCATTGAACGCGAAGTCCATAGTGTTTATGTGCTTCAAACAATTTTTGGTTTTGGCTGAAAATCTGTCAGCATGTAAAATAGGTACCCTCCGTTCTGATCGAGGGGGGGAATATGTCTTCTAACTTTAATGCATTTCTGGTTGAACGGGGGTAAAACATCAGTGTACAATGCCATATACACCTCAACAAAATGGAGTTGCTGAACCGAAGAACAGGTCACTCATGGAGATGGCGAGGTGTATGGTCAAGAGTCGGGCCTTACCACATAGTTTCTCGCTTGAGGCTGTCATGTGTGTAGCATATGTACTTAACAGATGTCTCACTAAACCACTGCAGTCTATCACTCCATATGAAGCTTGGCATGGTCGCAAGCCATCTCTTGCTCATCTACGTGTTTTTGGTTGTCGGGCATATGCATTAATGCCCAAACAACATCGTAGAAAATTGGATGATAACCAGTGAAATGTATTTTTGTTGGGTAAACTTCTGAAAGCAAAGGCTATCGTCTTTAACATCCACAGACTAAACGCATTTTGGTTAGCCGTGATGTTTTTGTGGAAGATGCTATTGAGCCTTTACTTTCATGTATAAAGGAGACATTTGTTAGCTCCAAAAACATGTATGATACTTTGCTTCCTCTTTTTACAGGTGGACAGTCTAGTGCTGGTCCTAATGAGGCAACTTCTCAACCTTTACAGGTTTCATGTGATGATGCAGATCATTCCATCTCTGATGCAGATTTACATGATGCACTTGTTGATGAGAGAGCTCATATTGAGGAGGCAAAAACTATGCCAAAATGGGTGGTGCAGACTTTGCATGATAGCAAATTAGATGCACCTCTATCATATCGTACTCGTTCAGGCTCTCATAGTGCCTCTTTTGCATCAGACCGCATGTTATGGCTGCCTCTAGTCTATGTGATGAGAATGAGCCTGTTTTGTTTGATGAACCGCAAAATTCTGAAAATTGGATGGCTGCTATGCTATCAGAATATGATGCTATCATGAAAAATGGTATCTTTATGTGACTTGCCTCCACGCAAGAAAGCCATTGGCACAAAGTGCGTATACAAGCAAGCCTGATGGAACAGTTGACAGATATAAGGCTAGGCTTGTTGCAAAGGGTTATGCGCAGGAAAGAGGCATTGATTTTGATGAAACCTTTGCACCTACATGGCGCATGACTATTGTTCGTAGCATCTATGCACTTGCGGCTCATCATGGTTGGAATGTCCATCAGTTGGACATTACAACAACATTTCTGAATGGTGACTTGCATGAAGAAGTGTATGTTTTTCAGCCCCGTGGCTTTGTGCAGAAAGGGCATGAAAACCAGGTGTGCAGGTTAAAGAAGGCATTATATGGTTTAAAGCAAGCACTATGTGCTTGGTATGAAAAGATACATGCCTACCTGATTGCACATGGTTTTGAGAACACTCCAACTCAGAGCACCTTACGTGTTAAGCGTGCAAATGATGTGCTTCTCATCATTGTTGTGTATGTTGATGACACTCATTGGTCCTCATGAGAAGCATATTGCTGATTTTTAAGACTGATTTGCATGCTTCATTTGAGATGTCTGATTTGAGGCATTTGCATCATTATGTGGGCATTCAGTTTATGCAAGTTGATGGCAGAATAGCTTTGTGTCAAACGAAATATATTGACACATTATTGAAGCGTTTTGGCCTTGAAGATTGCAAACCTATTGCCACTCCTATGGAGACACGTTTATGATTGAGTCTTCATGATGCATGAGATGCATTTGATGTTGTTCTCTATCAGCAAGCTGTTGGATGCTTGATTTACTTATGCATTACTTGACCAGATATTCAGTCTGTTGTCTCAAAGATGAGCAAGTTCATGCATTGCCCAGGTGTCAAGCATTGGCGGGCAGTTAAGCGCATCTTCGCTACTTGAGTGGTACCCGACTACTTGGATTGTTTTATCCCAAGGGGGGATCACTACCGCCAGATTTACATGCTTTTTCTGACTTTGACTACGCTGGTTGCCATGACACTCGTGTGTCCACTAGTGGCTTTTACTTCATGTTGGTAGCTCATGTGTATCTTTGTTGAGCAAGACTCAGCCTACTGTGGCCACTTCCAGTTCTGATGCTGAGTACAAGAAAGCTTTCAAAGCTATTGTTGAGTGTGTGTGGCTCAGACCCCTTATGGCTGATTTGGGTGTTGGTGAGTCTTCTTCCACCACCATCTTCATTGACAATCAGAGTGCATTGGCAATTGCGACGAACCGTGTGTTCCATGCTCGCACTAAGCACATTGAGGTGCATTATCATTATGTCAGGGAGAGGTTCTCTACTCGAGAGATCAGCTTGGCATGTGTTCCCATGCAAAGCATTGCACGCCTTTTCACGAAGGCTCTACCTAGGGAGAAGTTTGAAGCTTTTCGCAAAGCTTTGGGCTTACTTCCTTTTGTGGATTGATTCCACATAGCTTGGCACTTCAATATACATGAGTGACAGCTCCTTTTTCACCGCATGAGATTTGTTGATATATTTATGTAGTGATGTGTGTGAACACACTAGGACTTCCGGGGCACTATTTTCCCTCTTTAGGAGGTTTTTTTCCCTGGCTTGTATATACTCCTATTGCCCTAATGGGTCTCTCATCTTTGTACATTCTAGTGGTAATCAAGGTGGTATAGAACGTTTGGTACGGCACGTACGGTACGCGTACGAAACGTGGTGCCGTACCAAACGCGAGGATATGGAACGTTAAGGAACGTTACCATATAATATATATATATATATATATATATATATATATATATATCAAAGAATCAAGCCTGCATGTGTGCGCAATGTGGGTCATTATTCATATATGCAATGTGTATCATATTATATATGCATGTGTATGTGTATTTATGCGTGTGTGTGTGTCATATTACATATATGTATTATATATGTGTGTTATAGTATGTATTATATTATTTTTATAAGATAAAATTTGAAATTTTATATAAGAAGTATTTTTTTTTTAAATAAAAAATCATGCGTTCCGAACGCTGATTGGAACGTACGTTAACGTTCCAATCGCGTTTGGAACGCGTTCCGATCCAACTATGGTGGTAATACATTTAGTATTGTTTTGTGCTCCAAGCTTCTCCTTCTTCCTTGTGATGTTCGCATGCTTCCGCAGACATCTAATTCCAACAGCTTTGTTCTTGCTTTCTTGTGGAAATGCCTTCCTTTGTTGCCTGCCCATCATGAAAGCTTCACACGGTTCCTTCATCTCTGCAATCGATGGTAGATGTGCAACCATACCCCTGCAATGCAACTCTTTTAGTATAGGGTATCCGATATGGCCGAATCTCTCATGCCATAGCTTACTTGTGCCCACTTGTAGTGGTTAAAAGAGAAGACAACTCATACATGTTCCTCCTTATGCACGTCCCAACAACGTTGTGATGTTACTATACATAACCCTAGCTCTTGAAGAAGGTTGAGGTCTAATTTGAGTATTAAGAGCAGTTACCAAACAATCAAACTTTGGTGGACAGATCTGAAGACAACGCCGAGCTAGCTCCTCACTTGACTTTTGTACACATGATCCCACCATTTGATCCCGTAGATTCTTTATGCGAGTGATAAACACACCTGCAATCTCCCCATCACCAAACCTTTTCCACTGCTAGCCGATTCTCCAAGTTTTGAATCCGTTTTTTATTACAAATTTCATATTGATTTCTCAATATGTTCCATGCTTCACTAGCCTTGGTAGTACGTTCAATGAGAGTCAGAACACTATCAATAATACTTGTAGCTAGAGCACAGAGTGCATCTTCATTTCTAGGTTTCAAAGCATGTAGATGATCAGTTTCAAGAGGAATCATTCAACAAAGATTATTTGGATCGGGCGTTTCTTGGGCCTCATGATCAATCCAAAGAATAGTCTCTAGAAGCTCATATGAATGGTGGTCGTATCTACGAGGTTGGGATGACGGGCATCATTGATGCTCCTACTCGTGCTCCACCTACTCCCTTTGACGAAACACCTTGATTCCCAATGGTAGACGATGATGCACCCCTTGACATCTCTCTTTTGTCATTGAAGCCTTTGTAACCTCTACATTTCTTCTGCATCACTCAAAGCCTCCTCATCTCTGATACCATGTAAGAAATAATAGCACAATGGAATAGTCCAGTAATTGAAAGTTGCCATCCCGGGCACGCGTCGTCAAAACACCCTAGGCTCCGTCCCCATCCCGCACACACCACCGTTCCCAAGACCTGTCCTCGTCCCCATCCCCTGGTTGCTATCATGACTGCTAACCAAGAGCAAGCCCACTCCCTCCAAAAACTTCCATCATGAGCAACCCCTTGAGTTTGCTTCCAAGAACTACCCACACATGAAGATCACAATGAAAAGGAGGAAAAAAACACACTTGTTTTCCACTATAGCTAGCATGTGCCACCCGTGACAATAATCCTCCTCTCTTACTAGCATCATCCCATGCCACCCTATTAGAGTGGGGAAAAGGACTTCCAAAGCTAGACTACCTCGATCCCCCTAACCTCTAGTGATTCAGCACCTCAACTTGAATCATTCTTTGAGCAACAAGATGCTTTGATATTAGTATTAGCACCATGCCAATATCCTTCCAACTAACCGTACATGAAACATATAAGTTCATACCCACCTCCCAACTTTAGAGTTAAACAATCTCGCCCCTTAGCCTAGATTGGGAGACTAAAACTACATGGATGGCCATCACCACAAGGGAATCTTTTCCATAACACTCCACCTGCCTTCGGTAAGAAATGCAAATAACTCCAAGAAGGGCCAAGAGCCCAAGTGTGGTACATATATGGAATGAATCACAAATGAATTATGAGCTTTGAGTCCTATTCATAGGACTCGCTTAAGGAAATGGACAAGTTCACATTGGCTAGTCACTTACACTTTGGAAAACATCCATTGAGATGTCCTATATGTTTAGGAATGTAACACTTCTCATTAGTCATTGAAGCAACCACCTTGCTCATATGTCTAGAGCCATCGCCATTCATATACATGATGAGAGCAACCTCATCTCTTCAAATCATGGCACTTACAATCCAATATCTCAATAATATCTTATAAACTCACTTGAAGTTTGCAAGAGCACCACAAGTGGATGAAACCATGTACACTTCACATATCTCATAAACTACTTAGTTTGAGGACGTTTCCCTCTTGATCTCAGTAGTATCTTTCTATAAGCTTTCCTTATGCATAATTGTTTTTCAGGGTTCCTTCCCCAAACAATACAAATGTGAATAAGAGAATACGAGTATGCACATAATCAAATCCAATGAGATTTCCATTGTCTTTGAAGATTGAACTTGTCATCATGTGGAAAAAAAGATCAGTTGCGAACTGAAATCCTTTATCTTCCATTGGCATGGTGCTATTTAGACTTTTAACCGATCCTACAAATTTATTATGTATGACCTTTGACTGATTCGACGGATGCTTTAGAAAGCTTTTTAAGAGCTTATGAGGTTATGCGGATGGAATCATCAACTTCAGCAGTCTGATGTTAGTCTCACAATGCTGGTCGCGTAGGGATGACCACCAGGAAAACAGGTTCGTTAAGGAACTTCAACTACATATGCGCCTTTTTGGACTAGCAATTCAAGATACTAAACCTTCTTAGTCACAGCAAGGACACATATATGATTTAATGGGCTTTTCCAATGGTCTGCCTAAGACTTGGCTTTCATTCTAGCGAGATTTCTGTTTATAAGTTCATTTGAAAAACAAATCTGGTACGATGTAGGATGTCGAGTGTTCACCTTCTCATCGCGTATAAAACTCTCCGGTATACACCTACAACAAAGATGAGAGAAGTTGAGAATTTCGCAACAAAAGATGATGCGGAATGCACTGTGTAAACAAGAAAGGAAGCTTGCCTTTCGGCAGAGAACCCAAGCTCCTTATGCTTCTTCAGATTCTCCGGCCACCTTTGCTGAACATATCTGAGTTCAAAAACTTGGAATGAGGACAATACAACTTGTT
This sequence comes from Ceratopteris richardii, assembly GCA_020310875.1. Lineage (NCBI taxonomy): Eukaryota > Viridiplantae > Streptophyta > Polypodiopsida > Polypodiales > Pteridaceae > Ceratopteris > Ceratopteris richardii. The sequence goes on from CM035423.1 coordinate 91,260,721, forward strand.
TCTTCTGAGCATTAAAACGGCAGGAGATATTACTTTCTTTTTAAAGAAATCATCTTCTGCTGGTGATCCAGCGTCCGCATGAGCCTTCTGGCCATCTGCACGACGCTTTCCTGTCCCTCTCCTTCATCATCGCATTCCATGAGCTTTCTCTCGACAGTAAAGCAAAGTCCGCCAGCTCCCTAACGAACTACCGAGGCAACGAACGCCGTCTTCTCGAGAAATAGACCTCGTGTACAACATAAGAACTTTGAGAAGTCCGTTCATAAGGCACGCAGCAGAATTTAAATCTTCGTCACTCAGCGTTGGATTCGAGGATATACCACTTGCAGAAGTTTAGGCTTCGCAAGAAGGCTTTTAAAAGTAAGGAAATCATTTTGACGCCTTGAGTCTCTCCAGGAATTTTTAGTTGAAATCTTGCTTGGACATATCTATGAGTTCTTCAAAGATAGGTGTCTCTATCTTAAGAGGTTCGGTGTGTGAGTGTGTTTCCAATTCATTGTACTCTCAAAAAAAAAAAGATAAGTGTGGCTAGTAAAAAATGGACCTTTTCCATTGTCGGATAAAGGGGATTCCAAAGGCGCTAAGTTCATTCATTGTATGATTGTTTTTTTAATTAATTCAAGCATGGAAGAGTAGGCTACTATTCTTCTTTTTAGACAAAAAAATAGTCTTCTTTAAACTCCTACTTTGTAAAATTATACTTTCTTTTAGAAATTAAAGAAATGGGCTTTCTTTGGAGCTCCTACTTTGTAAAATAATGTACAGGGGCCATTGGCTACTCAAGCAAGACCATCATAATATGAGCTTTTACTTATGAAGTCGCTCTCTTATGTGACATGTCACATGTCTATTGTCCACATTGTATTTACTATTTAATATATTGTTTAATGTTGAAGGCATACTCCAATGTGATGAGGCTCAAAAAATAGAGCGTGTGTTCTTGAGGGACAATTGGCTTTATACATGCAATGGATTGTTCTCTCCAATTTGGGGATGGTGGTGAAGCTACTTTAACATCGCGTTACAACTGACATAGCACAAAGGTAAGTGTATGGTGATCATCTTCTACATCCTCCAACATATGGGACCCTTGTATCCCACAAAGTAAGGGTGTGACTATCAAGGCATTATAAATAAAGGGTTGTCTGAAAGCATCCAGTTTTAACGACCAAAAGACATTACACAAATAGATTAACCACACTAGCCCAAGCATATCCAATAGCCTGCAAGGATTGAACACACAACCTCCACCTCAAAAATGTATGTCCAACCAACTCACCTATGAGTTTTAGATGATGCATACATGATTCTAATCATAACTAGTAAGGATAATTGATTGGCTCACAAAAGAAAGTAGATTTAATTGCTTTGCTTATTGCTTAATCATCAAATATTCCGGTGACAATCACGAAGGACTCGATGGAATATTTTGTGTATGAAGATAGAAAGAATTTGAAATTTCAATCGAGGTAAGAAATGAGGGAATGTTTATAATCGAAAAATGCATAGACATATGTGTGCTTTTGTGCAATGGTTTCAAGTCAATATGATGGGTAAATATTCAGCCAACCTTTTTTTTTGCAATAAGTTCATAAGTGTATTAATTTTTTTCTGTTCAACATTGGTTTACAAGCAACATAAATACTCATGTATATGAATATTTGTTGAGTGATAACTTTGGCTCTCTTCCTTGGAGTTTTTTTTCTTAAGAATGTTCTTATGATTCTAGATTATTAATAATGTTGGTATTAATTTAGTAGTTAGTTACTAAGCTCACGTTAAAAACCTTTACTATGTCATCAACTTTTTGAGATGTATTCATTTTTTTTGAATGAGGGTATTTTAGACAATGGCCATAGCTGAAAGTAGTGATGTATTTCGCATGTTGGTTATTGAGGATAAGTTGGATGGTACCAATTACCCATTATGGGCTTATATGATGTGTCATGTATTGGTTGCAAAAGGACCGTGGAATATTGTGTAGGGTGTTGAAAAACGTCCTATTACACTTGCAAACACAATTGTTGAAGGTGATGCAGACGACATTGAAGATGACAATATTCTTCATGTTCGTGTTCGTGCTGCAGTTCCTGATGCACCTACTATAGAGCTAATTTGTTGGGATGGTAGAGATTCTCATGCATATGCATTGATAGCCTTGTCTTTCAAATGTGCCATTATTCCACAGTTTCGCTCTTGCAGAACAGCTAAGGATGTTTGGGATACACTTACCACTTATACTAGGCAAGGAATGAGGCTCATGTTGCTTACCTCCAAAAACAGTTGGAGAGTGAGCACATGAATGAAGGAGATTCCATGGATAGTTTTCTGACAAAGATCAAAGATTTGAAGAACAATTGATTTCTACTGATGAAGTCTTGCTTGATAGTTCACTTGTGCAGACTATCTAGAGTGGTCTTCCCGATTCATATCAAAGTTTTGCTTCTATTCTTCGTTTGATGATGAAAGGCAATCCAAATGCCTTAACATTTGAGGATTTAGTCTTTGTTCTATTGCAAGAAGATCAATCTAGGTAGAATAGGTCCATTATGCATGTTGCAGATCAAGCTTTCCTGGCTAGTCAGAAGGGCAAAGGTAAATGGAGCTCTTCTACTAGTAAGCAGAAATCTCATAATTCTGCACAATCAAAGAAGGATGACAAAGATGAGAAGAAAACAAAAAAGAAAAAATTGTTTTGCAAATATTGTAAAGGAAATTATCATGTCATAAAGAGTTGTCCAAAACTATTGCTAAAGAGGCAAGGAAGAAAGAGGCTCAAATGGTTGTTACAGAGGCCTCTACACCCAAAATAGAGTCTACTAATCTTGTGCAGAATGAAGAATGGACATTTACCACTGTTTGCAGTTATGACCCATCTTCTTATGAACAATGTATGTCTGTAGTAGAATCAGATGGTTTGTACTTTGATAGTGGGGGAACCAAACATGTTACCTCGTAGTGTTGTTTCTTCACTTCACTTGAGCCTTCCCCTATAGGGAATATTGTCACATGTGCAAAAAACTCCTCTTATCCTATTATGGGAGTTGGTAAGATCATTCTTACTACTCCTGGTGGTAGTTCTTTTACATTGTCAAATGCTTTATTTTGTGTCAAGGATCAAGAAGAATCTTTTATTGGTTTTAGCTTTTGCTAAGATTGACTTGGTTGTGGAATTTGTTAATGACAGAGGCACACTTCATGATCAGTCAAAAATGGTGATGCCATTATTGCTTCAGGAATTTTATGTCATGGGCTATATAAGCTCATAGACTATGAAAAATATGTGAATGATTTAGCATGTGCAATACATGATTCTTAGGCTATGTTAGAGGCAAAGCTTTGGCATGCACACTTTGGTCATCTGAATTTTGCTAGTTTGCTATGCATGCAGAAATCTGAAATGGTGTCATCTCGAGCCAAACTTGAGGCACAAAGTAAACATGTTTGTAAAGGCTATATTTTGGGCAAAATCCAACATTCCTCATTCCCAAAAGATGGTTCAGTTCAAGCTACTCAGAAATTGCAGCTTGTTCAGAGTGATGTTTGTGGTCCTATGCGGACACCCTCTTTTAGAAACTATCTTTACTTCATGACTTTGATCGATGATTTTTCTAGGCATGCATGGGTATATCCATTGAAAGCAAAGTTTGAAGTGTTTATGTGCTTCGAATAGTTTTTGGTTTTGGCTGAAAATCTGTTAGCATGTAAAATGGGCACCCTCCATCCTCATTGAGGGGGAGAATACATGTCTTTTGATTTTAATGCATTTTTGGCTTAACTTGGAATAAAAAATCAATGTACAGTGCCATATACTACCACATATTTTCTAGCTTGAGGTTGTTATGTGTGCAACATATGTTCTTAACAGGTGTCCCACTAAAGCATTGTAGTCTATCACTCCATATGAGGCTTGGCATGATCGCAAGCCATCTATTGCTCACTTTTGTGTTTTTGGTTGACTGGCATATGCATTAGTTCAAGAAATTGGATGATAAAGCAGTGAAATGTATTTTTGTTGGGTATAGTTCTAAAAGCAAAGGCTATCGTATGTATCATCCATAGACTAAAACATTCTAGTTAGCTGTGATGTTGTTTTTGTGGAAGATGGTACTCAGCCATTACTTCATGTGGACATTTGTTAGCTCCAAAGACATGTATGATACTTTGCTTCCTCTTTTCACAGGTGGACAACCTAGTGTTGGTCCTAATGAGGCAACTTCTTAGCCTTTATAAGTTTCATGTGATGATGGAGATCATTCCATTTCTAATGTAGATTTACATGATGCACTTGTTGATGAGAGAGTTGATATTTAGGAGGCAAAAACTATGCCAAAATGGTTGGTGCAAACTTTGCATGACAGCAAATTAGATGCACCTCTGTCATATCGTACTCATTCTCGCTCTCATAGTGCTTCTTTTGCATCAGATTGCTATGTTATCGTTGCCTCTAGTCTCTGTGATCAACGAGCATGTTTCGTTTGATGAAGCATAGAATTCAAAAAATTGGATGGTTGCTATGCAATCTGAATATGATGTTATAATGAAGAATGGTACATGGTCTTTATGTGACTTGCTTCCTGGCAAGAAGGCCATTGGCACTAAGTGGGAATACAATTTTAAGTGTAAGCTTGATGGAACAATTGATAGGTATAAGATTAGGCTTGTTGCAAAGGGTTATGCTCAGGAAAGAGGCATTGAGTTTGATGAGATCTTTGCTCCTACATGTCGAATGACTATTGTTCATAGCATCTGTGCACTTGAAGCTCATCATGGTTGGAATGTACATCAATTGGACATTAAAATTGTGTTTTTGAATGGTGATTTGCATGAAGAAGTGTATGTTTTTTAGCCCCGTGGCTTTGTGCAGAAAGGGCATGAGAACAAAGTGTGCAGGTTGAAGAAGGCATTATATGGTTTGAAGGAAGCACCACGTGCTTGATAAAAAAAGATACATGCCTGCCTAATTGCACATGGTTTTGAGAATAGTCCAACTGAGAGCACATTATATGTTAAGCATGCAACTAATGTGCTTCTGATCATTTGTGTATGTTGATGACATGCTACTCACTAGTCCTCATGAGATTCATATTGTTGTTTTTAAGACTGATCTACATGCCTCATTTCAGATGTCAGATTTGGGGCACCTACATCATTATTTGGGCATTCAATTTATGCAAGTTGATGGTGGAATAGCTTTGTGTCAAACAAAATATATTGACACATTATTGCAGCATTTTGGCCTTGAAGACGCAAACCTATTGCCACTCCTATGGAGACATGTTTATGATTGATCCTTCATGATGTTGGAGATGCATTTGATGTTGTTCTCTATCGGTACGCAATTGGATGCTTGATTTACTTATGCAATACTCGACCAAATAATCAGTTTGCTATCTCACAGATGCAGGTTTATGCATTGCCCAGGTGTCAAGCATTGGTAGGTGGTTAAGTGCATCGTTCGCTACTTGTGTGGTACTCGGCTACTTGGATTGTTTTATCCCAAGGAGTGATCACTACTAATAGATTTACATGCTTTTCTGAATCTCATTAAGCTAGTTGCTATGACACTCATGTTAGATATGCTCAATACTCAACCCTCATGTGACCACAAATGATCCATGGTGCTCTAAGTTGTAAGGTCCCCATTATGAGGAGAAGCCATTATGAGAGCCGAGACATTTGTGGAACCCTAACTTCCAAGTTAGATGAGGTCTATGTGTGACTGTTGATGCTTATAGATGATCTTTGTGAGGCTGGCCGTTAGGTTAGGTAGGGCATAAACTTCTAGGCCATTGGCTTTCCATTTAAGGTGAAAATAAAGGCCCTATGGCATCGCACGGTTTCCCCATAGAACCTTAAAGGGGGGAGTGCAGAGGGGGGAGTGCAGAGGGGGGCTTGCCCCCTTCTAAGGGGTCTGGGGGGCCTATCCCCCTGGCCCGTAGGGCCAAGATGGTAGGACTTCTGGTCATGGAGATATTGTCGGATCATATATTTTACCGACTATTTTGTATCTTCCGACTACATTTATCTGTACCGAACCGCCTTGTAAAAGCTATATAAGCAGAGCCTAGGTTGAGCTTTATATAGCATTGCGCACTAGTAAACCCTTCATCTAGAGTGTGTCTAGATTGCCATGTAAGCTCCACATTGGGAGCGCACGGGTGGACAGCACCATCATTGTAACTGCATTACGCTCAGCAATCTGAGAATTTGAGTTCTCTATCTCTCAGTCTGCATCTATCTTTGTCTGCGTTTTTTCTCTCAACTATGTCTACAGGTCTATTCCGTTGTGTTGTTATTTTCTTACATGGCATCAGAGCTTAGAAGGCTCTGAGTGGTGCAAAACCAGAAACACAGAGGTTGCAAAGGTCTAAACAACAAAAGAGAGAAGATGTCAAGTAGCACATCATCATCTATGAGTGGGAGTCAAGGCGGTTCATCAACAGGAGTAGGTGGCGCACAAGCAGGAGTAGCAATGATGCCTATCATCCCAACGTTGCGGATATGGCCACCAGCCTTCACAGAAGGTAAACTTGATGGTATGAACTACACCCTATGGAAGTTCAAAATCACTTCTATTCTTGATTCATATGAGTTTTTGGAGACTGTTCTTGGACCTGATCATGAGCCCCAAGAAAGACTTGATCCAAATAATCCTGGTTGAATGATTCCTCCTGATGCTAATCTTCTACGTGCTTGGAAACATAGAAATGCAGATGCACTCTGTGCTCTAGTTACAAGTACTTCTGATAGTGTTCTGACTCTCATTCAGCATACTACGAAGGCATGTGAAGCATGGAACATATTGAGAAATCAATATGAAACTCATAATCAGACATGGATTCAGAACTTGAAGAATCAGCTTGCAGCAGAACAGTTTGCTAATGGGGAGACTACAGAGGTGTTTATCACTCGCATAAAGAATCTACGAGATCAAATTGTGGGAGCAGGTGTTCAAAAGTCAAGTGAGGAGCTAGCTCGACATTGTCTTCAAATCAGACCTCAACCACTAAGTTTTGAAGAATTTAGTGCCTTACTCATGGAGGAGGAGTTGCGGCTCAAGGCAAGGAGTGGTGGTAGCAAAGGAGATGTTGATTCATAGCAAATGCCAAAGGACGCAAAACAGACTCTTCAAAAGATGGAGACAAAAAGAAGAACGACAAAAAGAAGTTCAAGGGAGAGTGTATCCACTGCAAGAAGAAAGGACACAGAGTCCAATACTGTCGGCTGAAGATTCAGGAACAGATGACTCATGGGTGTTGGATAGTGGTGCATCTCATCACATGACGAGTAGAAAAGGCCTTTACAATTCCTTACAGCCTCTAAAGGAACCCATCACAGTAAAGATAGGGAACAATGCAAGATGTCATGTAGAGGGCGAAGGTACGGTTTCTTTCATCAAGTCCAATGGCAATATCAAAAAGCTTTCAAATGTGTTGTATGTTCCACAAATAAAACAAAATCCACTTTCAGTAGCTTCTATAACTGATCAAGGTCATCAAGTATCTTTCAGTAAGACAGGAGCTAAGATTATGGACAGTAACAACAACATTGTTGGGATTGGCATAAGGAGGAACAACATGTATGAGTTGTGTGCTCTTACAGCCACTACAAACGTGGGCACAAATAAGCTATGGCATGAGAGATTCCACCACATTGAATACCCTGTACTAAAGGAGATGCATCGTAGGGGTATGGTTGCACACCTACCATCGATTACAGAAATGAAGGAACCATGTGAAGCTTGCATGATGGGCAAGCAACAGAGGAAGGCGTTTCCACAAGAAAGCAAGAACAGGGAAAGCTATCCTCTAGAGTTGGTGCATGCTAACTTGTGCACAAAAATGCCTGCACAGGCCTTGGGTGGATCTTCCTACTTCATGTTACTTGTCGATGACTATAGTAGGAAGATGTGGGCGTACTTCCTTTGCGATAAGGCTCAAGCTTTTGGTAAGTTTAAAGAATGGCTTCAACTTGTTGAAACTGAAACATGGAAGAAGATGAAGAAATTCAAGATAGACGGTGGTGGTGAGTTCACATCAACAGAGTTTGAAGATTTTTGCAAGAGTAAGGGAATCAAGCATCAACTCACAGTCGCACATAGTCCTCAACAAAACGGTGTTGCAGAATGCCAGAATCAAACTATCATGGAGATGGCAAGGTGCATGTTGAAAGGAAAGGGTTTGCCTAATCAATTTTGGCCAGAGGCCGTCAACACTGCTATCTACATCTTGAATCAAAGCTACACCAAGACACTTGATGGAAAGACTCCACAGGAAGCATACACTGGTAAAAAGTCGTCTGTTTCCCATTTCAAAGTATTTGGAAGTGAATGTTATGTACATGTTCCAGATAGGGAGAGAAACAAGCTTCAACCAAAAAGCATCAAATGTATCTTCTTAGGGTATAGCGAAGATAAGAAGGCTTATAAGATTTATGACCCTGAGGCTAAGAAGATCATGGCTAGTCATGATGTGGTGTTTAAGGAGGAGTAGCCACATGCAGTGGAGGAGGAAAAGAGAGCTTCCACTTTATCATCAGGGGAAGGGGCAATCCACGATGAACCTGGCCCAAGAGCTATCCCTTCTACACAAGAGAAGGAAGCATCATCTTCAGATGATGAGTCTGAAAGTCACCAACCTGCTAACACCCAAGTGGAAAAGCCATTGCCACGTTGGGTGAGGCAGCTCTATGATTCTGCAAAGCCCATCCCACAGTCACTAGAACAGGTTGCAGATGGACCGAGGTGATCATAGAGAATAGAGGAAAAAAGACGGGCAAGTGCCCATATTGTAAACACAGCCTTCATGGCTAATCTCATTCAAGAAGAAGCAAAGGAACCAACCAATGTGGAAGAGGCACGCCATGATCCGAACTGGAGGGCTGCCATGCAAATAGAATACAACAATATCATGAAGAATGGAACTTGGGAGCTAGTGGATCGACCCCCTAAGCGTAAAGTCATTGGCACCAAGTGGGTCTGGAAGCTAAATTACAAGGTTGATGGTACTCTAGAAAAGTATAAAGCAAGACTTGTTGCACAGGGCTACTCACAAGTTGAAGGCATTGACTTTTGTGAATCATTTACCCCGACTTCAAGAATGACTACTATCCGAGTAGTACTAGTTGTGGCTGCACATAAGTGTTGGCTAGTCTATCACATGGATGTCAAATCAGGATTCTTGAATGAAGACCTCAAGGAGGAGGTATATGTGTCTCAGCCACCAGGGTTTGAGGCTCCGCATTTAGAGAACAAGGTATGTAAGCTGAAGAAGGCATTATATGGGCTAAAACAAGCCCCTAGAGCATGGTATCAGTGGATAGATAAGTATCTCTTGGATTTAGGTTTCAAAAGATGTGCTTCTGATGCTAACTTGTATGTTCTAAAGAGAGGAGGGAAGACAATTGTGCTTGTGCTCTATGTAGATGACATTGTGATTATAGGAAATGATGATGTTCTTCTTCAACAAACAAAAGATACCCTGAGTTCAGAATTTGAAATGACAGACTTGGGCCTAATGCATTATTGCTTAGGTCTTGAAGTTTGGGAGGAACCAGGGAAGATTTTCATCTCTCAACAAAAGTATGCAAGGCAGATATTGAAGGCATTCGACATGGAGGATTGCAAGGAAATTTCTACACCTATGGAGGTCAACACAAAATTATCTATTGAAGATACTTCACCTCCAGTGGACATTGGAAGATACAGGAAATTAGTTGGAAGTCTTATCTACTTGTGCAATAGCAGACCAGACATCTCTTATGTTGTTGGAGTAGTAAGCAGGTTCTCTAATAAGCCTTGCCAAACTCATTGGAAGGCAAGCATGCGTATACTCAGATATATGAAAGGAACCATTGATTATGGTATTCTCTATGAAGAAGGATAATCTCTGGTTGGATACTGTGCTCAGATTGGGTAGGAGATATTGATACCAAAAAATGAGTTTCTAGATATTGCTTTTCTTTAGGATCAGGGATCTTCTCTTGGATTAGTAAGAAGCAACCGACTGTAGCATTATCTTCTCCTGAAGCTGAGTACAAAGATGCATGCATTGCAGCATGTGAAGTAGTATGGTTGAGGAGGATAAGCTGCATGCATTGCAACATGTGAAGCAGTATGGTTGAGGAGGATCTTATGGCACATAGGAATACAAGGACAGGAGGCTACATATTTGAAGTGTGACAACCAAAGTTGCATGGCCATCGCCAAAAACCCTGTTTTCCATGCACATACCAAGCACATAGAAATCCAGTATCACTATGTGCGTGAGTTGATTGAGGACGGGGTCGTGGAGATAAGTTATTGTCCTACTGAAGAAAATGGAGCAGACATCTTCACCAACGCTCTTGGGAGAGAGCAACTTCTTCGACACTTTTGAAAGCTTGGGATTGGACCAAGGAGGTAGTTCATCGTAGGGTGGATATTGAAGGGGGGGTGTTAGATATGCTCAATATTCCACCCTCATGTGACCACAAATGATCCATGGTGCTCTAAGTTGTAAGGACCCCATTATGAGGAGAAGCCATTATGAGAGCCCGGACATTTGTGGAACCCTAACTTCCAAGTTAGATGAGGTCTATGTGTGATTGTTGATGGTTATAGATGATCTTTGTGAGCTTAGTCATTAGGTTAGGTAGGGCATAAACTTCCAGCCCATTGGGTTGCCATTTAAGGTGAAAATAAAGGCCTTGTGGCATCGCACGATTTCCCCATAGAACCTTAATGGGGGGAGTGCAGAGGTAGGCTTGCCCCCTTATGTGGGGTCCGGGGGGCCTATCCCCCTGGCCCATAGGGCCGAGACGGCAGGACTTCTAGTCGTGGAGATATTATCGGATCATATATTTTACCGAACTATTTTGTATCTCCCGACTACGTTTATCTATACCGAACCACCTTGTAAAAGCTATATAAGCAGAGCCTAGGTTGAGCTTTATATAGCATTGCACACTAGTAAGTCCTTCATCTAGAGTCTGTCTAGATCACCATCTAAGCTCCACATTGGGAGTGCATGGGTGGACAACACCATCATTGTAACTGCATTACGCTCGACAATCTGAGAATTTGAGTTCTCTATCTCTCAGTCTGCATCTATCTTTGTCTGCGTTTTTTCTCTCAACTCTGTCTACAGGTCTTTCTGCTATGTTGTTATTTTCTTACATGATTAGGCTAGTTGCTATGACACTCATGTGTCCACTAGTGGCTTTTGCTTCATGCTTAGTAGCTCATGCATATCTTGCTTGAGTAAGAAGCAACCTATTGTGGCCACTTCTAGTAATGAGGTTGAGTATAGGGAAGCTTTTATAGTGACTGTTGAGTGTGTGTGGCTCAGACACCTTATGGCTAATTTGGGTGTTGGTCAGTCTTTTGCCATCACCATCTTTACAGACAGTCAGAGTGTTGATATATTTAAGTAGTGATGTGTGTGAACACACTAGGACCGTCGGGGCACTTTTTTTCCCTCTTTAGGAGGTTTTTTCCCCCAGCTTGTATATATGCCTATTGCCCTAATGGGCTACTTATCTTTGTACATTCTCTAGTAATACAGTCAGTATTGTGTGTTGTGCTCCAAGCTTCTTCTTCTTCCTTGTGTTGTTCGCATGCTTCGGCAAATGTCTAACTCCAACAATTGGTATCAGAGCAGGTCGCCGCTTCATCTAGGGCGTCGTCGACACCTCTTTGGTTGCAGTCTCAAAAATCGCGATCTAAGCTCGTTTCGACCTCCGAACGCACTATCGCAGTGCTTGTGCAGGCTATTTCGTCTTTTTGTGCCAAAGGTATATACCGGTTTTGATTTGCCAGTATAAGCATCTCGAAAGTCTGCTATAGGTTTAGTAGAATTCATCTAGGCAGTTCTGTTCAACTTTTTGAGATATAGTCAATTTTTGCATCAAGGTATTTTAGTCACCGGCCATGGCTGAAACTAGTGATGTATTCCGTATGTTGGCTGTTGAGGATAAGTTGGATGGTACCAACTACCCGTTGTGGGCGTTCATCTATGTTCGGTTGCAAGAAGATTAGTCCAGGTAGAACAGGTCTATTATGCGAGTTGCAGATCAAGCATTCTTGGCTAGTCAGAAGGGCGAAGGAAAATGGAGCTATTCAACTAGTAAGCAGAAAATCTGTTAATTTTGCACAATCGAAGAGGAAAGTCAAAGATGAAAAGAAATCAGAAAAGCAGAAATTGTTCTGCAAGTACTATAAAGGAAATGATCATATCATAAAGAACTTTCCAAAACTGGCTACTAAAGAGGCAAACAAGAAAGAGGCTAGAATGGTTGTTGTAGAGGCATGTACACCAAAAACAGAGTATGCTAATCTTGTGCAGGAAGAAGAATGGGCATTTACTATTGTTTGCAGTTTTGACCCATCTTCTCATGAGGAGTGCATGTCTGCAGTAGACTCAGATGTTTGGTACTTTGACAGTGGGGCTACCAAACATATTACCTCGCAACACAGTTTCTTCTCTTCACTCGAGCTTGCCCCTACAGGGAATACTGTTACTTGCGCCAACAACTCCTCTTATCCTGTTATGGGAGTTAGTAAGATCATTTTGACTACTATGGATGGTAGTTCTTTCACTTTGTCAGATGCTTTATTTGTGCTAGGGATCAAGAAGAGCCTATTATCAGTATGTGCATTAGCCAAGACAAGTGTACAATTCATGATCTGTCAAATGGTGTACAAGTTCATGATCAGTCAAATGGTGTAGAGTTCATGATCTGTCAAATGGTCTGTTGATGACAAGTGTACAATTCATGATCTGTCAAATGGCGATGTGATTATTGCTTCTGACATTTTATGTCGTGGGTTGTATAAGCTCATAGACTATGAAAGATCTGTGAATGATTCGGCATGTGCAGTACATGATTCTCAGGCTATGTCAGATGCAAAGCTTTCGCATGCACGCTTTGGTCATCCAAATTTTGCTAGTTTTCTACAACTGTAGAAATCTGAGATGGTGTCCTCTTTGCCCAAACATGAGGCACCTCGAAAACATGTTTGTGAAGGCTCTATTTTGGGCAAAATGTAGCGTTTCTCATTTCCAAAAGATGGTTCAGTTTGGGTTGCTTAGAAATTGTAGCTTGTACATACTGATGTCTATGGTCCTATGCAGACACCTTCTTTTCGAAGTTATCTTTACTTCCTGACTTTCATTGATGTTTTTTCCAGGCATGCATGGGTATATACATTGAAGGCAAAGTCCGAAGTGTTCATGTGATTCAAATACTTTTTGGTTTTGGCTAAAAATCTATCAGCATGTAAAATGGGCACCCTCCGTTCTGATCGAGGGGGGGGATATATGTCTTCTGATTTTAATACATTTTTGGCTGAACATGGGATAAAACACCACTGTATAGTGTTGTATACACCTCAATAGAATGGAGTTGCTGAACAAAAGAACAGGTCACTCATGGAGATGGCGAGGTGTATGTTCAAGAGTCAGGCTTTACCACATAGTTTCTGGCTTGAGGCTGTCATGTGTGCAGCATATGTACTTAACAGGTGTCCCACTAAAGCACTGCAGTCTATCACTCCATATGAGGCTTGGCATGATTGCAAGCCATCTGTTGCTCATATGCGTGTTTTTGGTTGTCTGGCATATGCATTAGTGCCTGAACAACATCGCAGAAAATTGAATGATAAAGTAGTAAAATGTATTTTTGTTGGGTACAATTCTGAAAGTAAATTCTATCGTCTGTATCATCCACAGACTAAAAGGATTCTGGTTAGCCGTGATGTTGTTTTTGTGGAAAATGCTATTTAGCCATTGCTTTCATGTATTAAGGAGACATCTGTTAGCTCCAAAGACATGTATGATACTTTGCTGCCTTTCTTTACAGGTGGATAGTCTAGTACTGGTCCTAATGAGGCAACTTCTCAGCCTTTGTAGGTTTCAAGTGATGATGCAAATCATTCCATTTCTGATGTATATTTACAGGATGCACTTGTTGATGAGAGAGCTGATATTGAGCAGGCAAAAATTATGCCAAAATGGCTGGTGTAGACTTTGCGTGACAGCAAATTAAATGCACCTCTATCATATCGTACTCGTTCAGGCTCTCATAGTGCCTCATTTGCATCAGATTGCTATGCGATGGCTGCATCTAGTCTCTGTGATGAGAATGAGTCTGTTTGTTTGATGAAGCACAAAATTTAGAAAATTGGATGGCTGCTATGCAATTTGAATATGATGCTATAATGAAGAATGGTACTTGGTCTTTGTGTGACTTGCCTCCTGGCAAGAAGGCCATTGGCACTAAGTGGGTTTACAAGTTGAAGAGTAAGCCTGATGGAAAGGGTTATGTGCAGGAAAGAGGCATTGATTTTGATGAGACCTTTGCACCTACATGTCGTATGACTATTGTTCAAAGCATTTGTGCACTTGCAGCCCATCATGGTTGGAATGTACATCAACTGGACATTAAAACAACATTTCTAAATGGTGACTTGCATGAAGAAGTGTATGTTTTTCAGCCTTGTGGCTTTGTGCAAAAAGGGCATGAAAACTAGGTGTGCAGGTTAAAGACAATATTATATGGTTTAAGTAAGCACCACATGCTTGGTATGAGAAGATACATGCCTATCTGATTGCACATGGTTTTGAGAACAGTCCAATTGAAAGCACCTTATATGTTAAGCGTGCTAATGATGTGCTTCTGATCATTGTTGTCTATGTTGATGACATGATGCTCATTGGTCCTATTGAGAAGCATATTGGTGATTTTAAGGCTAATTTGCATGCCTCATTTGAGATGTCTGATTTGGGGCATTTGCATCATTATTTGGGCATTCAGTTTATGCACGTTGATGGTGGAATGGGTTTGTGTCAAACAAAATATATTGGCACATTATTGCAGTGTTTTGCCTTGAAGATTGTAAACCTATTGCCACTCCTATGGAAACAGGTTTACGACTGAGTCTTCATTATGCTGGAGATGCATTTGATGCTGTTCTCTATCAGCAGGCTGTTGCATGCTTGATTTACTTATGCATTACTTGGCCAGATATTCAGTTTGTTGTCTCATAGATGAGGAGGTTTATGCATTGCCCAAGAGCCAAGCATTGGCAGGTGGTTATGCGCATCTTTCGCTACTTGAGTGGTACTCGACTCCTTGGGTTGTTTTATCCCAAAGCGGATCACTACCGCCATATTTGCATGCTTTTTGTGACTCTGATTGGGCTAGTTGCTATGACACCCATGTGTCCACTAGTGGCTTTTGCTTCATGCTTGGTAGGTCATGTATATCTTGGTTGAGCAAGAAGCAGCCTACTGTGGCCACTTCTAGTTGTGAGGCTGAGTATAGGGCAGCTTTCACAGTGACTGTTGAGTGTGTGTGGCTCAGACGCCTTATGGATGATTTGGGTGTTGGTCAGTCTTCTGCCACCACCATCTTCACTGAGAGTCAGAGCACATTGGCAGTTGCGAGGAACCGTGTGTTCCATGCTCGCACTAAGCACATTGAGGTGCATTATCATTATGTCAGGGAGAGCTTCTTTGCTAGGGAGATCAGCTTGGCATACGTGCCCATGTAGGAGAACATTGCAGACCTTTTTATGAAGGCTCTGCCTAGGGAGAAGTTTGAAGCTTTCCGCAAAGCTTTGGGCTTACTTCCTTTTGTGGAGTGATTTCCACATAGCTTGGCACTTCCTTATACATGAGTGTCAGCTCCTTGTTCACCGCATCACTCCTAGGGGGGATTTGTTGATATATTTAGGTAGTGATGTGTGTGAACACACTAGGACTTCCGAGGCACTTTTTTTCCTCTTTAAGAGGTTTTTTCCCCCAGCTTGTATATACGCCTATTGCCCTAATGCGCTACTTATCTTTGTACATTCTCTTGTAATACAGTCAGTATTGTGTGTTGTGCTCCAAGCTTCTTCTTCTTCCTTGTGCTGTTTGCATGCTTCTACAAATGTCTAACTCCAACACAGAGCACATTGGCAGTTGTGGGGAACCCTGTGTTCTATGGTCGCACTAAGCACATTGAGATGCACTATCATCATGTCAGGGAGAGGTTCTCTGTGTCACGAGGAAGGAGATAAGAAAGAGAGCTCACACACACACTCTCACTCTCAAGGAGAAGCACACACATAGATTGAGGCAGGGAAGAATGATTTTCTTCTTCTTCTATTACATAAAAAGGAATGTACAACAATGATCTAAAACAAGAATACAACTACTGCAATATATAAAGACTAGTACATAAGGAAAAACCTAATGTCTGCAAATGAGTGAGCTCGCAAGAAACAAATGTGCCATCAATCTCGGTAGATAAATCTAATAAAGCTCAATGAAGTGTCCCTAACATATACTGGCAGGACCACTATACATGTCAGAGAAATAAAAGAAGTGATACGTGTTATCCTGGATCATCACATGTTGAGCTTGATATCTCAACACTCCCCCTCAAGCTCAATGCCATGTCCTCTAATCCAAGCATCTTCCGAAACTTCTTTAGTTTCTCTGCTCCAAGTGCTTTAGTGAAAATATTAGCAACCTGCTCATCTTTTCTCACATAAACAAGATCAATATCACGTGCTAATACCTTCTCTCTGAAGAAGTGATAATGTACCTCGATATGCTTTGTTCTAGCATGAAAAACAAGGTTCCATGAAAATTGTATGCTGCTAAGTTTATCATAGTAGATGGTGATAGGCTTTTGCACTTCCACACCTAAATCTGCAAGTAGCATCTCCAACCATGATGCCTCACGGTAGCCATAAACTCACTTTCAAGTCCAACAGTGTAGCTAAGATCAGGCCTCGTAATTGTGAGATATATCAAGCTTCCCACAATTTTCTTGTACATAGTAGCATTTTCGGATGCTTCACCTGAAGTAGTATCTAACTTCAAGTGATCTAATGACATAGAAATTGGCTTACAATCAGCCATACCATACTTTTGCAGCATATTCCAGGCATATTGCCTTTGTGACATCCATATACCTGTTTCTCTATGAATAAACTCAATCCCCAAGAAGTAGCACAACACACCAAGATCTTTCATGTCAAATTCCTGCATAAGAAGTTGCTTTACCTCTTTGATGCTTTCTTCATTATCACCACCTACAATCAAGTCATCAACATAAATAACCACAATCGTGATGCCATCATCAGCCTTCCTTACATATAGTGAATGATCTACATCACACATAGAAAACCGAATGTTGGTTAAGTAATCAACAATCCTTGCATGCCATGCACGAGGAGCTTGCTTCAGACCATACAAAGCCTTTTGCAACCTGCAAACATATTCTGGATGCTTTGAATCTTCATATCCTTGTGGTTGGTCCATATATACTTCTTCCTGTAACTCATCATGTAGGAAAGCATTCTTCACATCCATCTGATGCAAAGTCCATCCTTTTGCTATAGCTAATGCAACAAGTGTTCTGACAGTAGACATTTTAGCTATAAGGCTGAATGTTTCCTCGTAATCAATGCCATATTTCTGTGCATATCCTTTAGCTACCAATCGTGCTTTATACCTGCTTATGCTACCATCAGCATTATGCTTTACCTTGTAAACCCATTTGAAGCCTATGGGTTTCTTTCCTTGTAGCAATGGAACCAGCTTCCATGTATCATTCCCATAAAGTCCAGCCATCTCCTCATCCATAGCTTTTTCACAATCTGCATTTCCAATTGCATCTTCAAAACAAGAAGGTTCAGCATCTTGTATTACCTTGGTCATGTAGGCACAATGACGAGCCATATAACTGTCATCCATCAATCATTGCACTGAATTCCGCATCCTCCCAGATCTTCTTGGTCCTGGGTCACTTCTCCTTGTATCCTCTGCATGTGCCCTTCTTACTCTTGGAGTCTTCACAGAGGGCAATCCAAGTTCCTCATCAAGACTCTTTTATGAACCGCTTGAATCTCCATCAACGTCTTCAAAACCTGCACATGTTTTACTACCAGTAGAAAGCTTTTCTTTACCTTTCTTGGATGTATTTGATGAATTTGCTGGACTAAAATTTCCACCCAATCTTCCACTCCATGGATTTGAGTTGGAACTATTGCTTGGTGATGCATCCGGTCCACTCGAAACTTGAGATTCTGCACTTGATTTTTCAACATCTTCTTTGTCATTTGGTTCAAGATTCAGTTCTTCTTTGGCATCTACATAGAATCTTGACATTTCATCAAATACCACATCTTTGCTCACCTTCACCTGTCGTGTGAGTGGGTTATAACATTTATATCCCTTTTGCTCAAGGGAGTATCCAATGAAGACACATTTTTCTGCTTTTGGATCAAGCTTCGTCCTCAGCTCATCTGGAGCATGTACATATGCAATACAGCCAAAAACTTTCATATGTGATAAGTTTGGCTTTTTACCTATGAACTTTTCTACAGGTGTAACTTGGTGTACAACAGTAGTTGGAGTTTTGTTCATAATGTATACAGCCGTATGCACAGCTTCTGCCCAATAACAATGAGGCATATTCTTCTCAGCCATCAAGGCTCTTGCTATTTCTGCAATATGTCTATTTTTGCATTCATTAACGCCATTCTCTTGTGGTGTGTACCTGCATGAAAACTGACGTCGAATTCCATGACTTTTAAGCAAGTTCCTGAACTCATTTGACATGTATTCACCTCCTCCATCAAACCTTAATGTTTGAATATACTTCCCTGTCTGCTTTTCCACCATATGTTTAAAATTTTGGAAGTGAGTGAACACCTCACTCTTCTCTTTCATTAAATATACCCACACTTTTCGTGTATGCTCATCAACGAAAGAAACATAAAACCTGCAACCGCCCATAGATGTGGTCTTTGCAAGACCCCAAACATATGTATGTGCTATTTCTAGCACATTCTCACTAACATGCTTGTCATGTGGGAATGATGATCTTGACTGTTTACCAAATTGACATGCTGCACATACCTTTTGCATCTCTGAAACCTTGAAATTTGGTAGTCCGTGAACGATCTCCTTTGACTGCATCAATTTCAGCCTTTGCATATTTGCATGTCCGATCCTTTTGTGCCAGATCTCTATATCAGCAATAATTCCTACACCTTTTGCAAACATGGCTCCATTCATTTTAGGAATTTTCACATTTAAGGTGAACATCCTACCCACTTTGTTTCCTTTCGCAATCAATCATCTATACTCTTCTACATATAACCCATCAACATTGAACCTGACTTATAATCCCTGGTCAACCATTTGTCCAACAAAAACCAGATTCTTTGTTATGTTTGGAACATGCAGCACATCAACAAGATGTTTCACCTTCCCGTCCTCCATAGACAATGCTATGTTTTCTGTATGCTCGATAGGATGCGATGTATCATCACCTGTTTCAACATATCTAGGAACTTGCAATTTCTGCAAACTACTAAACCATTCTGCATGAGTGGTCATGTGATTTGAAGCACCTCAATCAACATACTAGACATTATCATTCAATTTTGAAACACCAGCAAACATCGTATTCATCATGTGATGTCATGAACAACTTCTCAGAATCATATGCACTTGTGGATGCATAGTTGTTTTGGTGCCTTTTTTTATTTTGATTCTTCAACCTACAATCACGTTCAAAGTGTCTAGGTTTACCACAATTCCAACATCCTTTATTGTCATTACCTGAATCATTTCTTTGGAAATTTCTACGACCTCTTTGGCTCCCCTTGGATCAAAACTTTCCTCTTCCTCCTACATGATTTTGTTGTTGACCTTGGTCTTGTTTATTGTTTCCTCTTCCACTTCGGAAACCTCTACCTCTGCCTCTTCCTCTGCCAGAGTAGAATACCTGCTCAAATCTAGATTTTCCTTGGGAGTTTGAATCCTCACCAAGATTCTTTTCTTCAATAATCAGTATAGATACCAGATCAACAAAATTCGGAATATTTTCCCTAGTCTGTATAGAAGTTCTAAACTGCTTATATGCAGCTCCTAAACCACGAAGGCACACTTCCACCTTATCATCATCATCTACATTCACGCCAATAGATGCAAGTGACTCACATATGCTTTTGATTTTCAGGGTGTAGTCACTTACCGATATGCTCTTCTTCTCCAATGTATGAAGCTCGTTCTTGATTGCGCTTTTCGTGCCTTTGTATTCGTCTCATACAATGTGACCAAACTATTCCAAGCCTCTTTCGGAGTCTTGGCATCTTGTATGTGTCCAATCATGCTATCCTGTGTGCTAACAGATAGCCAATACATTACCTTTCGTGCTCCTTGATTACATTCCTCATATGCTCTTAACTGCTCTGCAGTCCGATTCCTTTATGGTAACTGTGGAGCATTTTCGTTCTCTCCTTCGATGTACTTCCAGTAGCCCTTTCCCATCAAGAAATTCATCGTTCTGAATCTCTAAGCATGGAAGTTGTTCTTGTCCAGCTTATCACTCATAAACTGACTCATTCCATTTGCATTTGCGTTCTGCAACAATTCTCAACACTGCAAAACACTACAAGCAGCACTTCTGCTTGAACGCTATCGCACTATGATGCGACAGTTCGATATCAGAAAAACATAGTTTTTGTGTATCAACAGTACACGGAATCGCTTGAAATTTTGGATCTGGAATATATGAGTGTTGACAAACACAACTCAAGTTATAGTTTCTAAAACTGACCTAGTTTTTTCTATGGGCCCCACCTTGTGGGCTCAAAACGAAGGTCTAGATGGCTCCGAAACTTCGATCTGACAAAAACAAGTGAACCTTAAGGGGTAACTCTTGAAAATATTTTGAGGTCTTCTACCTTCATGTCGATTTTTGTAGCAAACGGAGGTTGTTTGTGAATCGCGTTTTCTCCACGCCTTGCCACGTACTCTTCACCATCGCCTTCTCCACAAGCTCTCTACAGCCACGCTGGCTCTGATACCATGTCATGAGGAAGGAGATAAGAAAGAGAGCTCACACACACACACACACTCTCACTCTCAAGGAGAAGCACACACATAGATTGAGGCAAGGAAGAATGATCTTCTTCTTCTTCTATTACATAAAAAAGGAATGTACAAGAATGACCTAAAACAAGAATACAACTAATACATAGGAAAAAACCTAATGTCCACGAATGAGTGAGCTCACAAGAAACAAATGTGCCATCACTCTTGGTAGATAAATCTAATAACTCTCAATGAAGTGTGCCTGACATATATTGGCGTGACCACTATACATGTCAGAGAAATAAAAGAAGTGATACATGTTATCCTCGATCATCACATGCTGAGCTTGATATCTCAACACTCTGCGGAAGAGATCAGCTTGGCATATGTGCCCACACAATAGAACATTGGAGACCTTTTCATGAAGGCTCTTCCTAGGGAGAATTTTGAAGCTTTCCGTAAAGGTTTGGGCTTACTTCCTTTTGTGGATTGATTCCACATAACTTGGCACTTCCTTATACATGAGTGTGATCTCCTTGTTCACCGCATCACTCCCAAGGGGGATTTGTTGATATATTTAGGTAGTGATGTGTGTGAACACACTAGGAACACCAAGGCCCTTTTTTCCCTCTTTAGGAGGTTTTCTCCCCCCTGGCTTGTATATATGCCTATAGCCCTAACGGGTCACTTATCTTTGTACATTCTAATAGTAATACATTCATTATTGTGTGTTGTGCTCCAAGCTTCTTCTTCTTCCTTGTGTTGTCGCATGCTTTCGTAGACCTCAAACTCCAACATTCATTTTGCATGGAAAATGATAATTTCAACTCAAAGTTTGAACATTAACCGTTTCATGCAAGAATTACTTGAAATTTAGTGCAAAAATACAATTAGAAACATGGTTTTGATTTTTTAGAAATAAATTTCCCAATCCACTCTTTCAAAATTAGTCATCATCTCATATAAATAAGTACATGCTAGGTATTGATACATTTTGATGAAATACAACTAATGCCTCTTATGCATACATCCAAACGTCTTCCCAAGGCTAAAAGTTAAGGCAACGATGAAGGCATAGACCTTGGCATATCTTGCCATCCGAGTCATCAAAGTAACTATTGGTGCCATTGGCTACACATGAGGGAGGACCTCAACAATCAAGGAAGATAGAGGTAGACTCTTGCGATGTCTGAAGAAGGGGAAAGACTAAGGTTAACATTACCTTGAGCATGTTTAGGGCCCACAAAGCTTCATTCTTTGCTTTCAAAACATGTTTTGAAGCATTTTTGGGGTGATTCTTGGAGTCATTTTGGAGTACTTTTGTGCATAATCTTCTTTACATAGGCTCAAGAACATAAAGAAGATTGCTCTTTGTACTTCCTCGAAAATGAATATTCACCTTTTGGGGTTGTGTTTTAGCCACCCTAGTAAATCTATAGGTTTCTAGAAAGGTTTTAGTTGTGTTCGGAGAAGCCACACAAGTCTATGCAGGTTTTGTGAGCCTAAAGAATAGATTTGACAGACACTTACAATTTTTTTTGGCTAGTGGTGAATTCAGCCTTTTAGTGCCATTTCACTGCATATATTGAGCACATACACACTATGTATGATTTTATGGATCCAACTTATGTATGTCCATGTGATCATTGATATAGTGGTTATGTTTTTGCATAAAGTCTTTTACATTTGATAAAGAGGGTCATGGTGAGGTTTTCTTAACTGGGAGACACCCAGATGTTGGTGTCTCTTTGGTGATGAAGGTGGAAGAATTACCGAGCCTCTCCATAGGAGATGTATGTTAGTTGTTCATAGGTGCTCGATAAGCCTAGTTGGCTTCTTTTGGGTGACTGATTATATGCAGTAGAGTCAGTGATTCACTATGCAGGTTTTTCCATATTAGTACTTGTAGATTTATGAGATTTTGAAACTGTTCATATGCTCATTTTGCAGAGGAGACTCTGACAAATTTTTTCCAATTTTTTTGGTTTTTCCAACTATAAAGAGGTTGATTTACTACCTTATACACTTATTGATGTGAGCACATTCACTCTCACATAATCCTTTTGGTTGGTCATTGTAGTTCATTAATCCATTTTTTTGGGGAGACTATTGATTTTTTCCAAAAGTATGACACTTGGTCATCCTTTCTTGAGCCTTGGTGGTGCCTAGACTATTTTAGCTCCATTTTCATTCTACCTAGTTCTCTATCATCACGACATGATAAATCTCAGGCACACCTAGTGGATCTGGGTCTAGTGCCAGTGCTCCCAAGAGGAGCTATAACTCGCAAGGCAAAGAACATTTTGAGATCCAAAAATTTGATGGCACAAAATTTGCTCGATGGAAGAATCAGATTAAAGATGAGTTGATTCAAAAGAGATAGTGGAAGCCAGTAAATGGAATCTCAAAGAAGCCTTTTGATATGGATGATGATGATTGGGATGAGTTGGATGAAATGGCTAGGTCTACCATTCGATTGCACCTGGAAAATAAAGTTTAATTTATAGTATTAGACTATGAAAGTGTAGATGAGATTTGGAAGAAGTTATGCAATACATATGAAAAAGGAATGACATTAAATAAAGTGTATTTGATGAGAAAGTTATATGACCTTTGCATGAAGGACATAGGTAGTTTTTCTACTCATCTAAATGAGTTTGATGCTATATTCTCCTAGTTACAAGCTCAAAAAATGGATATGAAATGACGCAGTCATTGCTATGCACCTTGCCATCATCATGGGATAAGTTTTGCACAACTATTAGCAATAGTGCACCTAGTGGTAAACTTGTCTATGATGACATATGTGGAGTACTCTTGAGTGAGAAGATTCATAGAAAATATTTGGTTGGCTTTTAGAGTGGAGATGCATATAATGTTCTTGATTCTTACCAATGAAAGAATCAGCAATGTGGTAGGAGCAAGAACAAGGAAAATAATGGTCAATGGAATAAGAGTAGAAGTAAATCAAGGAAGAAGGATATCTAATGCCATTATTGTCACAAGAAAGGACACATGAAGAAAGATTGCTATGCATTAAAGAATGCAAAAGATAAAGGACAAAATGTTGATGGGCTTGTTAAATTACTACCTGCACCATCTTCTTCGATGGTGAAGATTGAAGAAATTAATGTTATTTTTGATGATGCTGATGTATTGACACTTGATAGTATTGTGCCCATTGAGGCTCTTGTGGACAATTCTCTTTCCCACATGTGGATTCTAGATTCTGGTGCTTCTTTCCATGTGAGACAACATAGATAATGGCTCTCTTCTGATGCAGGAAAGTCTCTTGGTACTATGAGACTTGGTGACTCTTACCAGTGTGACATTGTCGGAAGGTGTAGATGCTCGGTTGGTGGATCAAGTCAACTGCCAAATCTATCGGTGCATGTCGGGTGCTTGGAGCAAGCTCAGGTGGTTTATGCAATCTTGACTAATAGATTAGTAGTAGTTCCAAACAAATCTAATTACTTATTTTATGTAGGAGGTAATAAATATCTAAGATCAATTTATGTGAAATGCTTATCTAGATGTTTAAGATCAGCCTATGAATCTATTGTCTGTAAGGTTTCGCAGCTCTATACCTAGAAAGACCATATTCGTACGAATTCCAGACTAATGTTTCATTAGTTATATGATCTTTGATAAATTCGTCCACGTCATGTTCTAAGTTAGCTACATTTTCAGTCTGTTTAGGTTGGGTATTACTTTTTATAGGTGGAGGCAACAAATTCTCAAAAATGCTATTCTCAGTATTCACAAATTCAATTGAATCAATTGTAAACAAAGCTAGAAATCTAGATAAACAATACTCATATGATGGGGAGATTAAAGATTCATTAGTAATACGGTCCTTAATAAATTCCTCTACTTCTACTTCTTCATTAGCTTCATTCTCTTTAGGTTGAGTGGTAATATTATCAACAAGTGGAGGTAATAAAGATTCTAAAATGAAAGATGTAGAATTTATATTTTCATTCACATACCTACTATGCTTAGACTCATCCCTAGATTCAACACTTCCAGACTCATGCAAAGGCTCAACAGACATCTGAAATTTAGAATAATTATTAATTGATTAATGAATGTGTAATAAATAGGTTTAGACTGTATTTTTGATAATGCTAAAGCCTTTCTGGATTATAAATTTGCTAATTTGATGTGGAACTATAATGAAACCTATACAAATGGAATGATGCAAATGGCTAATACAAAAGCAAGCTTAAATTTGGATTTGGAAATGGCAGATGAAGCAGCGAATAAGCAACTCCAATCTCTGATCTTGTAAATGTTTGATACACTGTCAATATTCTTTAATCTTTATCAATGCTCTTCTGGTACTCTTTGTATTCTTCAATGTCTGCAAGAAAACATTCGTGCTCATCTATCTTCATTAAAGCTTGTTAAACTTCATCAGTACTCCTCAATATTTGTCAATGTTCTCAATAAAAAATGTTTTTTATTTTTCTGAATGTCAACTTGAAGGTGGAAATCTTTTCGACATCCGCCCCCACCAAACCTGCACATCGTCCCGATGGGCCAACCTACAGATCGAGGGAAGCCCCATCTTGATGGCCATCCTGAAATCCAATCATATAACAACAACAAATTCTTTTATAAATAAGTTTCAAATTTATCAAATATATTTCAATATTTTATGCAAAATGCTCATGAAATTTATTTAAGTTCAATATGGGATTGAGAACATATCAAATTACAAAGTTAGGCTATCAACCATTTTAGTATAACCTAGAAATTAGCTTCATCTTCAATCAGTGCTTCTTCAAATTTATCATAAATTTATCATGAAAATCGTCAATTTGGTTCCTCAATTTTTTCTTCAAAGTCCTGCTAAAAGATCATCAACATCTAGACATGCAAGTATAATTAGTTTTCATATCCATACATTTATCTTCATCCTGCAAAAGAAAATCCATATTAAGAGAAAAATCCATACGTCCTTTTCTATCAAACAAAATTCATTCATTCTTCATCATACATTAACTCATAATTTTCATCATATTTTTGTCAAATGTGAAAAAAAAATCATATTTGCATCACATTTTATCATTATTTTTTTGTTTAACAAGAAAATCATCTTTTTCATCATAATTTTAGTAAAACAAAATCATATTGTTCATAATAATTTGCAAACATATTGCTTGTATATTTTCAAATATTTTTTTGTTCAAAGGAAATCATAATGCGATCAAAACATATTGTTTGTATATCATAATGCATCATAATTGTTATTCATCATTTGTTTTGGACTTATCCTATTCACTTTCTCAGAAGACACTTTGCATCATC
Source organism: Ceratopteris richardii (assembly GCA_020310875.1). Taxonomy (NCBI): domain Eukaryota; kingdom Viridiplantae; phylum Streptophyta; class Polypodiopsida; order Polypodiales; family Pteridaceae; genus Ceratopteris; species Ceratopteris richardii. The sequence continues at coordinate 91,286,898 of CM035423.1, forward strand.
TCATGTTTTTGATAATAAGAAGACCAAATTTTTGCATCATTGACTATGAATAATGCTTTTATTATCAAGAGAAAATCCTAGTTTTCCTCAGAATTATCAAACATATTTTATCATATGTTTTTTCCATCATAAATTTGCATCATATTTATCATCATAATTTTGGTAAAAGAAAAATCATAATGTATTTTTTTTTTAATGATTAGCACACAAATATTTTGAAAGCAAAGTTCTATCATAAACTTTTAATAGATTGATCAAGCATGGAAAATTTTTTAGGGGAATTTTCATAAAAAAATATCAAGCATCAAAATAAAAAATAGAGATAAATTCATCAAATTTGGGAAAATGTTTTTAGGAAACAAATTCATATATTTATCGTCAATCAAAAATTTCATTAAAAATTACAAGAAAATTATTCTTTTAATTTCTTTTCCCTCTTTTTCATAAGTTTAGAAGAGTTTTAAGTATTTTTCTCAATGTTCAATATAGCTACTTGTACCCATTTCCTTATATCTTTGTCATTATCGAGTTTATTGGGAATATTTTTATCATCATATGGTTAAATTTTTAATTCATCAAATTTATCTTGATCACAAACATTGTCATTCTCTATGAATTTAAGTGCATAATTTACATCATATGTATCTTCTTTTTTATCAATTTTTAGTGTTTTGTGAACTTCATTTTCATCAATCTTTATGCTTGCATAAACTACTTTATCAATCCTTTTCTTATCCAATGTATTTTGGCCATATCTGTTATCAATAAATTTAGTTTGATTATCCATTTTACTCATAAATTTAGGTTTTGGGAGATTTTGATCATTGTCAATGAATGTATTTTGAGTCTCAAATTTGTTTATAGAATTTAATTCATAAGAATTTGTTTTCTCATCATAGCTCTTAAGTTTAGAATGTGTTGCCTTATCATAGCTTTTAGGTCTCCATTGGTTTTGAATTCATATAAATGATCTTGGCTTAGATTTCGTTTGATCAAAATATTCTTTAATTCCACCTCTTCCTAACAATTATGCATTGAATCAATTATTTTGCAAAATTTGCAATTCCAATAATCATGTTACTTCAAATTGTCAATTTAACATTTGAAGTCAACCTAGCGTGCCTGCTAAATAGTGTAGGTAGTAGAACCTATTGACGAAGCCCCCTCCTCCAATTTTGTACCTAATTGTGAATTTATATGCTGAGGTAGATGATCGGGTTATATATGAACTCCTTATTACACTCAATGAGGATATAACCAATAAGCAAATTACTCCTATTGATGATCCCACAATGTTGGTTTTGTATGAAGAAAGGGCATGTTCAAAGGCACTATTGGGATGCTCAAGAATATGAAAAACAACATTGGGGTGGTATCGGTCATCCAACTACCAATGTTGTCTTTTTAGTTCTTCTAGATTCTCTTATTTTAATGCCAAAGGACCTCAAATTTTTTCTCAAATTGTCCCTGATCTTCTTGACGATTTTTGAAAGATTTTCTAAAATTCCATTAAAAGGTCTTGGTGTACACTTAGATCCTATAGTTCCAGTTTTGCAAACATTATTGAGTAAAAGTGCACCACCTTTTGAGTCACATTATGGTCCTTCTCCTCAATAATGACAACAAGCATTTGAGAAAGAAGTGAAATGGACTACAAATCTACCTCTAGTTTTGTGTAGTACCCCCATTTCTCAATGACCTATATATAGTGGAGGCAACACCGGTGGAATCTCATGAGATTCTTGAAACTTTACTTCCTCCCTCCACTGTTGACTCTCCCATACAATTACAACCAAGGAAACTCATAGAATTAGTTCCGCACTTCAAAACAACACTTGAGAAACAATATCTACACGGTGGTTCCAACACCAAACCAAGGACTGCAATAACTCAATTAGAACCATCTCTTGTGGACTATGAAGTCTCTTTAACAATTGTTTGGCACAACTCTCAACCAATTAAGCAAATACTTATTGATGATAGTTTGGTGTCAACATTGCTACATTTTCTAGTTGTATGCAGTTAAACTGGAATCAAGTGAAGCATGAATCATTTTTGTTTGTATGGAAGAGCAATCTCGAGTTCAACATAAAGGTTTTATTAGAGATGTACAAATCATATACAAGGGGTATATTGTGAAGCTTGCCACATAATCACCTCTCATTATTTACCTCTTCATCATTTATGTATCTCTTGTAAGCTCAAAAGGAATCTAGGCCTTGAAAATTAGAGAGTATACTCATAACCTTAAAGAAGAGTGTTCAAGCAAAGGTGCAAATATATTTTTGGCTTTGGTAAAAGCCAAATTATGATTGGAAGGATGGAATACTAAAAACAAGTGCAAGCCATAGAATAAAAGATTTTTCTTTGAGATAGAAATCCATTAAGAACAAGCAAAATAAGGAAAAAGCCAATGTAATGGAGAACAAAGAAGCTTCAGGGACTTAGAGCATGTTAGAAGGTCATCCTTTGGACGTTGAGAAAGAGAAACACAAGTCATGGAGATGAACCTAGAAGGCTTCACACAATCGAGATGAAGAAGGAGAAGAAGCCCTAAGGGGATTATTGAGAGGATTCCCTCACGCTGGTTTTAGAAACAAACATTTTTTGTAGTTTGGAGAAGGAGGTCAATGTCTTGGATTACCTAGGGGGAATGAATCACTGCGACTATCGCAATGATGGGAAAACTTTGGAGGATTCCACTTGCAAGGAAGACAACCAACAAGGATACACCACTAGCAAAGAGGATGGATTCACTTCTAACAATGAAGATAACCAAGATAGAGAAAGCTCGATCATTGGATCCACAATTCCCAAAAGGATATTGGACTCGTTTCCAAAGAAGACTTCTCACAAAGGAAAAAAATCGATTGAGATACCATGGAAAAACCCCCTTAAGGGTAAACTCTTATGTCAAGAACCCTCCACATAAAAAAAAAAGATGATGAGGAAAACAAGAAAAAAAGGGACAAGGCCCCTTCCTGCAAAGGACCTAACCTCCAATAACGATAATTGTTTTGTTCAATGTCAGGTTGCCTGAACCCTCAAGAGCAACCGTAATTGGCCAATGGATCCACGATAAAGGCCTAAAGACAGACTTAATCTGTTTTCAAGAGATCAAAGTTGATAGGGAGGAATTGCAAAAAATATTGAAATGTATTTCTTCGTTCCATGTTTGGCTCTCCACCGTGCACCCCAATGGAAATGGAGGCTCAAATATCGACATTAATAGAATTGCTATTCTAGGCTTTTGGATTCCCAAGTGGATCGGGACCATCGATGGATTGGTGCTTCCTTTAGGGGTCCTCTATAGTTCATTATTGTCTTTGTGTATGCTCCCAATATCGATTCAAAAATAAATATCACTTGGAAATCGTTGGACTCTCTGCCCCTCAACATCTTTCTTTGTGGGGACTTCAATATGGTGGAGGCTCTTTTTGATAGATGGGGGAATAGAGGGAGGATGATCGATGGTTATGAGAGGGAAGTTTGGGACCAAGTCAAGCTCCACTTAGATCTGGTGCAGATAAAAGATGAGAGTGGTCTCTCTTAGTCGAATCTCTAGTCTGGAGTCAACAATACTTATGCATGAGATATCTTCAAGGATTTGGCTAACCCTTTTACTTTTCCCATCTACTTCTAACTTTTCGTTCCTACTCATGTTAAGTTATCCAACCTTTTGAAGGTAGCTCTTCATAAGTGGCTTGTAGATTTCCTATCTTGATTTGATACAATGTCTAATTGAAGGGCACAGGGTAGACATAGGTTCTCTACAAAAGTCTAGCCAATTTTGGGGTCTTTATTAACTACCTTGAATAATTTATCCAAAATTAGTTGATGTGTCATGTTCCCTTTAAGTTTGGGGTTATTCTTATAATAAAATTTTTTACATATTTTGGTAATCATGTGCATGAACACACTTAGGATTTTTGGGGCACTTTTTTCCCTCTTTAGAAGGTTTTTTCCCCTTCGTATATATGTCCATAATCCTAACGGGTCACTCATCTTTGTACGTTCACTTGGTAATACATTCTGTACTGTATTGTGCTCTAAGCTTCTTCTTTTTCCTTATCATGTTCGTGTGCTTCCATAGACCTCGAACTCCAACAATTGATATTTGAGAAGGTCGTCGCTTCATCTAGGGCATCGTGGACACCCCTCTGGTCATATTCTTAGAATTGCTTGAAAATTAGTGAGCATAATCGTGATGGTCAAGATTTCAAAATTGCTTCACTTTGTGGCGTGGAATTTTGATTTGAGTTCATTTCGGCCTTCGAACGTGCTACCATAGCGATTATGCAGACAATTTTTTCCTTTTGTGCCAAAGATATATACAGGTTTTGGTCCGCCATCACAAGTGCCTCAAAGTATGCTGTAGGTTTAGCACAGCTTGATCGGGTGTTTTTATTCAAGTTTTTAGATATAATCAATATTTTGCATCAGGTTATTTAATCACCAACCATGACTAAAAACAACGATTTACTTTGTATGTTGGCTCTTGAGGATAAGTTGGATGGTATTAAATATCCATTGTGGGCATATATGATCTGCCATGAATTGGTGGCAAAAGAGATGTGGAATATGGTGCAGGGCATTGGAAAACATCTTACTACACCTGCAAATATAGTTATTGAAGGTGATGCACATGGTGTTGATCATGGTGATCTTCAATTTCTTGGTAGTGCTCTGATTCGAACTGCACCTACTATGGAGCAACTTCATTGGGATGGTAGAGATACTTAGACACATGCATTGATAGCTTCGTCTGTCAAATGTGTAGTTATTGAAGGTGATGCACATGGTGTTGATCATGGCGATCTTTAATTTCTTGGTGGTGTTGTGGTTCTTGCTGCACCTACTATAGAGCAAATTCGTTGGGATGGCAGAGATACTCAGACACGTGCATTGAAAGATTTGTCTGTCAAACATGTCATTATCCCTCACATACACTTCTGCAAGACAACGAAGGATGCTTGGGATACACTTACAACTTTATATAGGCAAGAAATGAGGCTCATGTTACTTACTTGCAAAAATAGTTGGAGAGTGAGCATATGAATAAAGGAGATTCTATGGAAAATCTTTTAACAAAGATCAAAGATATGAAGAAGCAGTTAATTTCTATTGAAGAAATCTTGTCAGATAGTTCACTTGTGCAAACTATTCTTAACGGTCTTCTAGAAGCATATTAGAGTTTTGCATGTTGCAGAACAATTCAATCATGCATGTTTCAGATCAAGCTTTATTAGCTAATCAGAAGGGCAAAGGTACATGGGGCTCATCTACTAGTAAGCAGAAATTCGCTAATGCTACACATTTGAAGGAAGACAAATACGAGAAGAAAGCAGAAAAGCAAAAACAATTTTGCAAGTACTATAAGGCAAATGATCATGTCATAAAGAGGTGTCCTAAATTGGGTGCAAAAGAGGCAAAGAAAAATGAGGCTAGAATGGTTGTTGCAGAGGCCTCTACACTTAAAATAGAGTATGGCAATCTTGTTTAGAATGAAGAATGGGCATTTACTACTATTTGCAGCTATGAGCCATCTTCTCATGAGCAATGTATGTCTTCTATAGGAGACTCAGATGTTTGGTATGTTGATACTAGGGAAACCAAACATATTACCTCACAGTGCAATTTCTTTAGTTCAATTGAGCCTACCCTTACAAGGATATTGTCACATGTGCTAACAACTCCTCTTATCCTGTGGTGGGAGTTGGTAATATCATTTTGACTAATGTTGATGGTAGTTCTTTCACATTGTTAGAGGCTTTATTATGTGCTAGGGATCAAGAAATATATGTTGTTAGTTTTAGCATTAGCCAAGATTGGCATGGTTGTCAAATTTGTTGATAACAGATATACAATTTATGATTCCTCAAATGGTGATGTTATTATTGGTTTTGGCATTTGATGTTGTGGTCTGTATAAGCTAAGAGAGTATGGGAAATGTGTGAACGATTCAACATGCTCAAGATTCTTAGGCTATCTCAGATGCAAAGATTTGGCATGCATGCTTTGGTCATCTAAAATTTGCTAGTTTGTTTTGCCTGCAAAAATTTGAAATGGTGTCCTTTCTGCTTGAACCTGAGGTACCTTGCAAACATACCCGTGAAGGCCCTATTTTGGGCAAAATGAAGCATTCCCCCTTCTTAGAAGATGGTTGAGTTTGAACTGCTCATAAATTGCAACTTGGTCATAGTGATGTGTGTGGTCCTATGCAGACACCTTTATTTGATAACTACTTGTACTACGCAAATTTTATTGATGAATTCTCCAAGCATGCGTGGATGTATCCGTTGAAAGCAAAATCCGAAGTGTCTATGTGCTTTAAACAGTTCCTGGTTATGATTGAAAATGATCAGCATATAAATTGGGCATCCTCCATTTTGATTGAGGGGAATACATGTCTTTTGATTTTAATCATTCATGGTTGAGCATGGATAAAACATCAGTGTGCAATCGTATACACCTAAAAAACATGGAGTTGTTGATAAAAAGAGCATGTCTCTGATGGAAATGGTGAGGTATGGTCAAGAGTCAGGCTTTACCACATATCTTCTGGTTTGAGGTCGTTATGTGTGACGCACACGTACTTAACGTGTCCACGAACGCATTGCAGTCACTCATTCTATATGAGGATTGGCATGCTCACAAATCATCTGTTTCTATTGTGTGTGTCTTTGGTTGTCTCGCATATGCATTAGTGCCTCAACATGAACACAAAGAATTTGATGATAAAGAACTGAAGTGTATTTTTGTTGCGTACGTTCAAAAAGCAAAGGCTATCATCTTTATCATCCACATAATAAATGCATTCTAGTTAGCCGTGATGTGGAAGATGCAATTGAGCCATTACTTTCATGTACCAAGGAGGCATCAGTTAGCTTGAAGAATATATATGACACTTTGTTTCCTCTTTTTATAGATGGACACTCAAGTGTTGGTCTGAATGAGGTAATTTCTCAGCCTTTATAGGTTCCAAATGATAACGCAAACCATTCCATTTCTGGTGCAAATTTACATGATGCACTTGTTGATGAGAGGGTTGACATACTATGGCGAAATGGATAGTGCAAACTTTGAGAGATAAAAACTTAGATGCACATCGTATCATACCCATTCATGCTCTCATAGTGCTTCATTTGCATAAGATTGCCATGTAATGGTTGTCGCTAGTCTTTATGATGAGAATGACCCTGTTTCTTTTGATGACACACAAAATTCAAAAAATTGGATGGCTGTTATGCAATCAGAATGTGATGCTATTATGAAGAATGGTACTTGTACTTGTACCCTCATAGTTTTGTGCAAAAAGGGCATGAAAAAACGTGTGTAGGTTGTAAAGGGCATTATATGGTTTGAAGCAAGCACCATGTGATTGGTATGAAAAGATACATGCCTACTTGCTAGCACATGGTTTTTAGAATAGTCCAATTGAGAGCACGTTATATGTTAAGCATGTTGATGATGTACTTATAATCATTGTTGTATATATTTATGATGTGCTTCTCACTGGTCCTAATGAGAAGCATATTATTGAATTTAAGGCTTATTTGCATGCCTCTTTTGAGATGTCACATTTGGGGCATTTGCACCATTATTTGGGCATTCAATCAAGCTAATTGAATAGAATAATTATCTACAGTATATCTTGAACAAAAACGCTACGATGCATGCTTCCACATGACATGGTCCATTTTTGTTGATGTATGATTTTCAACCAAGAGCTCCTTATGTGACTAGATTGTAGAATGAGAAGATTCAAGCTACAAGGGGCTTCTTGGAAGATATGAACAATGTGATTTCAAGCTGTATTTTTTTCTATCTTTTGTTTTCATTGTGTGCTAGGCTTCATTATGGCTGAGTTTGCTCATCACTTCTAAAAGTGATAGAAACTCAGTCATAGGGCTTCCTTTGAGTTCATGCTCATAGTGTGTGTGTGTGTGTGTGCGTGTTGTGGGGTGTGCGTGTGCGCGTGCGTGTGCGTGTGTGCATGTATTCACTCTTAGTTCTATATTACCCACTATTGGGCATGATCACATTAGTGGGGATGTCATTGTATTGAGTCGATACTATGCATAATGGATCTGATCTACTATATACTCTGTGGTTGACTTTCATGAGCTTAATGTTGCACTTTTGTTTGGGATGAATTTGGAGTTTTAATGAATCCATTCTGGTATATATAAATATAACTTCGGCTCATCAAGGAACACATTATGAAAGTTCAAGATAGAGACAAAGCCTATGTAGATCCAAACAAAGAGAGAGTAACTTTGAATTAGAGAGGATATATATTTTAAGGTTCCACCTAGATCTAAAACCATGAAGATGGGACCTTGTCCAAAATTATCTCCATGGTATTATAGTTCATTAACAATACTAAAGAGAGTGTGAAAGATGGCCCATGAAATACAACTTCTAGAGAGGAGTGAGATCCATCTAGTGTTTAATCAAATAGTGAGGCTGTAGAGCTTATCTGTGTTTAATCAAGTTCATATGAGCTAAACCATGTCTAGTCAAGTGGAAGGGTAATTCAGAAGACAAGGAGACATGGGAAAGAATAAGCACCATTCAATTATGTTTTCCCAATTTCATATACCTATATATAAAACAAAACAAGAAGATTCTCATGCTTATACATGGAGTTTAGGGGAGTTGCCATATATTCTCCTCTCACTCTCTTCCACCTTACATATTCATTTTTGCATAGTAAAATGAACTTAAAGGAAGTATGAGATGAAGGGTTAGTCACGATGTTAGAGTATGATCAATGTCTACCCCTCATGATTGTATGCACATTTTGTAAGGCCCCCTTTATGAGGAGAAGCCAAGCGTGCATTACCCAATTGATGGGAATCCCAACTTGAATGTTGGATGAAGGTCATATTGGACCATGTAAGATATTATAAGGAAAGGGACTTACCAGGGTCCCCAATTGTGGGGTCCGGGGCAGCGGTGAGCAGCCTCGGCTGGGGGGTCCAAGGGGGCCAGCGGGCCCCCTGGTGGGGGTCCGGGGGCAGCGCCCCCGGCGCGACGGTAAAGGGAATATTCCATGGAATATTCCCTGTCGGAGTCAGAAATCATTTATATTTGTTAGGTCGGTTCAACCAGTCTAAGCCGTGTATGGCAATTACGCGGGCGGTGGCCGCCCACGCTCTACCGCCCATGTATAGCCGTCCATGGCAGGCCACCCATGATCCTATATATACATGACTTCTGCACTACCTAAGACATTGAGTTGAGCCAGCATACCTCTACCTTGTATCTCCCTATCTAGAGTTGTCTAGATCACCATTTAAGCTCTACCTTGAGAGCGCACGGGTGGACAACGCCATCATCTTTGTACTTGCTGCTAGTAGAAAATTGTTGAGATTCTCCTATATCTGTTATCTTCTCTGCTATTGCTCCTGTGTTATATTGCGTAACTATTGTCTTACATGGTATCAGAGCTGTAAGGTTCGAATAGCTTGAGAAGTATCATTATTTTAGCCTACTAGCAGACTAGAATATCAGCAGATTATTCTAGTGATTACATGATGGCTTCATCGTCGAACACTAGTCTTGGTGCTTCACCTAATGTTAATGCTGCACCTATTCGAATTCGTCCACCTGCATTCACTGAAGGGAAGCTGGATGGAACCAACTATACACTCTGGAAGTTCAAAATTTCTGCAATTTTGGACTCCTATGAATTACTTGACACTGTCATGGGACCGATGGGATTGGATCCAGAGCCTATACCAGTTGAAGATCCAACAAATTCAAGATTGATGATTCAGCCAGATCCAGATCTTCTACGAGCTTGGAAGAGGCGGAATGCTGATGCATTATGTGCGATTGTCACTAGTGTAAGTGATTCTGTGCTTACTTTAGTTCAACATACTACTAAAGCACATGAGGCTTGGGGCATATTGGCTCGACAATATGAGACCAAGAACCACACTAGGATACAGAATTTAGAAAATCAGTTGGCAAATGAAAAGCATTCTGATTCTGAAAAGGCTGAAGATTTTATCAAACGGATAAAGCATCTTCAAGATCAATTGGCTGCAGTTGGTGTTGTTATAACACCAGAAGAGCTAGCTCGAAGATCTGTACGTGTTCTTCCAGCAAAGTATGATGGATTAGTAACAGCCCTTAACACTCAGGTAAGGCCAACTCCTCTTACATTTGAAGAGTTTTGTGCCATGCTTTTAGAAGAAGAGATGCGGCTGAAGAATCGGCAAAGTACAACTGATGCTGCATTCTCAGCAAATGCAAAAGGTAAAGGCTCTTCAAAGGGATCAAAGAAGAAGCCAAAGAAGGCTCCATGGAATATTCCCTGTCGGAGTCAGAAATCATTTATATTTGTTAGGTCGGTTCAACCAGTCTAAGCCGTGTATGGCAATTACGCGGGCGGTGGCCGCCCACGCTCTACCGCCCATGTATAGCCGTCCATGGCAGGCCACCCATGATCCTATATATACATGACTTCTGCACTACCTAAGACATTGAGTTGAGCCAGCATACCTCTACCTTGTATCTCCCTATCTAGAGTTGTCTAGATCACCATTTAAGCTCTACCTTGAGAGCGCACGGGTGGACAACGCCATCATCTTTGTACTTGCTGCTAGTAGAAAATTGTTGAGATTCTCCTATATCTGTTATCTTCTCTGCTATTGCTCCTGTGTTATATTGCGTAACTATTGTCTTACACACGATGCACTCTAATTATGGACTAGCCATCCACATGGCACTTCTGCATCAACAGGAGAAAGAGAGTGGGCTTTTCTGGCGGTGGGGCAGGGTGGAAAGTACAATTCCATGTGACTGTGGAACCTCTTTACCATCTTCCTCTGCAAAAACTAGCAGGAGATCAAAGAGATGTCTCAGATAATTTCATCTATGATCTGCATACTAGAGCCCTCATCCTTTCTCATTTAATGCATTTGCAATTTTGCACATAAACTTACAAATCACCTTTTAGGGTTTGTCTACTCTCATAGTGAGCTTCCTGTGTGAATGGAAAAAAGGTTCAAACGCTTTCTGATCTGTTACTCCACAGTAACTTTGGTGAAAGTAAAAACCTTTTGTAAAATGAGAGATCCTTCAGTAAAGAAGACGTGTTTTATCTCCATGTTAGTGATGAAATTTCCAAACCAGAGATTGTAAAACTTGTGGAGATTAATGACTGGTATTATACCATTTCCTCGGTAAAGCATGTGCTCATGTTCCACTTCAATGAAACAGGCTGATTCAATATCCCTTCATTTTACTGAGATGAGAGTGACACTGAGCATGACCAAATATCCACACATCCACTTGTGAGCTACTGAGTTTGACCTTTTCTACAGAACTTCGACATCATGATTTGCAGAACACGTCAGACATTCTGAGACAAGGTCTGTTGTATTCTAGATTATGGATCAATTATATCTTCCCAAGGGATATACAATTTCTCATTTCTGCTGAGAAGCACATTTTCTCCTGAATTCTGCATTAAACTGTGTCTTGTTGAAGAATTTTCAT